>JALPQD010000345.1:2169692-2530910 GCA_023101885.1 Typhlomys cinereus | reverse complement strand
GTCACAGTGTGTTGACAGGTGAGCGTTGGGGTCACAGTGTGTTGACAGGTGAGCGTTGGGGTCACAGTGTGTTGATAGGTAAGTGTTGGGGTCACAGGTGTGTGCTGATAGGTGGGAAGACTATTTTGAAAAGTTGTGTTTTTGTCACACTATCAACAAAATAAATTTATTTTGTTGACGTCGAGCACTGAGTCTGCAGCTGGTGAGCATGGGTGCAGGCGTTGTCAGTGCCTTTAAGAGGCTCCCATGCAGTTGGGATAGTGAGACCATGTCTCAAAAAAGTTTAAAATTAAAAATGGAATGTTGGACAAGTCCATTCAAGGCAGGGCTGCTGCATCCAGGAAATCACTGCTGTGAGACTTGTCCTTACCAGACCTGCACAATGACACACCAACATCCCCATAGACTATGAGGAACTCAAGAGATACAAGAACACACAGTGGAAACCCTGGGGACTGAGCTGGATGAGTGAAGGGAAATGCCCCATCAGTGGGGTGGCCCGAGGAAGAACTTGGTACGCCACAGAGGCCTGAAGCCCCACGGCAGGCAAGCCAGAGGGAATCCTGGGGTCCACAGAAGCCGGCAGGCAGGAGGTGGGAGTGGGGTGGACTGATGAGAAGAAGGGCGGGAAATGGGAGGGAGGAGGGTGGGGGGAAGCAGGGATTCGTACTCAATATGCTTGCACAACTGAAAAGTAAATTAATTAATTAAAAATTTGAAATTACTTAAATAAAACAGTCCATTCATAGCTTCTTTTCTTTTCACTTGCTATTTTTGGTTAGCTTTTTATTTTATCGTGAATTCATTTTCAAGCAACTAATTATCTTAAACATTATTTAATAGCAAATATTCATGTCTCCAATATACAGGTTGTTGTTTATTGGATTGTCTCTGCATCCAAATACCTGTTAGGAACAACTTGAGACAAGATTTTGTGCTGGCAGTTTCTGTCCATCAGTGTTGGCAGGGTGGGGAGGGCAGCCAGGAAACAGAGCAAGAAATGGGAGCAGGACAGGAGGCGGCCTGCAGGACAGTCTCCACTGGCCAGCAGCTCCCAGCAGCTCTGTCGAGTCACCACCTCCCCAGCATTTACTCAAATTCTGAGTCTATCAGTGGACCACTGCTCATACCATAACCAGGCTCCAGCCATCCTGCACTAGCCCAGCACTTCTCATTCTAATCAAGTTGGAAACACGAAGAATCTCTGGAGACTCCCAAAAGAATCAGTCCTGTGACCTACCTAGACTCACCTCCGCACCTGCAGAGGATGGCTTACAAATTGTTTAAGCCACTAGTTATGATAGATAACCAGCTGCATGAAAATAGTCATGACTTCCACTGGAGAACAATCTAGAATAACAAGCAGTATGTGGATGATTACACCATAATTCCCAGGGTGACGGTCTCTCCTCACCAGTTTTTACGAAAAGAACCAATGAGATGTTCTTTTTTTTAAAACATTTTTTATTATTATTATTATTTATTCAACTGTGCGCATGTGCGTGTGTATGTGTGCGCACGTGTGTATGTGTCTGTGTGTGTGTAGAACCACGGACGAATTCGCGAACCACCATGGACGGCCTTCACCTCCTCCTTGTTTACTCAGCCCCGGGATTCACAGGCTCCGCCCACCAGGACCAGAAGCGCAGGCCGCCCCCGCTTCCGCCCGGCGTCTATACGTGGGGTCTAGAATCCGAACTCAGGACCTTCCGCCTGCAAGGCGGAGGCTTAACCCCTGAGCCACCTCTCTAGCCCCCAATGAGATGGTCTTGGACGGGAAGCTGATTGACACGTGAATAGGAGAAGTGGACGTGTGTTTAGAAAGTCTTTAGAACTGCACAGGAAAAATAACAAGAGCCTGGGAAAAAGCTTCAGGGTCAAATCCTTTGTTGCACAAGCAGAAAGACTGAGATTCGATCCACAGATTCCAAAAACCATCCCAGGAGGACATGATGGTGGTCTAGAATGCTGGCCCAGGAAGGCAGAGCCTGGGAAACCCCAGAGTAAGGAGGAGGCGGTCCCGAATGATCCTCAGTGCCACCCTTGGACTTCCACAAGCCCACCCACTCAAGTGCCTTCTTACACACACACGCACACGCACACACACACACACACACACACCACCACACACACACACACACACACACACACACACCCATATGCACAGATACACACAAACAAGCACAAAAATTGTAGAAAATATTCCAGTCATGTAAAAAATTTCTCTAGCTACAGTAGACATAATGTGAACATTACAATATGACTAAAATAGTCTGGAGCTCATGAACATTTGCATCTAGGAGTCCACAAGCAGCAAAGCAGAAAGAAACCAGGAAACAAGCAACAAACAGCAGAGTCGTCCATCACTGTTAGGCCAAAAAGCATGAATGTATCTCTCCTCACTAAATTATGCACCTGACTACAAAAAATCATTAGAAAAAAGTTACTCTATAAAGTTAAGTCACCAGTTACCTCTCAACCAGAGGATGCTAGAAAGAAATATTGCCGTGAAATAGATTCCAACCATATAAACCCTCCTAGGGAATGGCCAGTGGCCACCAACCCATTTGAAACCGGACAGGTCCAATGTCCATGGGAGTGCACAGCATTGCATGGTCACTTCTGCTTAGTTAAAGGCCAGGAGCCTGCCAGAAGCAGCTTCAGAGAGGAAGGCGAGTCTCGGCTTGGAGTTTGAGGGTGAAGTGCATGTGGGCAGAAGCTCGAGCCCCTGGCCACGTCACAGCCGTGGCCAATTCAGCAACTGCTTTTGATGCTTAAAGTTTATCCTTTCAAAATTCTTTAAACTGAATTATTTTCAAAATTCCTTGGAAAAATTTGGAAACATCTAATAAGACAAAGAAATATATAATCATGCATGACATTTTACATTAGGCACTATTTCCAATAGCATCTGGCACAGGGTTAAGAGCTTTATCTCAGAGCACACACTCACGAGGACTCAGGACGACGCAGGATGACTCAGCGTTGAACTCCAAAAGCATTCGGTAAGCTGCTTGATCTGCATCAGGAAATCCCACCATGCTGACCCGAGGTTTTTGGCCTAACGACATTCGCTGAATAGCCGATAAGCCTTCTCGCCTTCAGCGTCAGGTTAACTCGATGGCCGGAGGTTGGAGAAATCAGCGTTACCGGCAGCTAACTCAGTTGTGCCTTTTTCCAGATGGCTCCTTTAGACTCCCACCTCTGAGGGCCACGGTTCACGTCGTCTTGCTCAGTGACATCTAGTCAGCCTGACAGCATCATTAGCACCGTCATACAAAAATCATGCCATGGGAAGGCAGGGGATTAGCGGGCACCACCTGTGACCCCCCCAAGTAACCCTTCCAAGCCCTCAATCTGCCACAGTCTTCATTTTGGACCTCATAGCCTCCATCATTGTGAGAAATAAAGTTTGATGTTTATGAATTACTTCACATAGTATTTTGTTACAGGGATTGTAAATTAATGTTGTGAAGGAAGTACAAATTCACTGTCTAACATGGCAGGACCTCAGAGGTCCAGGATGGATATAAATGAGCCAAATCATCAAGGAACGGGCACAGCTGATGTCTTTGGTCTCTGGGGGAATCTGCTGCCTTTCCCTGCCTCGGTTCCTGGATTCCCGTCCTGCTCCACGCGGAGGCAGCATATTGTCGCGGTCCTGGCTGCTGTGCTGATGTCCCTGGGTCCTTCCTTCCGTTCTAGAATGACTGACAGTGAGCCAGCAGGGAGGGGGGCGCTGCAGGAAGTACCGGGGCCTCGCCTGTGTTCACAGGCTCTGCTGGACAGCGCCCGGGGATCAAGGGTTCAAGGTTATATTCAGCTATGAGGCACGTCTTGAAGCCAATGTGGACTACGTGAGACCCCATTTCCAAAACAAATAAAAAACATTTCCAGATAGTTAATTTAATCATCTGAAATTTCCTTTATATGTGAAAATATAAATTTTGACAGGCTGCATTATGCTACATTCACTTTGGAAGACCATTATTCTGCCACCATGTGCTGAGTGCAGATACTGGTCAGTTGTAGAGCAATTGCACATGCACTGAAGAACGAGCATGAGAGACCCTGCATTGCGCTGGCTTCCAGATGTGCTTCCTGAGCGTGTCAGGCTAGACCCGAGTGTTACTTTATTGCCACGTTTAATAGCCATTAAGTACTGACTGAGCACCGACACCATAAGTACTAACTGAGCACTGACACCATAAGTACTGACTGAGCACTAACACTGTAAGTACTGACTGAGCACCGACACCATAAGTACTGACTGACCACAGACATCATACTCACAATGAGTAGAGACAGAAGTCTATATGAGCTTATTTTGATTAGCTACAATGGTGACCTGCACTCACATGCACACACGTGTGCTCACAGATACACTCACAGACATAGATGCACACACATGCACACATGTGTGCTCACAGATGCACTCACAGACATAGATGCACTGACATACACACTCATGCACACATACGTGCTCACAGAGGCACTCACACAGACATATATGCATTCACATGCACACACGCGTGCTCACAGAGGCACTCACACAGACATAGATGCACTCACATGCACACACGCGTGCTCACAGAGGCACTCACACAGACATATATGCACTCGCATGCACACACGCGTGCTCACAGAGGCACTCACACAGACATATATGCATTCACATGCACACACGCGTGCTCACAGGCACTCACACAGACATATATGCACTGACATACACACTCACATGCACACACACATGTTCATAAATGAACTCAGACATATATGCACCTACACATACACTCACATACACACATGCATGTTCACACATGCGCTCACATATGTAGATACAATTCTACATGCAGTCTTCACTCTGCTACTCCCTGACAAAGTGCACATATTTAAGGACAAGCAAATTTTGTGTTCAAATATCAAGTTTACTTAACTTTGTCATACCAATATAATACATCCCCTTATGATTCTTACGAATATTAGTCTTCCTGCTGCTACTCCACAGCCGGCTCCGGCCCTTAGGCTGCCATCTTTAAATGGCTTCCACGAAGGCCGGGGAGATGCAAAGGAGCCACGAGGGTGAACAAGGCAGGTAGAAGCCTGCAGGATGCATCCCGGAGTTTCTTGATTTCTGTCTGGTTAGTCCCAGCAGGGACAGGACGGGTGCCCATCAGTGTGGGTGGGGGTAGGGGGTTAGCAGGGACAGGACGGGTGCCCGGCAGTGTGGGTGGGGGTGGGGGGTTAGCAGGGACAGGAGGGGTGCCCATCAGTGTGGTGGGGAGGAGGGGGGGTTAGAAGGGATAGGATGGGTGGGGATCAGCAGGGACAGGAGGGTGCCCGGCAGTGTGGGTGGGAAGGATGGGGGTTTAGCAGGGACAGGATGGGTTCCCATCAGTGTGGGTGGGGGTAGGGGGTTAGCAGGGACAGGACAGGTGCCCATCAGTGTGGGTGGGGGTAGGGGGTTAGCAGGGACAGGACAGGTGCCCATCAGTGTGGGTGGGGGGAGGGGGTTAGCAGGGACAGGACAGGTGCCCATCAGTGTGGGTGGGAAGGATGGGGGGGATCAGTAGGGACAGGACTGGCACCCATCAGTGTGGGGTGGGGAGGTGGGGTGTTAGAAGGGATAGATGGGTGGGGTTAGCAGTGACAGAAGGGGTGCCCGGCAGTGTGGGTGGGAGGGTGGGGGGGTATCAGTAGGGACAGGACTGGCACCATCAGTGTGGTGGGGAGGAGGGGGGTGGTTAGAAGGGACAGGATGTATGGGGGTTAGCAGGGACAGGAGGGGTGCCCATCAGTGTGGGTGGGGAGGAGGGGGGTTGAAGGGACAGGATGGGTGGGGGTTAGCAGGGACAGGAGGGGTGCCCGGCAGTGTGGGTGGGGTGGGGGATTAGCAGGACAGGAGGGGTGCCCAGCATTGTTGGGTGGGGATTAGCAGGGACAGGAGGGGTGCCCAGCAGTGTGGGTGGGGGATCAGCAGGGACAGGAGGGTGCCCCGCAGTGTCTGGGGCGGAGGCAAGGGGAAGTCCTCCTCCAGGGCTCTACTGATGTGCACGGCAGTGGGGGCATCTTCCTCTAAAGTCTTTGCCTGTGGCATGTGGGGTACGGTCCTCCTCAGGGCTTGGTCAGGGCCTGTGCCCCGGGGACTGGCCTCCTCAGTGAACTCCTCGGTGTCTTTATGGTAAAGCCGTAAACAGAGCTGCAGACTGGGAAGGACTGGAAGGAAAAGGGGCCGCTGTGCTGCTGCCTTGAGGATGTGGTCCCCCCCTCCTGTCTGCAGGGACGAGCTGAACCCCATGACGAGCTGCTCAGGGAGGAGGGAGGTGCCCTGAGCCTCCCTCTATGGTGCCTTAATTCTGTGCTTAGAATGCGGTGCCAGCTCTGTCCCGGGGACAGCGGTCTCTCTGAGGGGCTCTCAGGATACGGTTTTCTCTCTGTCTCTCTGACTTGTTATTTATAATTATTTTTGCTATTGTTTCTTCAGAAACATGTTCTATATTAAGGAAACTTGTTAGACTTTTCATAAAAACCACCGAACCACATGCGTAGGTGCTTTGAAGCTCCAAAGCCTCCTGAGGAGAGATTCAAGCATTGTAGGGAAATGAGAGAAACAGAAAATGAAAGAACCATTTAAAAAAGTACTTCATTCACATGTCATTCAAACAATCGGCATCTCCACAGCTAAAGGAAGGAAAGAGATTTTCTGGAATGATGATGGACTCGCAGGTTTCATCTTCAGTCGTGACTTAATGCAAGTTGGGGAATCACAAGCTTTGCAGCAGTTTATACATCGCAGAGATGGGCTTTGCGATGTGGGACGCCAGGGAGCAAAGCTGGGGACAGGAGTGTAAGTGCTTGGTCCCCCCTCTTCTCAACAGTCTCCCGCACACAGACCCGCAGGTCCCGGGCCGCCGAGCATCGGGCTGGTCGCCTAGGAGAAGCCCCGCCCAGCACAGACCACGGGGACCTTCATAATCACGACCACGGGGACCTTCGCGATAGAAGCCCCGCCCCGCACGACCACGGGGACCTTCGCGATAGAAGCCCCGCCCCGCACGACCACGGGGACCTTCGCGATAGAAGCCCCGCCCCGCACGGACCACGGGACCTTCGTGATTGATTGATAGAAACCCCGCCCCGCACGACCACGGGGACCTTCGTGATAGAAGCCCCGCCCCGCACGACCACGGGGACCTTCGTGATAGAAGCCCCGCCCCGCACGACCACGGGGACCTTCGTGATTGATTGATAGAAGCCCCGCCCCGCACGGACCACGGGGACCTTCGAGATAGAAGCCCCGCCCCGCACAGACCACAGGGACCTTCGTGATTGATTGATAGAAGCCCCGCCCCGCACGGACCACGGGGACCTCCAAGCAGAAAGGTGTGCGGGAAGCATTTCCTGTGTTTCTCTTTCACAAACAGGAAACTGGACGGGTTCTGGCCGCTCGGACTAGAGACACACCCTTAGGTGGTGTGTTATGTGCCTTCTTTCCCTACTAACTGTGCATTTAGGGGCGTGTGTTTCTGGAACAAATATTTCCTCATTTTTCAGGAATCAATGGTAGTATTTGCCCAATTCCTGCAGTTTATACCTTACAGGTATTTAAAGAATCCTTTAAGTGTGGACTTGGAGAGTGTCTTGGAGATATTAAAAGCAAATAAAATTGGTGATCTCCCTTGTTCGTAATTTGGGTGGGCCCATCCAATCAGCCGAAGGCTGGGTCAGCTCACATCACACAGCCGCTCTCCTGGGTCCAAGCAATTTCCCAGACCCGCGGCTCCTCCCCTCCCGGGCTGCTTGGGTGACACCTGCTGTGACTGCCCAATACAAGCAAAGTCTCTTGATTCCCTTATGCCCTCCGATCAGGAGGAAGCTCGTCCCACCTTGCAGGGCCTCCTGGCTTGTCACTCAAGCTCTCTCCCACCTTGCCACGCACCTCCTTCTCATCGCCCACCTGCTGGGCTTCTTAACCTCTGCAACGAGCTTAAGCCTCAAGAAACGTCAGCTTCCCTCTGACACGTGACCGGAAGCAAAGCAGAACCTGCGGCATCTACTTCCGGAGCACCCTCGGCAGCTTCATTCCCTGCTGCCGCCTCATTTCCTGGCGCACCCTCTAGATTCCGTGATTACCTTAGGCCACGGCTGCACAGGCTGCCTGCATCGCACTTCAGTAGACGCACATGGAGCCCACTGTCTAGCAAGCAGTATGCTTTCTGTACAATTTATTACCTGGAAGGTACATTAATGTCTTAAGATATAATCTTTGAATTCCGATGAAACCTCTGTTGCTGTGCTTTTCTTGTACAAATGTCGGATAATAGAAGGATGGACAGACAGACACACACACACCTCCTGAGTGCTCTCTGTCTCTCTCATATACACATTCCTCCTAAGCCTGTTCTCTCTCTCACACACACACGCATATACACACTCCTCCAGACTGCACACACACAAAGTAATTTTCACAACTGGTGGAGGTCTCTTAAGTGTCCCGACAGCACATGCAGCTGAGGTATCCGGTGAAGCTCCACGCAGAAGTTAGTAGACAGCCATCTTTTCAGCTCTGTCCTCACCCAGCGGACGGATAACACACTCCCAGGCCACTTTTACGGGTCCGAAGCCCCCACCAAGGCGCTGTCCCCAGAACCAGCTGCCCAAATTCTCCACCCCTCCCTTTTCAGATTCAACAAACCGGTTTAGAGCAGACCCACTGAGACCAAGCATGAAGACGCGCCCCCGCAGTGACACCAGTCCCCTGGGTCCTGGTCGGAGACTCTCCAAACTGCCCGGGGCCTCCAGAGAGCACCAGGGCCTGCCTCCCATTGCAGAAGACCTGAGAGCCCTTCTCTGCAAGAGCTCACGACATCAGGACGCACCGGACACACTGCGGTTTAGGTGCTACAATGCTCTGTTTCTATTTTATACCTTCCTGCTTATTCGGTAGAACACTTTTCCACTTTTCCGCCATGAATTGCTGCCCCATTAGGAAGCAGAGAGAAAAAACGCTTGAGTTAACCATGTAGCGGATGAGCATGCGCAGTCTCCAGCTGTCTCTAATCCTCCTGGAGGAGAAGAACGGCAACAATTACCTTATCCAAGAGACGGGTTCCTCGTGAAGTGGTCAGAATTCAAAGTGCAAAAAAAGTCTTTTCATGACGTTTTTCCACACGACAAGGCTTATACCTGTAGCTCCTCTAGAGACACTGAAACAGCTCAACGTGGGAGAGAGTCACAGTGCACAGTGAGTGTCTAACTGTACCCCACTAATCGACTGTGTCCGTGAAACAACTGGGATAAATCTCATGTAGGGCAAGATCCTGGAAAACCAGGTCAAGTGATGGTTCGACATTCATTAAACATGATTTTTCCCTCTTGTGAAAGGCAGGAGACAATGGATAGAGAGAGAGAGAGAGAGAGAGAGAGAGAGAGAGAGAGAGAGAGAGAGAGAGAGAGAGGGAGAGAGAAGATGGGAGAGGAAACAGGAGGAGAAGGAGGCAGTGCAGATCCCAAGTGACTGCCTCCCTGGTTTTCTGGAAGATGTCCTAGGGTGACTCACGTTGTCTTTGCTGCACAAAACTCACTGTCTGGCTCCTTTGAGCTGATGTCTTGCTGTATATATTGTTTTGAATCGTGTGGTGGTAACTGAAGGACCTGAGCTTTGCAGTAATGTAGCAGAAATGAACACCAGGAAGCACCGTAACAAAGTTCTTTTGCAGAAAGATGAAAGTGAGAGGAACCCTGGGCTGATTTTACTCCCGTGGCTGGAGGGCAGCCTCTTCAGTCCCCGTGATGGCGCAGCACTTCAGAGTGCGCTCTGCACCCTGCTCACTGGCTTCCACTCTGAAATTGTAAAAAGAAAATGCTGTCAAGAAGTAGAAAAAAGGACGTTAAAACATGAGCAGATGTTGGAAAGGTTAAGGTTCTGTGCAGGTCAAACAGTGTGGTCCCTGCATCTTAACCTGGCTCAGTCTTTAAGCAGCTTGTCTACGTCAGGCAGCTAGATGCAAGGCTGGGTACCATATGGCTCTACCAACACCAGCAGCTGGAGAAGGGTGCGGATCAGTTCCCGCGCAGCTCGCACGCATCCACACCTGGAGAAGGGTGCGGATCAGTTCCCGCGCAGCTCGCACGCATCCACAGCTGGAGAAGGGTGCGGATCAGTTCCAGCGCAGCTCGCACGCATCCACAGCTGGAGAAGGGTGCGGATCAGTTCCCGCGCAGCTCGCACGCATCCACAGCTGGAGAAGGGTGCGGATCAGTTCCCGCGCAGCTCGCACGCATCCACAGCTGGAGAAGGGTGCGGATCAGTTCCCGCGCAGCTCGCACGCATCCACAGCTGGAGAAGGGTGCGGATCAGTTCCCGCGCAGTTCATCCGACACCAGCAGCTGGGGAACATGCATACAAACTCACTGCCGTCAATCACAAATGCAGTTCTGTTTCTGAGACTGGTGTTGCATTCTCACAATGTAAAGGACAAAGCTAATCTGACAACTTGGTGAGTTAATCAAAGAAGCATCTGGAAGCCTAAGGCCTCACCCCTTCTCCACACCAGGCCAGTTCCACAGCTCTAGGAGCAAAGACCTTCTGCTCAGTCTTTGGAGGCCAGTGCTTTGCCTCCTGCTCTCCCTCTCTGCCTACTTCTCATGGCATTTCCATTAATCTAGAAACGTAGAAATGTGACAGATGAGAATGTGCCTTGCCCCCACCCCCAAATTCAAGGTAAATGAAGGCAATCATGACATAATGTGACAGATGGAATGTGCTCTGCCCCCCCATCCCCAAATTCAAGGTGAATGAAGGGAATGATGGCATTTCTGAAGTGGAATGTAGATTAATTAGATATTCAAGCCTCAGTTTGAAAATTTTTCAAATTAAAAGGGAGAATACTAAAATACACTCCTCATTTCCCCTTGCAATTCATTAGAATTACAACCTTCATTTTGTATGTTTCTCTATAGATCTTCAAAATGAAGTTTAGTATTTAATGCAGCATCACTTAAGCTGAAAATTAAAATGTTTGACTTTTTGTTTTATTTAAGTATCCAAATATCCAACATTTTTTTTTCTTTCCTGTTAGCAAGCTACTTTGTGTATATGCAATTGATTTCTACCATGAAAAACCAATACATATGCGAAGGGAAGTAGTTAAGATGGACTTGGCCCTTGTCTAAAACACAGATGACTACTGTTCCCGTATTACTAGTTAACTTTACTGTCCGTCAATAATGCTTTTCTCGGGAAAAGTAATGAGATAATCAAATTCTAGGTACCTAAATTTAATTAGAAATACCACTTGGTTCCCTATGGACACGTAAAGCATGACATTAAAATGATTGTAGGAAGAGCAAAAAAGATCCGATCAATTGTTCAAGTTATTACAGGAGAAAGGAAAGCCCTGACCACCTTAGCCAGGTCCCTAACGTTGGGAGCCCGTGAGACTTAGTTTACAGCCCCCAGATCGTGCCCACCAAAGAGGCCTGCGCTGCACTAGCACCAGCACTGCGCACCCCGCCCAGCGCTGCGAGCTGCTGCAGAGGGCACGTGACAGGAGCTGTGACCCCCCACAGAGCTCCGCAGCCCTCCTGCAGCTGCAGAAGACAGCACAGAGCTGCTCTCAGGGTCCAGGGTCCCAGTCTGAAATCTTCGCAGGAGCAGCAGCAGCAGCAGCAGCAGCAGCGGACCTTTTTGTCCTGACTCCAGCCCAAGTCGTCAGAAGCCTCCAGTGCAAAGGTTCCCCAATCGGAAGGCCCGTGACCTCAAGGAACTCCACTCAGGACAGTCACAGCCCCTCAGGAGACAAGGCTGGCATTGCAAAGACCGGAATCAGACACCACGAGGACCACACCTCCCAGAAGGGGATGAGACTCACACATCACATTCACATAGTGACTGCAGCTGAACTCTGAGGGGCAGATCGGGACTCCATACCCAAGTACTGGCCCCGCGAGATGCTTTGACCCAGCCCAGCATCGCTGCGGTCCCTGCTGGTAGAAGCCCATACAATGTCAGCGCTTAGAGACCTGCACGCCCGTAACATCAAAGGGTGGATGCTGCAAATAGTCAGAGTTTATATAAAATTCCTAAGCAGGATCATGCAACTGAGAAGTAAAATAACTGAAAATTCATAAAAATTTTATTTACATAACCTAACATATACCTGTAACATATAATAATTACCTAAAATAATGAAATGTCTAAGTACAGAAACTTAAAACAGATTTGACACATAGGTTAAAAAACGTGATCACCTACTATGCACTCTTCTCAAGATCCTGACGTCAACCCAGCGTAGTCAGACTAGAACATTATGTCATGATGCCTTTGATGAGATCACACTGCACTTAGTTATGTCATGATGCCTTTGATGAGGTCACACTGCACTTAGTTATGTCATGATGCCTTTGATGAGGTCACACTGCACTTAGTGATGTCATGAGGTCTTTGATGAGGTCACACTGCACTTAGTGATGTCATGAGATCTTTGATGAGGTCACATGCAGGGTCCCATGACCAGCGCGCTTACCTCACAATCCTGATAGGTACCAGAGTGGGATCAGCAAGAATTAAGTCAGGCTGGGTCAAGAGGGGATCTTGGAAAAGCCGAAAAACCAAGTCAAGTTTATTATGGAGCCCAATCCCTTATATACCATGAAATGGGGTGAAGTCTGTACACTGCGCAGAGTGATGACATCAAGAGTGACAGACTGCAGGTGCAAAGTCCACAACAGATGAGACCACCACCACCAATACAGCCCTGCCAATCCTTAGATATGTTAATAGGCCCTAATGGCTCCATACAGGTGGAGAAAGCACAGGTCAGGAACATGGTGATACAATTATAATGATAAAGCTCTGTGCCCATCCTTTTATGCTAATCAATGTCTAGATGGCTTCCAAAGAACAGGAAGGAATAAGGAAAAAACACCTCTGCCCTTGAACCCAATTCGAGACAGGACGAGATCTATCCCTGCCCCTTGCAGGAAGGTCAACAGGAGTCAGCCTACCATTATACGAGCAGAGGCTGGCATCTGTGCTGGCATAGGCACAGAGCTATGCTGGAACGGAGGCACACTGCAACTGAGACCGCAAGGGATGCCCTTGGCATCCGTCTTCAAGAAGTGGAGATCTCGGGCTTGAGGGTTCCCTACAGTCGCCCTGCACACTAAGTCACAGAGCCTTTCCTTCAAGCCGAAGGGCCCACGCTACAGCTTTGTTAGCAAAAATTGTACCACCATCTGCATTAATCTGATTAAAGCTCAACTGAAATTTTTCAGGAAAAGGCACAGACTTACCACAGTATATCAAGAGTAAAAGAAGGTATGGAGATAGCACAGCAGTTCTAAACATCTTTGTACCACGGACATGCAATGGGCTTAAAGTTCAGGAGGCAAAACTGACAGACCTGGAAAAGAAACAGAAAAATCACAAGCGTGTCTTGGGGCTTTGCCTCCCAGTGCTCCCTGAACATTGCTAAAATGAAATGAAGGAAGAATGAAGGAGACTGAACAATACCACAACCACAGGTTCCCGGAAAAATAGGTCAATTGAAAATAAAAACAGTATCGCTGGCTCCACCAAGGATAACAGTAAAGACAAGAGCATGAATTGGTGATAGGAAAGGAAGAAAATCCACAGAGGAAAAGAAGCAACAAATCCAAGAGGAGGAGCCTGTGGTAGAAAGTGATGTCAATCAATTATAAACATTACACAGAAAAATGGCAAGATGACAAGACCCCTGTATTCTGAAAATGAATGAAGATCACTAATGTAAACTTACAGTAATTAATGTAGTGTAGCGATAATTAGAACTCTCCATTGGCATAAAAGCAAGCATATTTGTTATCAGAATAGAAAGTTCAGAACTAGACCCATGTAGAGAGGTCAATTTTATTTTCAATAAAGAGCCAAAGTAATTCAAAGGCGCCCAGAAAGAACAGCAGCAAGTGTTGCTAACACATTTGAACGGTGACATTCTCAAGACCAAACCTCACAGGGCGTCAGAACTGACTGCAACTTCACTTGTGTGGTGACATGCATGCGGTGTGAGGAGCAGAAATGTCCTGGTTGAAAATCTCTGCGTCCTGCTTTTAGCATAAGAGTAAAATTATCCTAAAGAGTAAAATTGTGTCAAAAGTACAAGCCATGAAGCTATAAATGCCCAAATTAAACTGATTTTGGACACAGGGTATTTACATGATAAAAAGGAGACACAGAAGTGGAAAAGACCAACAATACACATTATTCAATGGAAATTAGTTTACTTGGGAATTAGGACTCATTTTACTTAAAATTATCTTTAAACAATAAGTCTACAGCAACATTGCAATACCAGAGAGATATAAGATGGTAAAGAAACTGACGATTTTCTCCTTGTTCTTCTCCTTGTGTCTTTCCCAAGCTACAAGCTGTATGCATTTGCGATATTGCTGTAACTCAATGTTGAAGACTAAGCAATGGGGAAGGCAGATCCACCAGGCATTCACCTTAATTATGGAGAGCAGCAGATAACTCTTCTTGAAATCAAAAAAGATGTGTAGAGAAATTGAAATCATATCTCTTGAATATAAGATGGAAGCAATGGGAACAGAATAAGTATAACACACATAAAACCGGTTTCACGATTTAAAATTAATCGTGCAGCAGGATTCCATAAAGGTGCCAGGAAACAAAGAGTGAAGAGCAGGGGGGCCTCAGTGCCTCAGTGAGATCAGGCAGGGTGCTCCAGCAGACCTCCACGGGGCACTTGTTGCTGGGGGCCCCTCTCAGGGGACCTGCAGCTCCAGCACGACAGCCCGGTCCAGATTGTACCGCTGCTGAGCATTGTGGGAGGAGCGGCAGATTAGGGGAGCGAGCGGCGCGGAAGGCAGAATCTGCCATCTGGAAGTATCGAGCTGAGCACGAATTGCTTTAGGTTCTGCAATTTAGATGCTAAACATGAAGACACTCCCTGAAACAAAATGTAATATCTTGATCTGCAAATTCCAGCAAAACACAGCTGTGACCAACACTGGACAATCATTGAGGAAGAGCAGGGAATCTCTCTGAGCTAATCGTTCAGCATCTGGATTGGTAATTCCTAATTGTTGTTTCAATGAAACCCAAAATTAGATATTTAAGTTCAATGATTAAGTTAACATTGAAAAATGAGTGAGAGAAAACCATGAAAGGTAACGATCTCAATCATACTAAGCAATGGTGCGATCAGAAGGATGCTTATTGGAAAATTAGCCTAATTCATGTTTTACCCCTTCAAGCATTTCCTAAATTAGAATATGACAGAATCTTCTTAAGTAGTTTCTGCAGTTTTTCATATTCTGGCATTTTTTATACACGATTCCCAAGGAGTGTTAATAGACAGGGAACTAAAGTATTCTGCGTCAGCAAGACAGAGACACTTAAAAAACAACTTTTATGATTTTTTTCAAAAGCTATATGTATTAGTCAGGGTTCTCTGAAGGAACAGAATCTATAGAATGTAAGATATATTTATATATATATGTTTACTAAGTTTACTAAATAACAATAAAAATAGTGTCCTTCAAAATAGCCTCCCATAGCTGCTATGCTCTTGACCGGAATTTTCCACAAAGCCGAAAGATCCCAAGAAGGTCTCAAGCCTTTACTTCTCTGGAGGGTCAAAGATGCTGGGTTTCAATGCTGGTGAACAGCTGGGCTCCGACGTCGGCAATGAACAGGGAACAGCAGCAAGGCCCAGAGACCAGGCTCCAAAGGCAGCGGGAAGAGCAGCAACGTGATAGACAAGGTGAAGCTCCAAGTCAGCCGAGGACGGAGGCAGCAGCAACAAAGAAGGCCACGATGCTCTTAGAATGGACTCCACAGCAAGTTGACACAAGATCGGGGAAGAACAAGTCCCTCCTCCTTGCACCTCCTATTATCCACTATGGGCTGGTTCTCCACAGCAGTCAGTCAAGGACCTGCAGACTGGTTCAGAGGCCATTCCAACCATTAACCCTCCACAGCTGCCCCCAAACAGTCTGCAGCTGTCAAGTTGACACCAAAAATGCAGCCATAACACTACATCTCATTTTTATTAATAAAATCAAATGACTAATTGCCCATGATCAGAAGCAAACCAGGTGACAGAACTAAAACAGGCATCCAATTTCTCATTCCTAAAAGCAAGCCCTTTCCAGAAGCCATGTGGCCAAGGGGAGGGTTAGGCCTCAGCTGAAGGTGCGCTGAGACCACCTGATGTGCAGCCCACTCGCCCTCCACACAAAACGTGCTCAGAGCAGTTAAGACGTGAAACACTGGCGTTTTTTAGAGCATTGTTATTAAAGTTCATTTTGAACATCTGATACTAAGACACGCTCTTTCTAGTGTCCGGGGTCTCAATGAATAAATTTAGAGATTTCATGGCTTAAGTATAAGGCGTGTGGTAGCAACCTGTCTCGCTTCCCCTTTCTGTGCTGTGAGACAAGAGTCAGCCTCAGTCAAGATAAGGGCAGAAAGGAGATTTGTTTGGCTCACAGTTTCAGAGAGGAGAGTCCATCCTGGTGGACGAAGCAGGGTGGGCAGTGGATGCATCGTGGGGACCAGAAGAGCAAGTGGAGTCGCCCAGAGCCAATTGCCACCAGCAGATGGAACTAACCCATCCCCAGGTGTGAGGGCCTTCCTCCTGCAAGGCTCCGCCTCCTAAAGCTGCCTGGGCCTCCCGACAGCTAAGACGCGAACGCAAAGCCTGCGGGCACACCACGCGCACCACGGAGCACAGTATAAAGCCAACAAGGAAGCTGCTCAGTGGACCACTGGTGATGTCCAGGAACGAGGAAGCCGCTCAGTGGACGACTGGTGATGTCCAGGAACGAGGAAGCCGCTTCAGTGGACGACTGGTGATGTCCAGGAACGAGGAAGCTGCTCAGTGGACCACTGGTGATGTCCAGGAACGAGGAAGCCGCTTCAGTGGACGACTGGTGATGTCCAGGAACGAGGAAGCTGCTCAGTGGACGACTGGTGATGTCCAGGAGTAGACGCGTGGGCTGCAGACCTCCCAGGAGTCAGTGTGTAGCAGACGGTACAGTGTTGGGGTCACACAGGCCTGCAGTCATGCACCTCACACGCCTTTCATCTGAAGTGTGTCTCGCCTCTCCTATTTTCATCTGTACGCCCCCGACCAATTGTAAAATTAAGAAAATACGGCTTTGGGCAGCTACCACGATCTTGGGCCTTTTATTTGTGTGCTTATTCACTTTAATCTGCTTTTCTCTTCTGTCCAGTAGATTTTTAATTTTTAGTGTAGATATGAAACACAACTCCCTCTTCCTGTCGTAAAGGCCTTCAGTTGGCCTTGAAGGTGTCTGCTGGACATAGATCAAGGTGGGCTTCCTCTAGCCAGTTCCGAGCGCCAAGTACTGAAGTCCACGGTCTGACTCTGGGAGTGCCCCAGGAAGCGTTGCCCATCACTTTTCACTGGGCATGTCATCGCCCTTTCTTCCCCAGTTGCTTTTAAGATTTTCTCTGTATCGATAGTCTTGGGTGATTCACGCCGCCGTGACATGATGTGGTTTTAATCCACGTTCCTTGTGAGAAGCATTTATGGAACCTTTTGGATTTGTGAATTTAAACATTTGTGAAGTAGCATCGGGCGTTACCAGCATGCAGACTTTCTTTTTTGTCTTCTATTGCTTCTCATTCGAGTCCATCACCTTCTGAGACCCCCTTGAGCTCAGTTCATTGTTTCTCTATCCATTTGCTTATTTTTTTTGCAATATCGTGTGATGTTTCTATGGTTGTTTTCAAGTTTTTGAATCTTTTTTCAATATTTTGCTTGTTGAAGACAGGCACTACAATATAAGGTACACAGATTTACGTCTGTATTTTGTTTCAAAATTATAACTTTATTTTTTCAATTTCCCGCTCATATGTGTGTTGGCGTATATGGCGTGATGCATGCGTGCAGGTCAGAGGTCAGCCTGTGGGATTTGGTTTTCTGTATCTGCCACGTGGATTTGGGGAGACTCAGCTTCTTAGGCTTGCTGTCAAGAACTTTTAAAAATGAGCCATTTGAGACTCACAACTTCTATTTTATTTTTTCTGGCAACACTGGACTTGAACTGAGGTCTCTTAAGTACTAGTCGGTACCATGGCTGAGCTGAAGCTCAGAGCCTTAATTCAACTTCCATGATTTTGACTGCTACATAATGCATAGAACGACTTTTTGTGTTCAAGCGCTCCACCTTCATTATAACCTAATGCTAGAAAGCGTCTGTGAGCCGCTCTGTAATGTGTACCGTTTCTGTTCCTTTTCTTGTTAATGCTTTGTGTTCATGCTGTCCCCCAACTCCTTAATAAACTACTCCCAGACTTGTCTAGTTTGGAAAGTTCATGTAAACGGAATAAGGCCTGTGGGGGGAGGGGGCTCTGCCTGTCGCTCACTTGATGACGTTTCAGCACTCACTGCTGCTTCGTCCTTGGTCAAGAGAAGGCCAGTCTTTGCTACTGTCAATGCATTCCGTGGATGGTCTGTGCATGTGAGCATTTGCATGAAGGACATTGTGAGTTCACAGTTTTTCTTCAATTTCTAGGGAATTACAGTAACCAAGTCACCCGCTGTACGGCTGGGCAACCCGAAGCCCCCTTTCCACGTCCTTACTGCGCTTGTCTGTGTCATCAGAACACATCCGTGCTTAGTGCAGCCACCACGTGGTGCCGAGACCGGACTTGGGGTCCGATGACGCTGGTCTCCTTGTGGTCCGGTCACGGCTGATGATCGCTCCTTGGCGCATCTCTGGGGGCGTCTTTGGGGGCGCACGAACGGTCCCGGCTGGACGTGGGGGCCTTGCATGCCTGAGCCGACTAGACAGCGCTGGGTTCTGGGGTCACAACTACAGCTTCCAGGGGTCACTACCCGGAAGGGGCGTCGCTAAGACTCCTGAGGAAGTTTCCCGGAGGATCATGGGACTCGACGGAACGTTCCAGGAGCCTCTGTTGGCCCCCGACGTTCGCTCCTGTCTCCTGCACCCTGGAGGGGCACACGAGCCGCTGGCTCCCTCAGCATCGAACCTTCTAGAACTCCTGACACGCTGCTTCTCTGCGCCCTGCTGCTTCAGAGGCCGAGTCCTCCGCCCGCGGGCCGCGTGTGCAAGGAGCCCAGCAAGTGAAGTGGGCGCGCCGGCTCCCTGCAGACCCCGTGCTCCCTGCAGACCCCCGTGCTCCCTGCAGACCCCGTGCTCCCTGCAGACCCCCGTGCTCCCTGCAGACCCCCGTGCTCCCTGCAGACTCAGTGCTCCCTGCAGACCCTCGTGCTCCCTGCAGACTCAGTGCTCCCTGCAGACCCCGTGCTCCCTGCAGACCCCCGTGCTCCCTGCAGACCCCCGTGCTCCCTGCAGACCCCGTGCTCCCTGCAGACCCCCGTGCTCCCTGCAGACTCAGTGCTCCCTGCAGACCCCCGTGCTCCCTGCAGACCCCGTGCTCCCTGCAGACCCCCGTGCTCCCTGCAGACCCCCGTGCTCCCTGCAGACCCCGTGCTCCCTGCAGACCCCGTGCTCCCCGCCCTCCTCCGGGGCCGCCGTGGTCCCTCGGGGAACCGTCGTGCTCCCTGCAGACCCCCGTGCTCCCTTAGGGGGCCGCCGTGCTCCCCGCTGACCCCGTGCTCCCCGCCCTCCTCTGGCGGCTGCGCGCGCCTCGGCTCCTAACGGTCGCTTCACAGACTCGTACCACTGCGCAGGCGCCGAGCCCGGGCGCGCGCCCCGGCAGTCCAGGCGGACGGCGCATGCGTCCAGCGAGCCGGAAGCGACCAATGACAGCTGCGGGTTCTCCGTAAGTCCCGCCCCCCGCCCTGGCGGCCAATCGCCTGTCTCGGCGCGCGGCCCGCGGCGCGTCCGAAAACAGCGGAGGCGGCGGCGCGGGAGACGGACCCGGGGGTCGCAGGGGAGCAGACGCGGGGGTCGCCGGGACCGACATGGACGCGGGGCTCGCGGAGCGCGGCGCGGAGGCGGACGAGGAGGTGCTCGCGATGGAGGTGGACGCCGCGGACGCGGGGGCGGCCGGGACGTGAGTGGCGGGCGCGGGGGCGGCGGGGGCGGCCGGGGCGCGGGGGCGGCGGGGGGAGCGGGGGCGGCGGGGGCGGCGGGGGGGGCGGAGGCGGCGGGGGGGGGCGGGGGCGCGGGGGCGGCACGGGGGGCGCGGGGGCGGAGCGCGCGGAGGCCGCGGGGGGCGTGAGCCGCGGGGGAGGCGGAAGCTGGGGGGGGGCGTGAGCCATGCGGTGGGTGGAGGCCGCGGGGGGCGTGAGCTGCGGGGGGGGGCTCCACCTGCCGGCCGAGCGGCACCCCCTCAGGACTGTGACCCCGGGGTCCCCCAGAATCCTCTGTGGCGTTGGTCGCCCCGCCCCAGGTGCCCCAGGGACCCCCAAGGCCCAGGTCACTGTCCCGAACACCTGCACTGCAGCCGCCACTCAGCAAGGAGCCCTTTCCTGCGCACGCGCACACTGCACACCCCACGCCACACACCCCACACCGCACACCCCACACTGCACACCCCACACCGCACACCCCACACTGCACACCCCACACCGCACACCCCACACCGCACACGGCACACTCCACACACACCCCACACTCCACACACTTCACACTCTACACTCTACACTCCACACACCCCACACACTCCACAATCCACTCACACACAGTCCACTACATACACACTCCACTCACACACACTCCACACACATTCCTCGCACACTCTACACTCACACTCCACTCACAGGCACACGCGTTCACTCTCAGAGCATGCTCACACATATACACACACATATACACACTCTGACCTCCCAATTTGTGGCTTCACACAGCCAGGCCCATCCAGTGTAACTCCTTAGATGTCTTTACGGTGGTCCTGAGGTTGGTCAGAGCCGTGGTCAGCCAGTGCCCGGGGTCAGCCAGAGCTGGCTCGCGTCCTTTCCCATGAGCATCTGGCTGCCTCGCTCTCCACTCAGCCGTCTTGTCCAGTGACACACTCCCTGTGACACTTTGAGCCCCTTCTGCACAGTCTTCATGGCCCCAACCCTGCCAATGTTCTCCATGGTACCTCTTACTCCATACGCCCCGCACATTGGGTGTGATGTTCTCACACGGGTTGGAGACATTTCAGGCACCCCCAGCCCGCATGCCAGGAAGCCGGTCTCTCTCGTTGCCTACAGGGTCCTGGCGGAGGCGGCGGACATCCTGGAGCCCGTGGGCCTGCAGGAAGAGGCGGAGCTGCCGGCCCACATCCTGGCAGAGTTTGTGAGAGTATGCCACGCGTGGGACCCCAGGCTAGGGCTGGTCCTCTAGGCGCCCTCAGCTGGTGGGCAGGCCCTGTGGGCAGCAGCTTGCTGTGGTCAGAAGGTAAGGCTGTCCCGTGTCCCTCCCTGTGGACAGAACTCCCGGAAGAAAGACAAGCTGCTGTGCAGCCAGCTGCAGGTGGTCGACTACCTGCAGAATTTCGTGGCTCAGGAAGGCGTGGCTCAGGACCCGGAGCCCCTGGTTTCCGAGGACACCAGCCGTGAGTAAGCTTGGGGGGGAGGCGGGATCTGGTCCCAGGGGTCAGGAGGGCGCTAGGTCTGCTGTGGGCGCAGTGAAGCTGGAGGCCAGCGCTGCAGGGGTCTCCACTCGCACTGCTCTCACCTCAGGGCAGAAGGCAGTGGAAGCGAAGGAGCAGTGGAAGGAGCTGAAGGCCACATACCAGGAGCAGGTGGAAGGCATAAGGAGCGTCCTGACCCAGGCCTTGCCCAAGGTGGAGGAGGTGCAGAGGAAGTACGCGCAGCTGCAGGGCGCCTTCGCGCAGTTCCAAGCTGAGGTGCGCCTCGGAAGAGGATGCGGGGTGGGGCTCACTCCCTAGCTGCAAAATAAGCCTGAGAAGTGACTCACTTGTCCCCACCCCTCCTTTGCTGATCCACAGAAGCAGGAGGCAATGAAGAAGTGGAGAACCGCCCAGAAGCAGTGGAAACTGGAGCAGGTGGGTCCTTGTTGCGTCTCCTCTCCTGAAGGATGGCCGCCTCCTGCAGGCCGCCAGTGCCGCCAGCTGCAGGGCTGAGCCGCGTCTGCCCCTCCCTCCCCAGGAGAAGCATCTGCAGAGCCTGGCTCAGCTGTCTGCAGCGATAAAGAAGCGGCAGGAAGGGACCCAGCGGAAGCTGGAACGGTTGCATCAGGAGCTGGAGACCCTGCGGCAGCAGGCGGGCCTGGAGCAGGACGAGCTGCAGAGGTGAGGCTGCGAGCTTGCTGCAGCCGCGGGCACCTCACCCCCCGCGCCATCCTTCACCCTGACTTCTTCCCCCAGGAAACAGGCCTTCCTCCGGCTGCTCTACATCCTGCAGGGTAAGGAGCCTGTGGCCAGCAGCGAGGACAGCACCGCGGGCACTGACCTTCCGCCTGGACCTCCCTAGGGTAAGCGCATCTGCGGCCAAGCTCAGGGACAGACACCTTGGAGAGTCAGTGCTTGTCCTTCCAGGGCAGAGTTGGCACAGCTGGGCAGGCAGGTGGAGAGACGCTGGGAACTTGACTTTATTCTTGGTCCACACTCGACTTTTCCAGTACCGAAGCCTGGTCTGCTCTGGCTCTGTGCGCAGCAGCAGGGTGCATCCTCCAGGGGTCAGCGCCTGGCTCACTGGGACTCTGAACGCGAGGGCCACAGAGGGTCTCCACAGCTGAGGGAAAGAAGAGAGGAGGGGAAGGAAGGAAGAAGGATGCTTGTTCTGATTGACTCCTCACACCTCATCCTCATGCTTGGATGCCCAGGGCTCTCTCCTCCTCTTCCAGAGAGACTGAACTCTTGAGTGTACTCTGGTTTCCACCGTGACCCAGGGGGAGGTGGCCTAAGGAGTCTTTTCATTTAAAGCTCTAGCTGAGTATCTGTGTTGTGATGGGAAGAACTGTTTTCACTCAAAAGAAAAGACCATGAGAGTAGGGACTGTGTAACCAGAGAGGATACAGACGACCTTAACAGGATGGGGCGAAACATTGTACTTAGTGGGGAGGAGGAGGAGGATAATGTTATAGCTATGCTGGGATGTGGAATGAACCAGTGGGCTGCTCTAACCCTGTGGAGGTGTCACACACTAGGCACCTCATGCACTCAGGGCTGCCTGGTGTGATCCACTGTCGCGTGTTCTTTGCATTGATTTTTGTGATGTCTTCATCATTTCTGTGGTTTTCTGAGTAGAAAAGAAGTATTTGTGTAAATTCTTTTGGAATCTTTAGAGTTTGGGGTTTTTTTTCTTCAGATATTTATGCTTATAAATTCCTATTATGTGAGTATGTGTGTGTATGAGAGTGTGAGAGAGAGATTACCATTTTAGGATCACCCCACCCTTAACCAATAGGCAATTTGTTCACCATATTCTATTTATATTCTCTCACATCAAGCTGCTTATTTTATTCTGTCAGAGCTTTATTTGTATTTATATATTTACTATTTCTGTACCTTATTTGTATTAATTGTTGTCACATGAAATGGCTTTACTGGCAGAACTGAGGGTCTCATAATTTCCTTTAGTTGAGGTCTGTTGACTGTATAGTACTTTAGTTTTTCTTAGGATAAAAAGTTTTTTTCAATCTTCATTGCTGAAGAATACCTCATCGTGTAGAAAATTATTTGTAGATGAGAATTTAGATTTGATAGATCAAAGTGATTTTTCCATATTTATCTTATTTTCATTGTACTGATTAAGAAATCAATTGACAATTTCCAAATTCTTTCTAGGATAATTCTATTTTTTTCAACTTTTAGGAAAAATTGATGAATTAAAATTTTATAGATTTTTGGTTTACAGCCTGATATCAATTATATTAACCTTTATCAGTTCTCACACTCTGTGATGAGACCATTCACAACTCACTCTCAGCAGTTGTAAGTGCATGGTGCAGTTCTACCCTCTGGTCTCCTTGCTGTAGAGCAGCTATTCCAGCTTCCTCGTGTTCCTGTGCCCACTGGCTGCTTAAAGAAATCTTGTGTTTTCTGCTTGTAGTTTTGTTATTGTCTTGGTTTCTCTTCTGTTGCTGTGACAGAAGTGACCTAGGTTTATTTTGGCTCCTAGTTCAAGGTTCAGTCCACTAGGACAGAAGTCACCATGCTGGACGTGACACAGCTGCTCAAGTCGCACTGTAGGAAGGACATGGAGAGCTGTGGATGAGGCTCAGCGTGGCCTCATTTCTGCATACTGCAGAGCCTGCTCTGCAGCCTGACGGGGGACAGCCTTTGCACCATGGTCGCCTGATCTGGGTGGTCCTCCACTGGGACACCTGGTTCCTCATGGGCGATTCACAATTGTGTTAGGAATGTCTTGGGTCTGTTTTCACGTGCAGTTAATGGGCTTTCTACGCCTGTGTGCTGTGCCAGTCTTCAGCAGTCCTGGAGTATTCAGCCGCACTGCATGTTAGCTTCCTCTGAAGTGCAGCCAGAGTTGTTTTCTGACTTCTGTATATCCTGAGCTTCCTTTTGTGTGTGTCTTCCCTTCTTGATTATGTTACAGTTTCCTGAAATGTTCATTCATCTGGTCCTAGATTTTTGAATTTTCACTTGAGAAGATTTTGTTAGAACCTGGTGTACTTTGGAACTTTTATCCTGGCTGAAGGCTCTCATTCTTAGCTTCTCTCAGACCCTTCAGTGACATGCACAGAAAGTCCTTCATGCTGTAGGTTTGGTTAGTAGTTTACGACTATGGGCCTCTGTTGCTTGCTTCTCTTTTTTTTTTTTATCTGTTTCAACTCCTGTGAACTCTGCATTTTTCCAAAGTTTTCTTTGTGTGCTCTGTAGCCTACTGTAATGTTAGGGGTTTCTTCTCCACTGGTAGCATGTGGACACTAGCAGTGTAACCTGGAAAATTCTAAAATGTTTTTAGCATTCTTTATATCTGATGGTTTCCTTTATTCTCGCTATATTAACTGAAAGGCTTTTATTTCTATTTGTCCTTCTATTTGTCACATGAAATGTGACATGCCCTGGATTCTAGGATGGGGGCGTGGTTCTGTGGATAAAAGGCTTGGTATGTAAGCTTTAGGGACAGGCGTTTGAATCCCCAGCATTCACATGAAACGCCAGAAGTGATTCATGTTCCTGTAACCTCAACCCTGGAGTATAAATGGAGAAGGTACAAGGAGGATTTCTGGGGTGTTCTGACCTTCAGCCAGTGTAGAAGACAGTGAGTAAGGCGGAGAGGAGAGGAGAGGGCAGCTGACACCCTTCTCTGGCCTCCACTCACACTCCGCTGTCAAGTGTGCAAGTGCACGCACACCTACACCCACAAGACCCTGGGTTCCCCCCAAAACCACAAAAGGACACACTGCTGGCTTTGCCCATGCGCCGCTCTGATGAGTTCTTAGTGCTGTTTGCTATTTCCTTTCCTTTGGTTTAGTTTTGAATATTTGTGTAATTGAAGAGAATTTTGGTAGATGTACATAATTTTCTATCTTATAGTATGATTAACACAGCTGAGTATACATTTTAAATTCATTATTCTAAGAATAATTTTTATATTTTATTATGATAGTGACCTAGTGTTGATTTCATTTTAAATAACAAAATTTTCCTTATTGCTTTTACTTCTTAAATGTAGGTAGAATAATAATGAGTTCCTAAATGAATTTCAGATTTTTTTGTTGTTTTTAGTCTGACAGATTTTATTTATTTTCAATACTTAATGAATTGTTTATTAAAATTTGTTTCCATATATACAAAATACATATATGTTTGCATTTTAGTGTGTATATTTAAATGCTTATAGGAGGGAATGATTTCATCATTTTGGGTTTCCCTCAGGTGACCTGCAGGACCAAGGACATCCTTGTGTCTCGCTGCACAGACATTGTTAAGTGTGAGTGGCTGAAGAAGGTCCTTGGCGCAGGACTGAGCACTGCAGACTCTGCAGTTTTGTTCTGTTAATTCTGTAAGATGGGGTCCTGCTCTAGCACAGGATGCCCCGCCGTAGCCTTTGTGCCTCCCGAGTGCCAGGTTCCAGGCTTCCCCATTGGCTACGCAGCTCTCCAGGTTTTAGGGTGACTGAGCTGTGCAGGGGACTCTAGAAGTAGCACAGGGAGTGACGCTTGACCACGTGTGAGACGCTGCATTCTGCTCGGGTCCTGCAGCTCAGCTCCTCTCTTCCTCTTCAGACAGATCTAAGTGCTGAGGCCCCTCCAGCCTGTCAGAGCCTCCTGTTGACCTTGTTCACGGGAGGAAAGAAGCATCTGAGAGCCTTGAGACTTGCTGAAGATGGATCTGACACGTCCTCTGTGTTCATGAGACTCGTGTCAAGAAAGCGTTATGTTCCAGGACAGCGTCTTCAGAGCAGTCCTCGTGCTAGTTGATTGACTGTAAAACGAGAGTTTGTGCAGCCACCTCGTGGTCTTCTGCTTCTTCAAGTGCTCGGCTTTGGGTGTTGCAGTGTGTTTGGACCGAGGTGATGAATGTAAAAACAAATGTCTTTATTTTCTTTGTCATGAGCACATATTTATATAAAAGTGGGCTCCTATGTTCTGTTGGGAGCATTGTTATTTTATTGAACTTGTTTTTCCAAAGGGAAAATAAAAGTTTTCTGCAAAGTACATAGAATTTTCAGTCATATATGAGAGGTTTCTGGTAGCTTTGAACATGGAGAATGTAGATGCCCAGTGCCAGTTTATTTCTCCTCTCATACATCTTATCGTAGAGGATTTATGTAACTTGTATTAAACTGTCTCCTTTTGGAGTTTCTGTGTGTCTTTGTGTGCATAAGTTTTGAAATACTAGTGGAGTATGAAATTGAGTATATTAAATTATTATTCCCAGCATAGTCTTTGAATGACCCCTTTAATACTTAGACTAGTGGGTGCTGAAAGCTTAGTGTTTGGATTTGTAATCTGTTAATTAACAAACATGTATTGTTGAAACCACTCTTAAAACTCTGAGTATCCTTGGTATTAGTTCTAGAATCAAGTCTGTTTCACTCATAGTTGAAGGGCATGAATAGCTGTACATGATTGAAGTGAGTTAATAACTTCAAAAAAATTCCTAAAAAATGCCAAGAAAAAAACCCTTTTCTGTTTTTGAGAGTCTCTTGGTGTATAGTCCCGGGTGGCTTTTAACATACTGTCCTTCCTCAGTTCTTGAGTATACCAGCCTGGTGTGTGCCCACGTCCTGCATGCAGAACTGGAAATTGCAGCACATAAGCCAATTTTAGGTGTGGTGTTAAATGTATTTATAAGTGTCATCACTTAATGATGTTCAGTTATATGTGGTCATGGTAAATTTCAGCCTTATTGTCTATCAGTAAAGGATAGTTTTTATTCATGTGTGTCGAGGGAAATGTAGAGGGACAAGAGGCTGCCTGTGGATCGTGAAGCCTGGCTTACCCTGGTCAGGTGTAGAGATGAATGGGTGATGTGAATTGATGTAATGAAGTAAGAGTTGTGAATTGATTTAATGAAGTAAGAGTTGTATCTGGTTCTCTTAGCAATTCTAAGAAGATGCTAGATTGCTGGGGATTAATATACTGATTATAACTTGGAAACTACTTATGGTGAGTGTACGTGATAATTCACTGTGCTTGTAGAACATGAGGAAAAAATGAGTTGACTGCATGACGACACCTAACATGTGAACGCAGTGTGTCTCCACGCTCAGACGCTTAAGTGGGCAGCAGGATGGGCGTGGTCCTGCTGGTTGAGTGTCAGGCCTCAGTCATGTGCACACAACGTCGTATTCGCTCTCAGGTGCTCTGCGTCAGAACGTGCACACTTCACAAAGGAGTGCACACCATGCCTTTGTGCTTGCACAGTATTAATAGATATGTTGGGCACCATTAAGTGACAAGTACGAAGGCCGTTTGTTTGCTTAGTTTCAGATGAGATGGTCTAGAAAGGTGTCATCAGGTGCTTCATCTAGGTGAGATGGTCTAGAGTTAGTGCTTCATCTAGGTGAGATGGTCTAGAGTTATCAGTGCTTCATCTAGGTGAGATGGTCTAGAGTTATCAGTGCTTCATCCAGGTGAGATGGTCTAGAGAGGTGTTATCAGGTGCTTCATCTAGGTGAGATGGTCTAGAGTTATCAGGTGCTTCATCTAGGTGAGATGGTCTAGATATCAGGTGCTTCATCTAGATGAGATGGTCTAGATATCAGGTGCTTCATCTAGATGAGATGGTCTAGAGTTAACAGGTGCTTCATCTAGGTGAGATGGTCTAGATATCAGGTGCTTCATCTAGGTGAGATGGTCTAGATATCAGGTGCTTCATCTAGGTGAGATGATCTAGATATCAGGTACTTCATCTAGGTGAGATGGTCTAGATATCAGGTGCTTCATCTAGGTGAGATGGTCTAGATATCAGGTGCTTCATCTAGGTGAGATGGTCTAGATATCAGGTACTTCATATAGGTGAGATGGTCTAGATATCAGGTACTTCATCTAGGTGAGATGGTCTAGATATCAGGTACTTCATATAGATGAGATGGTCTAGAGTTATCAGGTGCTTATTGAATGTCAGCTGAGTGTTGAACCCAAGGCTCGAGAGTTCAAAACAGTCTGTTTCACACTTGTTTAGAGCTAGAAAAAAGACCTGAAAACCCGAATCTGATTTTGACTTGCTGTGGTTGAACACAAGGGTTGAAACGTTTTGGCCACACCTGTGGAGTGCTCCCCTGACAGGACAGCACAGGACAGGACAGCCTGTGGTGGTGCTCCCAGGACAGGACAGCCCGTGGTGGTGCTCCCAGGACAGGACAGGACAGCCCGTGGTGGTGCTTCCAGGACAGGACAGGACAGCCCGTGGTGGTGCTCCCAGGACAGGACAGGACAGCCCGTGGTGGTGCTCCCAGGACAGGACAGGACAGCCCGTGGTGGTGCTCCCAGGACAGGACAGCCCATGGTGGTGCTCCCAGGACAGGACAGGACAGCCCGTGGTGGTGCTCCCAGGACAGGACAGGACAGCCCGTGGTGGTGCTCCCAGGACAGGACAGGACAGCCCGTGGTGGTGCTCCCAGGACAGGACAGGACAGCCCGTGGTGGTGCTCCCAGGACAGGACAGCCCATGGTGGTGCTCCCAGGACAGGACAGGACAGCCCGTGGTGGTGCTCCCCCAACAAGACAGCCTGTGGTGGTGCTCCCAGGACAGGACAGCCCGTGGTGGTGCTCCCCCAACAAGACAGCCCGTGGTGGTGCTCCCAGGACAGGACAGCCCGTGGTGGTGCTTCCCCAACAAGACAGCCTGTGGTGGTGCTCCCAGGACACCCCATGGTGGTTCTCCCAGGACAGGACAGCCCGTGGTGGTGCTCCCAGGACAGGACAGGACAGCCCGTGGTGGTGCTCCCAGGACAGGACAGGACAGCCCGTGGTGGTGCTCCCAGGACAGGACAGGACAGCCCGTGGTGGTGCTCCCCCAACAAGACAGCCTGTGGTGGTGCTCCCAGGACAGGACAGCCCGTGGTGGTGCTCCCCCAACAAGACAGCCCGTGGTGGTGCTCCCAGGACAGGACAGCCCGTGGTGGTGCTCCCCCAACAAGACAGCCTGTGGTGGTGCTCCCAGGACACCCCATGGTGGTTCTCCCAGGACAGGACAGCCCGTGGTGGTGCTCCCAGGACAGGACAGGACAGCCCGTGGTGGTGCTCCCAGGACAGGACAGGACAGCCCGTGGTGGTGCTCCCAGGACAGGACAGGACAGCCCGTGGTGGTGCTCCCCTGACACCCCATGGTGGTTCTCCCAGGACAGGACAGCCCGTGGTGGTGCTCCCAGGACAGGACAGGACAGCCCGTGGTGGTGCTCCCCTGACAGGACAGCACAGGACAGGACACCCTTGGTGGTGCTCCCCTGATACCCCGTGGTAGTGCTCCCCTGATACCCCGTGGTGGTGCTCCCAGGACAGGACAGCCCATGGTGGTGCTCCCCCAACAAGACAGCCTGTGGTGGTGCTCCTCTGACAGCCCTAGGTGGTGCTCCCCCAACAAGACAGCCCTTGGTGGTACTTCCCTGTAACGGTTACTCTTAACTATCGCTGTGAGAGAGCACCCAAAGTCAATCAACTTAAGGGAGAAAAGGAGGTTTATTCAGCTTAAGGTTCCAGAGGGAAGGGACAGTCTCTCATAACAGAGGCGGCATGGCTGGCTGGCCAACGCTGGAGGAGGCTACGTCACCGCAGACATCTTGGAAGCCGAGAGCTGCAGACTGCTTGCTGCAAAGACAGACTTCTCCTGGAGGTAGGATGGGACTCATCCACCTCAAGGCCCACCCCTTGTGACTGCCTTCCTCCAGCGAGGCTCCACCTCTCAAGGTGCCATGACCTTGCCAAACACATGAGACTGGGGGACACATTTCAAACCATGACATCCCCGAACAGGACAGGACAGCCCGTGGTGGTGCTCCCCCATAGCCCGTGGTGGTGCTCCCCCCTAGCCGGCGGTCACTGTCTAGCGTTGGTGTTAACTTCTTTCCTCAACACTTGCGAGTGAAGTTGCCCTGGCGTACCTTGCTCATGGACCATCTCAGAAGAAAAGCATCTACGTGTCCATGTCAGGAAGGAGCACACAGTTTCTTCTAAAGACCCAAAGACAAAAATGCTCACGATACAGTTTTATTTCTACTTGTTGGCAAGGAAGGGTCCTAGTGAGGAGAATCCAGCTCTCAATATCGTTAGCAAAAGCAAGGACTACAGGAATGTGGGGGTGTCCCCCCAGCCCTGGCCAGGCCGCACTGCATGGGTGAATGCGGGGTGTCCCCCCAGCCCTGGCCAGGCCGCACTGCATGGGTGAATGCGGGGTGTCCCCCCAGCCCTGGGCAGGCCGCACTGCAGGGGTGAATGCGGGCTGTCCTCCCAGCCCTGGGCAGGCCGCACTGTAGGGGTGAATGCGGGGTGTCCCCCCAGCCTTGGGCAGGCCGCACTGCAGGGGTGAATGCGGGGTGTCCCCCCAGCCCTGGGCAGGCCGCACTGCAGGGATGAATGCGGGGTGTCCCCCCAGCCCTGGGCAGGCCGCACTGCAGGGATGAATGCGGGGTGTCCCCCCAGCCCTGGGCCGGCCGCACTGCTGAACAAAGGTCTCAGTCGACTGATTCCCCTCGGTTCTCTTCTCTGTACAGTATCTCAGGATGTATTTGCTTGCCAGCCACATACATAATCACAAATACTTCTCCCAGTAATGATTTACAAAAATAATTCAGATGAAAAACTACCTCCAGAAGTGTGAATCAAGTCAGATACAGAAAATGTCATTTTTCTTTTCCCCAAGCTCACATTCTTTTTAGAATACTGGGAAGCTTTTCCCAGAATTTCTTGGGCCTGAACAGATACTGCAGAACTGACAGTTGCAGCACTGCATGGGAAGTTTAGACTCTTCCAACTTTGTGCATGGTTTACAGTTGCGGAAGCTGAACTCTGCGCGGCCGCCGTCGAGCAAAGCCATGAGAGCTGTGTTCTGTTCTCATGCTCGGTGGTCCCGTCCCCTCGTGCCATCTGCTCTAGAGGCTCGTCGGCTTCAACATTCAAACGACAGTTTGTTCTCAGAATTCCTTGCCCTCCTTCCTTCTCAGCGTCACACTCTGACGTTCCTTGAATTGAGTGTGTGCTCTCCCTCGGTGCCACATGAACGCGTGTGCTCTCCCTCGGTGCCGTATGAACGCGTGTGCTCTCCATCGGTGCCGCATGAACGCGTGTGCTCTCCATCGGTGCCGCATGAACGCGTGTGCTCTCCATCGGTGCCGTATGAACGCGTGTGCTCTCCATTGGTGCCGCATGAATGCGTGTGCTCTCCATTGGTGGTGTATGAACGCGTGTGCTCTCCATCGGTGCAGTATGAATATGTGTGCTCTCCATCAGTGCCCTCTGAATGCATGTGCTCTCCCTCGGTGCCCTCTGAATGCATGTGCTCTCCCTCGGTGCCCTCTGAATGCATGTGCTCTCCATCGGTGCCCTCTGAATGCATGTGCTCTCCATCGGTGCCCTCTGAATGCATGTGCTCTCCATCGGTGCCCTCTGAATGCATGTGCTCTCCATCGGTGCTCTCTGAATGCATGTGCTTTCTGTTGGTGCCATATAAATGCATGTGCTCTCCATCAGTGTCATATAAATGTGTTTTCTGTTGGTGCCATATAAATGCATGTGCTCTCCATCAGTGTCATATAAATGTGTTTTCTGTTGGTGCCATATGAATGCATGTGCTCTCCATTGGTGCCATATGAATGTGTTTTCTCCATTGGTGCTGTATTACTGCAGGTGCTCTCTTTGGAGCCGTATGAATACGTGCTCTCTCCGTAGGTGCAGTGTGAATGCATGCTGTCTTTGTGAATCACTGGTTTTTGCATCCCATTAGTTTGACACCCAGCCAGCTGTGAACGCCTACATGTACATTTGACAGTTGCTCTGGTCACTGTAAGGCTGTTGGATTCAACCTTACTATTGTTTCATTCCCTGCTTGTAATCCCAGATTGATAACCTCATTAAAGCAGCAGAAATAGAGTCATGAAATCCCGCCTTCCGGGGGGACGATGCGCTCTCCTCCGGCATTTAACTCCACATTCTTCCTTGTCAGTGCAGCATGATTTGGAAAACACCCGACACCCTGTTGCAGGGCTCAGGCATCCGACCAAGAGAAGCCCAAAGCATTTAAGAAAGGCCTCTTCTCAGGACGAGTGCTCGTGGGACCTTTCCGGAAATAATTCAGACACTTCACAGAAGAACCAGAAGGATGTGGGTGTCATTTCCTGCAGCTCAGAGCAAGTTCTTTAGGGCCCAGGAATGGGGTTCAATCAGCTTCAAAGGAGCAGAACAGTTAAGAACCAGGAAGGTGAATACGTTAGACTCACAGGCCAGCATATCCCAAGGCTTCTATAAAATTTCAGCTCAAGCTGTCAGATGGCCTGTGGAATTTAATGCGGGTTTAAAATTAGTAAGTTCTTTTAATACATGCTGATCTCCCTGGTGTGCCACAGACTCCTGGGGCCTGTCTCGGCTGCGTCCTTGCGACTCTAGATGCTCCTGCTCCGCAAGGCACACAGATGAGATGCAGTGGCGTATGCTCGGAAGATCTGCACACGTGTGAAGAAGGAGGTCACACGAGCTCAAGAAAACATGGAGCCAGAACTTGGTTGTCATGGGATAGTCTGTGTTCATCATGTATGATACAGTGTGGTTGCATTTTGTAGACTCGATGTATGACAGGCATTGCGATAAAGGTTATGAGTCCATTGTCAACACGAGGGAAATAAGACTTCAAGATCTTCAGTCACTTGAAGAGCTGAGAAGTTTCTGTTCAGCATTGGGATAGATGTCAATATCCTGAATATCTTGCAGGCGTGGCGAGCGCCCCAGTACAGTTTGGCCACATGTCGGAGAAGCCTTGAGTCTTAAGAAGGCCATCCGCAGCATGGTGATGTAAGAGTGCAGGGCGTCTGCTAACCAGCTATTCACAAAGTTAGTCCAAGAAAAGATAGGAAGAATATGAGCACCACATGCAGCCGTGGTCAAGTTTTAGGCAGGAATTCTGTGCCACAAGGGAGTTGGTACATCAGATGCAGGAAATACTTTCAGTAGTGAAACTGCCAGCCATATTTTGAATGCATGATACAAACTGCCGCAGACCAGAGTCGCGGCCTCGAGACCAGGGCTCCCTCGACCAGGTGGAGAACAGAATACACGCAACTCTCTTTTGGCCGAGTGAATTCTGAACCCGTTTATTGAAACTTTCCTGAGCTTTTATACAAAAAATTTTGGGGTAAAGAATGTTGCATATAATTTTCTAATCAGCAAAATTACCTTCAAGGTGGACATTTTTTCAAGAACCTAAGGGAATCATTCTCCTATCTAATCTATACTGCTTCACTAGATAGCCATGGGGCTGGGCCTACATTTTAACAGAGACTGCTTTTTTTTTTTAAAAGTTTTTTTTTTAATTTATTCAATTGTGCGTGTGTGCGTATGTATGTGTGCGCGTGCGTGTGTGTGTCTGTGTGTGTAGAACCATGGACGAATTCGGGAACCACCGTGGACGCCTCCACTTCCTCCGCCCCCGGGATTCACAGGCTCCGCCCTACCAGGACCAGAAACTCAGGCCGCCCCCACTTCTACCTGGCGTCTATACATGGGATCTGGGATCCGAACTCAGGACCTTCTGCCTGCAAGGCAGAGGCTTAACCCCTGAGCCACCTCTCCAGCCCGAGACTGCTTTTTTTTTTTTTTTTTAAATACACAGAAGAGGAATGATCTCCTTTTGATTTCAGCAAGGAACATTTAACTATAGGAGTCCCCAACACCCCATAAGTCCCAGCGTGAGCTTTTGCTGTTGTCCTCTCCAGGTTGATCCTCTCAGTCAGGCAGGTTGACATGGGCACCAGGCATGGCAGCAGGTTCTAACTTGGGAAGTTGCATGCAGCTCATGCAGTCTCTGCAATCCAAGCTTGAACCACGTCTCTAGGGGGGCCATGGCTTGGATATTTAAGGCCATAAGCACCTAGAGTGTGGTTCTGTTGATGGAGCACTACTGAGATATGCACTGAAGAGAAGAACACTTAAGCAATATAATTATTAAAAGAATTATTCCTCCTTTAATAGCATCCTTCTATTCCTTTAATAGTAAGGTTGCTTATGTCTTCCTTAGAGGAATTCCAGAAGTGTATTGCCATCAGTTAGATGACCCATCTGTGAACCATGCATTCTCCAAACCTGGGGTCCAATCTGTCAGGCCCCATATACCTGCCATGGGTGTCTCGGGGGAGAGGCGATCATTGGTGGGAGTGCACTCGAATGGTCCATCTCCGTGATTTCTCATAAGAGTGCTGTTTGGGATAGGAAAGACACGGCCCCCTTTGCTTCTGACATAGATTCTCCCAGTTTGGATTGCAAATACCATCTCCAGGGGCAGTCTTGGCATCTAAACTTTCTGGCATGATGGTCTCTTCCTTGGCCTTCAGCCAGGGTAAGAGGGTATCACAGTTTTTTTTAAGGTTCTAGTGGGCTGATAGCATAGTCTTATACTTCTGGGATTTCTGAGTTAGTACATAGGTGGGAATTTTACCCACCTATGTTTTAAGACTCTAGAAGTTATTTTCTAATTTCCTTAAAATCAGTGCACACATTCTGGCTAACAAGTCTACTTATTGTAAGTGACTAGACATGAAATCTCTATTTAGAATTTGACTTAAAGTTAAAAAGCAGGCTTCTTCTCTAGATCAGAGAGTGGGAAGCTATTCCCAAAAGACCCTAAAAGCAGGTAAAGGGCACTCCTAGTTCCCAGAAGAATTCTTCCTGCCTGAGGCAAAACTTGAATTATCTCTATTCCCAAAAAAACAAAACCTAGGTAAAGGGCACTCCTAATGCCCAGAAGAATTCTTCCTGCCCATGGGGTTACTGTGACCTTCCCCAGGGAACTGGGAAGAAATACCAAGGCCTGACAATTCCCATATTTTTCCTTATTTCTCTTAAATAAAGCCATGTCCTTATCCCAAAAGATGTTTCTTTGAATCCATCTTTTCCAAACTGAGACATATTCTACCAGATTGGTCGGATAAGGACGTGGCAACAAACAGATGTATGCTGTCCAGTCTCTAATCCTGACCATTTGCCTTTTCCAATATATGCTGTAACTATGGACTCAACTGAGATTCAGACCCAACTTTACCTGCTTCCAAGAGTTTTTAGTATCTATTATATAGAATGAGTTTATTTGTAGTGATGAAAATAACTTTGTAGTATAAGGTTGCCTGGTGCAGGTCAGAAGCATTTTCAAATGTAATTTTAATTGTTGCTGTCTGCTGAAGCCCCGGCTGGCCTGAGACTTGCGGACTATGAAGCCCTAATCTCCCACCTTTACCTTCCAGGTGCTGGGACTGTAGTCATGAGTCACCCTGTGGTTAATTATTTCACAAATTATTAATGACAAGAGTTTGTACAAGTACATGAATGTGTTACCATTCATGTTCCCTCTCGGTGTCTCACAGACACCCTGAGAATCTGCGTGCTGGATCTTAGTGAAGGAGAAAGAACAGAATGTGCTCATTAGAATTCTGAGTTCATTCTTGGAATTAGCCAGTGGTGTTGAACAAGACTCGAGTCTATGAACTGTTTTCTTTATCAGTCACGAGGGAATAGCTGTCAATATTAATATGAGTTCCGGTATCTGACATTCATTATGTTTATTTTCTTTCAGAGTGTGGAGTGACTTTCACTCTTAAGCATCATGATTAACACCAAATGTTCCATCCATCCCCCACTCCAAAGTTGAGTTCCTGCAAGGGGCCTGTTTACGCATCAGAGTGGGTTGCAGCACTTTGTACAATCTTACTGATGAGGAAACCTACTTTCTGTTTTAGGGGTAATGAGAGCGAAACCCTGATTCTGTTTTTTGTATGAGTGCTTGTGTGCATGTGTGCACATGTGCGTGTATGGAGGGTCTCGTGAGTGTGTGTCCTGTGGAAGCCCAAGGTGACGTCTAGAATCATGCTGGATCACTCTACCCCTGTATTGCTTTGCTCTGGGGTTTTGCAGACGAAGTCTTCCAGACCAGAACTACAGGTTGCTGTATTTGTATGTGGGATCTAGGGACTTGAACTCGGGCCTGTGGCTGGTGAGGCAAAGCCATCAACCCAGCCTCCGATTCCAAGCAAAAGATGAGCTGCTCTTGTTGATCAGGCCTCGCCATCTGTGTGGGCACCTGGAGTGTGCAGAGCAATGCTGCAAGCCCCCCGGGACACGGCGGCCACGCTGCCATCCCCCCAGGACACGGCGGCCACGCTCCCTTCCCCCCAGGACACGGCGGCCACGCTCCCTTCCCCCCAGGACACGGCGGCCACGCTCCCTTCCCCCCAGGACACGGCGGCCACGCTGCCATCCTCCCAGGACACGGCGGCCACGCTGCCTTCCCCCCGGGACACGGCGGCCACGCTTCCTTCCCCCCAGGACACGGTGACCATGCTGCCATCCCCCAGGACACGGTGGCCACACTTCCAAGGCCTCCAGGACACATGGTGGTCACAGTGGCTCTGACTGTCCCTGGGAGTGAAGCCAGGAACCATGCTGAGATGTTTCTATGGTCTTCCCGCAGCGGTGTCTGGCTCTCTGATTTATCATCATCCCATGAACAGTTACCCCTGCAGCGTCTCACCTGCACTCCCAGCACGAAGGAGACAGAGGCAGGAGGAGTCCACTGAGCGCAAGGCCAGCTGGGGCCACACAGCAGGACTGCCAAGCAAAATGGAGAAACACTGTAATCGCAACTCTTGGCAGGAGAAGATGGCTGGCATGTTTCCCACTGGTTGAGTTCTGTGGTAAGGGCATTTGGACTAATAGTAACTTTGCAGGATTTGATAACATCGCTGATACCACTGTAAGAGAACTTGGAACTAAAACCTTTAAAAAAAGAAATAAGCCAGATAGAGCCCAATCTTCCTGTTATTATCGAGGTCTACTTCTCATACTAATCTTGTGTATGCGTGTGCATACGCACGTGACATCATATGTGTGGAAGGTCGGAGAACAACTTGCAGGCCAACCCATGGTCTCCTTCATACATGTATTTAGACTGACAAGTGAGTTCTTGCCAGTAGCACATTGCAAGGCTGACAATGGAGATGTCAGTGTTTTTCATGCAGAAATGTTGATTCTGCATTCTTATCACTCAATGTGCTCTCTAAGTGTATGGTAACTAGATCTCTATTTTTCTGACCTCTGCAGTTCGCACTACAAATTTTCCATCCTCAGAATAATTTCCTAGCACTTTTGGAATTTTTTTCTGAAATTTGGTGTACATAGGTAATCTGGTTAACAGCATAGAGCTCTCAGCCCTGGTGATGCCCAGGACCCCCGGAGACCCTTACGGACTAACAGTATGTTTAAAGTAGTTTCCAGAACAAGCTCCTGCAGTGGGGCCCTGCAACACGATCTCTGCACTGCCTTTGGGGTGCGCTGCAGCCTCCTGAAACCACGAGCCCAGCGCTCAGGCAGACAAAAGGACAGCAGGTTTGAGGCCAGCTTGGACTACCTAGAAAGTTGCAGAACATCCTGGGTTAGATCACAGGACCCTGTCTGAAAACAATCAACTAAAAACAACTGAAGCAGGTAGATTTTCCCTCTTTAGTTATCAGGTATTTTGTCACAGAGATGAGAAAAGAAATCTGCACTCTCTATTTATGCCTCAAAAACTTACTATAAAATTCTGTAGTTTCCGGGTTACAGTTGGTGAATACCAAATTTGAATTTGAATTCCTTTCCATCCGATCGTGAAAGTCTTTCTCGTGACTGCTGTGCAGTAGAGCTCTAGTGCCTGTCCTGTATTCGGGATGACTGATCACTGGTGAAGGCGAATCACTGTTTGGATAAACCTGGTTGGAAGAGTGCACTCGGCCACACATCACTGTGTGTGCCAGTTAGGTACAATTGAGTGCCAAGACTTTAGGCACATCTGTGAGGAGCCAGCTAAGGCAAGTTCTGAGCAGCCTGTGGGATATTATCTCATTGATGTGGGGAAGACCACCCATAGTGGATGAGACCCTCCCCCGCGCAGGTGATGGCTGGCTGAGACCCTCCCCCCGCGCAGGTGATGGCCAGCTGAGACCCTCCCCCCGCGCAGGTGATGGCCAGCTGAGACCCTCCCCCACTCAGGTGATGGCCGGCTGAGACCCTCCCCCACGCAGGCTATGGCCGGCTGAGACCCTCCCCTGCGCAGGCGATGGCCGGCTGAGACCCTCCCCCACGCAGGCGATGGCCGGCTGAGACCCTCCCCCCGCGCAGGTGATGGCTGGCTGAGACCCCCCCCCCCCCCCGCGCAGGTGATGGCCGGCTGAGACCCTCCCCCGCGCAGGTGATGGCCGGCTGAGACCCTCCCCCACTCAGGTGATGGCCGGCTGAGACCCTCCCCCGCGCAGGTGATGGCCGGCTGAGACCCTCCCCCACTCAGGTGATGGCAGGCTGAGACCCTCCCCCGCGCAGGTGATGGCTGGCTCAGTACTTGGCGTTCAGGCGCAGTTTTTTAGGTGTTGTGTGCTTGTATCTGAACCCATTACACGTTAACTCCTAATGTGCCACTGCCCTGGGAAAACTGTCCTGGGACCTCAAGGGACTGTGATGTGTTTTTCATTAAAAACCAAATCGTCAGAGTTGCCGTGAAGTTCATCACCAAGTATGGGAGACAGCGACATCTCAGCTGCTGATGGACCCTTGGGGACACGGAAGACTGTGGCTTCATGTGACGCGTTCTCTTAGGTCCTTGCCTGCCTGTTGCTTCACGGTGCTGAGTATTAGACGCGCGTCTTGGCCCCTGGAATGCACGTTCACAGAGGCGCTTCTTGACCTCTCGCAACTCTTACAAGGATGAATGAAAAATTCAAAACTGAAGTGGAAGACATGCATGTGCGTAGATATATATGTACCTAAACATATGCATACGCATATACATGGAATTCCTCGGACATGAGCCTACACACGGAAGTCCTTGAGTATTCCGGAACATTTTTACAGCTAAAGAGTTGTGCTGCCTAAGCGGGCATGATAGATAGCAAGAGGGATCTGGTGTCCAGACGCCGCCCTTGGCAGCTGGAGAGTGCGAATGAGTCGGAGGCAGATGCCGTGGCGGCTCCACGAGCGCCCCCCAGCAGCTGGCCTCTGCTGTTCATCCCACGCTGCCGTCCACCTCGAGTCCAAGCGCATCTCAACTCCTTCAAGAAGCTTCCCTTCTGTTAAACTTAAAGTAAATGCCACGCAGATGCGCAGGCGGGTCATGGGAGCTGCGGGATGATGGGCGTGTTCCAAGCATGGGCTGCGCTCGATGGGCGGAGCGTTTCTGTTGCGCAGTCCCTTAGATTACATTTTCTAGGAATTGTTGCATTTAAAGTGGTCACAAATGGAGTGTATACACATGTGTGTCAGTGTATGTAAACATATGTACATGCATGTTTGCCTGTATGTGCATCTAAGTGTGATGTATGCACATGCATCTGTGATGTGTGTGTCTGTGTACTTGCATGTGCATCTATGTGATGTGTGTCTGTGTACGTGCATGTGCATCTATGTGATGTGTGTGCATGTATACTTGCATGTGCATTTACGTGATGTGTGTCTGTGTACTTGCATGTGCATCTATGTGATGTGTGTCTGTGTACTTGCATGTGCATCTACGTGATGTGTGTCTGTGTACTTGCATGTACATCTGTGATGTGTGTTTCTGTGTACCTGCATGTGCATCTGTGTATGATGTGCATGGATGTGTACTTGCAAATGTACATGTGGTTCCCTAGTATATGTTGCAAACAGGCCTCCTGAGACACTTGGGGCTGGCGAGGATAAACTGCTGCGCTTTTCTGTAAGGCCCTATTTAATAGCCATAGATCTGGAAAACGAGCTCACATCCAGGCTACAGACAGCCTCTCCTCCACTGCAGTAGCACACCCATTCTTGTGCTGGCATTTCTGTCTGTAGCAGCCAGGAAGTATATTTTGTCTGAAATGAAGCTGTGGGCCCAAAGCCTCGAGCTCACCGGTGACTGGTAGCCCAGGTGCAGGTGTCACAAGTGAGGTCAGCCAAGCGCAGGCACCTGGGCCAGAGGGGGCGGGGCTTCGCTTTCTTCCTGTTTGTTCTCCCATCGCAGTCCACACTCTTCACATCTGCCGGGAAGGCTTCCTAATGCAGTGCTTGGGAAACAATGAATATAGATGTGGAATCTAAATGTTTACATGTGTTTTCCTTCCTGCCCTAGGTGTGCACTAGGCATGTACTAGGTGTGTGCTAGGCATGCACTAAGTGTGTGCTAGGTGTGCACTAGGCATTCACTAAGTGTGTGCTAAGTGTGGTGCTAAGTGTGCACTAGGCATGCACTAGATGTGTGCTAGGCATGTGCTAAGTATGCATTAGGTATGCACTAAGTGTGTGCTAGGTGCATGCTAGGTGTGCACTAGGTGCAAGCTAGGCATGTGTTAGGTGTGTGCTAGGCGTGTGCTAGGTGTGCACTAGGCCTGTGTAGGTATGTGCTAGGTGTGTACTAGGCATGCGCTAAATGTGCACTAGGTGTTCACTAGTGTGCGCTAGGCGTAGCTCTGATTTAGTCCCCCAGGCATACTCACTGCTGAGCGGTGGAAGTACCAAGCACTGAACAGAGAGAGTAAATCCCATCTATGCGCAGTGAGAAGGTTCTAAAGAGTGATAACTGGCTTTTGTAAAAATTGCACAGATTACTACAAGACTCGAAAGTACTGAAACAGTTTACGAAGAGGAAAATAGACTAAGCTGCGTTGTGGGCCCAATAAGCTCTCTGAGTGCTGTGTTTTGATAAGCAGCAAACAGAACATTCAGTGTCTCACTGAAGCCTTTTCAGAGCAAGACAGAATTCTAAGTGATTTGGAGAAAAATAAATATGATTTATTATAGAAGAAAGAATCCATTTCTCTTTAAGTTGCTTGTAATGTATAAGTAGGGCTTACAGTACACACATATTTTCCCTGTCTGTGCAAATGCAGTTGTTCAAATATTCTTACTGCGAAGTGTAAGCAGAAGGGCCAATATTGTTAAATCTTGCTTTGGGTGAATGAAAGCATTTTAGATGGTCTTTATGTGGAAGTTTAATTAGATCTCAAAACAATCAAAATAAGTCTTCATTGACTTGCCACTGTGCTCAGAATTAATTACAGATTTTCCCACTTGTTCTGAAGAACATTGTATATCATAACCTAAATCCTTTTATTTCCCCCCTTATCTCCCAAGACTGCCTATGTAAATGTAACGTAGAATTTACATTTCTACTCTCTGACCACAATGCAAGTCTCAGGATATCATCCGGGTCTCTAAAATCTCTTCTGCTTCAAGGTTTGCGTGGGGGCCTCGCAGTGTGTGTTTCAGAGCTGCATGGGCCTTCCATAACTGTCTTTTGGCATGCCAGGATCCAAAGTGAAAGCCCTCGGCGCAATATAAGGCCTTGCACAAGTCATAGCTTTTCTCTCTTTCTGCACCTTCAAATATCCTGAAAAGACTAGGTGTCCAAAGACAGAGAGAGTCACAATTACACTGGTAGTTACAAGACAGAGGAAGTGCACAGGTGGACCGAGGAGGAGCAAATAAAGTGAACCCTGATTTGAGAGTCTCAAAGCCACTTGACAGCCTCAAAGCACCAGGGAATGGGGAGCCATGATGCACAGAGTGATGGGAAGCGAATGGAGAGAATGGGGATCAGTCAGGGGCTGCAGCGTGATAAACGGCCTGAGCTTTGTTCTAAAAACTGTACTTTGCATGAGACAGTTTCATCCAAATGAATATGCTCACATGTGTGAGCATATGGGTATGTATGCGCTTCTGAAATGCATGTGTGTGCCTATGCATGCAGCACTCATGTGGCTTGTGTGTGCCTATGCATGCAGCACTCATGTGGCTTGTGTGCACATGCTGCAGGTGCTTTGGTGAATATATTCTGACTCACAAAGCAAATGGCAAAGTGGTGCTTTACCGCCAGGAATAAAAAATTCCCAGACAGCAGCTGCGCTGACCAAACGCCGCTGGGCTGTGCTTCCCAGCGCGATGGCTTGCGGATGTGCTGGTATCGGGTGATCTCAAGAACAAAGACAAGAACCGAGGATGCAGGTTGGAGACAGGGTGAGGACAGGGTCAAAGCGGCTGTCCATGCATGTGGGGTGTCTTGGGGACCCTGACAGAGGCTCTGCGGCTATCTTCCTCACAGTGCTCCTATGACCTGCAACATTCGAAGGAAGGCTGTTTGGATGAAATGTGAGATTTGCTTATTGAACACAAAGAAAAAAATATTTTCCTTCATATGAACAAAGGTGCTGTACTGGGAGAAATTTTCAAGGAATTGGAAAAGCTGACTATTTCCACAAAATTTTCTCTTTCTCTTTTATTTTATATAGTTGGATCTTATTTCAACTATATGGAGTTTATAATTCTCACACATAATGGCTATTCACTGCGAGGTATAGGAAAATAAGTAGAAATACATCCAATAACTATATCAATTCAATATGTTAGTATAAGAAGAATGAGAAGCTTAAAATAAATGTGAAATATTACCAGTAGATGTTTCTGACCCTCCTGTCATAAGTTACCAAGGAATGTAGGTTGAGGGTCTGAAAATAGAAGCTAGGATCAGCCTCCATCAGAGATGCCTTCCATTCATCAGGCCTAAGTGACTGGATCTTCAGAAGCAGTTCTCAGGAAAGAATCCCAGAAGTTGCCTTTACCACTAAATTATGCTATTTAAAATTTGAAGAATATCTGAACCAACAAGACCAGTGCACCTTGCATGCCGAACACAACATTTTGAAGACAATTTCTCTATCTGAAAATAGTAATTGATATAAAGTAAACTCTGCTCTGAAATGCAGTGTAGATGGAGAATCAGAAATGCTTCTGAAGTCTGCAGTTTGTAGGCTATAAGTCATTATTTTCATGGATTTAATGACGCAGGGTAATTAGTAATTTAACCTTCTGTTATTAAGGATGCTGCACAAATTACATAGCTCAGCTGTGTGTACTAATAGGGTCATGGATTCTAGCTACTCTAATCCTTTCATTACATAAAACATAGATGTATATTAAAAGTATTTTTCCTTCCTGTCTCGTTCTGAGAGCATCCGTCAATTGGCTCAGTGTACACCGAGGGGCAGATTTCGCTGTCCTGAATCCTGTCTGCCTCCCACCAAACTCTTCACCTTGCCTCTCCTTCACCAGCAAGGACAACAAAGGCTTGTCCCTGGGGGCGGTGATAAGACTAGTGTTCTTGAGGGGACTCCTGAGATGGTTGGTGGCCACAGCCAGTAACTATGTACCGAAGGCCCACCCTTTAGGAGAGAAAGTTCCAGATGAAGCTGGTTCCTTCTGCCTCTGCCCTGCTCGTCAAAGGCCTCAGGAGCCACCAAGATACCAGGTAAAGGAGCCTGCGCAGCCAGAGCATTATGAAGGACGCTAGAGAAACGGCTGGAATGCAGCGAGCTCTCAGTACCTGCTGGAGCTCTCTACCCCGCACGGCGTCTTTGGTTAAGTGATTAACGGCTTTAAATCTCTTGATGCATGACAGTAGCACATGACCGCGTCCCTACTGAGGAGATCACTGGTACTGCCGCACAGGCGCATGCCAATCTTCAGCCAGGGAATTCTCTGGAACCCTTAAAGCCGCCCTAGTGATGGTGGTAGCAACGCAAAACATGTCCATAAAGACCGGCCTACAGGCAAAACCTCCCATGCAGGGCTACAAGGCTTAGATGCTTGGACATAACCTCAGGCTCTTACACACGTGCAGCCATTACCCATTCGTCCCAGCAGTATTTTTGCACTGGTTCCAATATACAGCACGCATCTGCTGAATTCCTTGGCTGTGTGATTCCACTTACATGTTTACACGACAGGAAACTTACTGCATTTATCTCCTTATGATAAGGGCTGTTGCTTTCATTTTATATTAGCCTTTATGAGACTCTTTCTCACAAATTTTATCATGCTAAATACCAGATGATTGGGCAGCCATTGTAGTTGAGATTTGAGCCCTTTCTGATATTCACAAGACCCCCCGCCCCTTGGTCCCCGTCACTGATACAGTCAGGAGACGGATGTGAGATAATAGTCAAGAAGAGTATTAATAAGAAATTAGTAAACGTTCATCTGGGTCAGGGTTGCGTTCCTTCGTCAAAGTTGTATGAAGTAACTTTGACGTTATCTCCCAGCAAAAGGTCGTATGGATGAAAGGAAGCTCACTGGCCGGTCTGTCTGGGGCAACATCAGTACACGTTACCCCGAAGTAGGGATATGTTAGCCTAAGTGAGCTGCTTCCCCATGCGCGGGAAATATCGAAGGAGATGCCGTAGCAAGCACAGACCACAACCACTTCCACGACCACAGTCACTTTGTGACCCCTGGGAGTTCAGTGGAATATGATGGAAGAGTCCTCGGTCTCCGCGGCTCTCGTGCGCCCAGCCCGTCCCTCTGCCCCACAGGGACGCTTAGAACACAGCAGCTCCTTACGCCTGGCGAACTCGGCAGCTGCAGGAAAAGACTGATCTCTCCTGACAGATTGAAAGGGGTTCCAGGCCCCGTCCATCAAGGAGAGAACGCCTGTGCATTGCAGCAACACCCCAGGATCACAGCACCCGAAGCTGGGGTCTCAGAAGCCCAAGACCTAGAGTCTTTGCCACACTGCAGACAATAGCCATACTGAGCAAACTCTGGTGATCAGTAAAGGAATCCTCTTAAGTACGGGGCTGAGCGTCGACCTTTGCACTGATTGAGCAAAACTCCAGCCAGGCGTCACGCACAGAACTGAGAAAGTGTGCATGGTCCAAACCTGTCTCACGGTGGCGAGAACTGGCTGATACACAGGGCTCAGAAATCCCAGAGCCCCTGCTGCTTTGGAAGAGCTGCGATAGAATGAGGTACACCTTTCCCAAAGCTGTGCTGGGCCCGGACCTCTGCCAGTGGACGGCCTGTTAGGAAGCTGCGTTCTGGAAACAGATTAGAGTTGCTGTGTGAGATGAGCTTAAAAAAGCAGTAAGTAATTGATCACAGGACTGGACAAACCTGAGCCCTGCAGAGGGTGGGGCTATATGGGAGTACTGGTTAGTTCCTTTGTTTGTCTGTAATGCATTCTCCACTGCTATCAGAGAATACACTTCTCCCTTTATGTAGTGGTGCTAGCACCCTAAAACAGCCTCAACTCAGGAAAGGGAGACTATTAGCCATAGATTAAAGTCTGTCCAAATCTCATAGTTATCAAGTGGAAAGATTAACAACAAAAATAGAACAGCCTATTTCTGTGCATGGCAATTGCATTCTAGAGCAAAGTCAAAGGCGAACTAAAATAGTTCAAAAAAGAAAAGTAATTGTAAGCTTGAAATTCAAGATATCTGTTGCACTCCTAAATACTTTCAAATGTACACAAAACATGAAAATAAGGCACAAAAACCAAGGAGAAGATTAATGTGAACTACAAGGAGACAGATTTGCATGCAAAGACACAAAAACATTTTTATAAATTTATTTCAAGGAGGTGGAGAGATGGCTCAGGGGTTAAGTCTCTGTCCTCCAAACAGAAGGTCCTGACTTCAGAACCTGCACCCCACACAAACAATGCCAGGGAGAAATGGTGTCGACCCTGCGAGACCCCGGAGCAAAGCAAAACGACAAAGCAATTCAAGGTGATTCCCAAAGTCACCCTTGGCTTCCACATATGCATATAGTGCCCCCCCTTTCTCTCTCTCTCTCTCTCTCTCTCTCTCTCTCTCTCTCTCTCTCTCTCACACACACACACACACACACACACACGTTAATATGTTTGAAGTGTTCAGGAAAAGAGAGAAAATGAACATATGAAAAAAATGACAAGATATGAAAACAAAATTTCAATAACTGGAAATAAATACTAATGAGAATACATTCTGCAGGATGAAGAACAAATCTAAAAACTAGACATAAGGATAAAATTTAGGAATGATTTGAAATAAGGTGAAGAGAAAAATCATGCCAATAAAACAAACGTTAGGAACATGGCCTGTGGTCTCAGGTTGCTGAAATGGGGTCCCAGGAAGACGCCAAGGGCAGGGCGGATAAAGCATGCTAAAAAACAGCTGTATCTGTGAACCGTTATGTGAGCTGCAAGCCTCACGTCCAGAATCTTCAGACCCCTTAGTGAGGGGCGCACACACACACAGCTCACTGCGATATAAACTGGTGCCGGTGGAAACTACACGCAGAAGGGACACCAAGCAGGACATGAAAGTAAGCAGCCCATCAAAATCCTCGCCGGAGGCGGGGTAGCGTCAGCCCCCATCACCGGGAGCTGTGGTCTAAGTGGAGAAAAAGCGTCAACTTGGATTTGTTTACAGAAGAATTTTTAAAAAAACAAAGCAAATGAAGAGTTACTCAAAAAAAGGTAGAAATGATTTCATGCAAATAGTGTGGCAGAAATGAGGATTTTAAAAAAATCTCTAAAGAACATTCTGCTAAAGAAAAGAATAAAGTAGAATAGAAATAGACCATGTTAGAAATATATATGACTTCAGGGGCTAGAGAGGTGGCTCAGGGGTTAAGCCTCTGCCTTGCAGATGGAAGGTCATGAGTTTGGATCCTCGACCCCACGTATAGATGCTGGGCAGAAGCAAGGGCGGCCTGCGTTTCCGGTCCTGGTAGGGCGGAGCCTGTGAATCCCGGGGCAGAGTAAACAAGGAGGAGGTGGAAGTGGTCCATGGTGGTTTCCGAATTCGTCCGTGGTTTTACACACACACACATACACGCGCGCGTGCACACACACACACGCACGCACACACACGCATGCACAATTGAATAAATAAATTTTAAAAAATTAAAAAAAGAAATATACATGACTTCAGATTTCTTCAAATGCTACTAATACAGTAAGATAATAGTGTGGATGAGTCGATGCAGTTTTAAAAGGTAAAATGATTTTCTCAGCTCTTCGATGGCCGAGAAACCCCAAAGGTTTTCCAAAGGTTGTCTCTGTCAGGATAATATTGATAACTAATTAAAAAACATCTTAACCTTAAAAAGCTACAGACCGAAGTGAACTCACTGTGGTTTTTACATAATGAGAAAAATTAAACATATCAATTCTATATAAACTCTTTACAAAATAGAAGACAGAAAACAGCCCCCACATCCTTTATGATGAGATGGATTGCATTGCTGCGAACAATCAGTAAATGGAATAGAGGAGGCGAAAGACCAGAGAATTTCACACATAAATTAGTAACGCATTTCTTTTTGCTCTTTTTCTTAATTCATTGAACATATTCTCGTATGTGGTATGTACTACATAGCATGAGGGCATTTTGACAGAACATGTAAGTTAATAATCTTAAAGATTCATATAAAATATTTTTAAATGCAGGATATACGGTGTAGTGTGTTTCACACATTCGGTGATTACATTTGAAGGAAACAATTGCTTTCCAGAGCAACCTTAATGCTAACAGGAACATGGAGAATCGTGTCAGCAGACGCAGACCTGTTGACATGAATTCATGAAGGAAAATGCTGAGCCTCGGAGTGGATGGACCTTCCGTGCTGATTGGGTGTCGACACAAAACTAGCATGCCTCAACCTTCAGATACCAGCATTTGCTGCTGCGCTAACATACAAGGAGAGGCGTCTTAACTGAGGAGAACCATCCTTTCCCACTGCTTGACGCCCTGTGTAATATCAAGTCAGTTCATGTTGGCTAAGAAAGGAAGAGTCAGTCAGACTCCAAGGGAAGAACTGAAGCTGCCACTTGTAAATGAGAAGATTGTCACTGTATAGAAGCTGAAAACAATGAGGGCTGCTGCTGAATTTATCAGAGTAACAAGGTGTTATAGATAAATAAAAATGAAGTGCACTTTTGTTAAAACACAAAAAACATAATTTTTTACTGCACTGAATTTATTCAGAATGAGGAACACTCAGGAGTGAAGCACACTTAGGACCTTTACACTAGAAGCCGCTTAGCATTTCTAGGAGAATTGAGAATTTTCAACAGTGTAGAATGTCTTGGCATCAGAATTCACAGTGCGGGTGACTTAGATTTTCCTCAAATTATTTCTAGATTCAATGAATTAATCAAGTAAGTTAGTGAATATATTAGAGGGCTAGTAGTCGATATCTGATTCTCAATCTTCCTTGTTTTTAGAAGTGTGTTCTCAGATCCTTCGCCTGTGTTTCCTTTTGAGACTGGGCGTTGCTGCGTAGTCCTGCTCAGCCCAACTACGTAGATCAGGCTGGCCCGGAAATGCAACAATTCCCCCCTTTTACCACGGGCACTGGGGTCACAGCCAAGTCCGGACATCCTGGGGTCACAGGCAGGGGCCCCCATCCTGGGGTCACAGGCAGGGGCCACTGGGCTCTGAGGCCACAGGCAGCTACCACCATCCCAGCTCCTCCGCTCACCGTGGCTTGGGTTTCTTGTGCATTTGCGTGTTAGCATGCACACATGCAGCACACGAGCATGTTGTCTCTTTCCTTGGGCCGTGTCTTCGCTGCGCAATGTCTTCTAGGTGAAATGCTGTCACGCTGATGCAATCTAATTCACTCAGTGCTGCTGTTTTCCTTGGGACTCTAGGGCTCATCTCCGCGAAAGCACATTGCGAATTTCCCTGGTCAGTGTCAAGAAGCCTTTCTTTCTTGTGTCTTCTGACAGTTGTGAAGTTTCAGATCACGGCCGATTCTTCATTCTGTTGGATATCTGTATGCGTAGTAAGACACAGGTTCAATCTCATTCTTTGTATATTCAGTTATCCCAACATTGGTTATTGAAAGAATTGTTCTTTTCCTGCGTTGTCACTGGAACCCTATTGAGGATTACCGCCTGTCTGCTCCATTCTGCTAGCCTGTCTGTCTCTTCCTCGGCTGCAAACACATGGTCTTATTGACTGACCCTCCAGCTGGGTTTTGTTGCACAACTGTTGTAGCTAATCTATGTGTGTATGTGCAGGTGTGTATGTGTGTGTGTGAATGTATGTATATGTGTGAATGTGTGTATGTATGTTTGTGAATTGCATATGTGTATGCGTGAATGTGTGTGTATGTATGCACATGTGCATGGATGTGTGTATGTGTGCATACGTGTATGTTAGTGTGTACATGTGGGTATTGTATGTGTGCATGTGTATGTGTGTGCATGCGTATATGTATATGTGTATGTGTTTGTGTGTACCACATGGATTTGAGTCTTTTTTTCAGACTGTATGAACTGGTATGAGAATCTTGATGAATATTGTGCTGAATCCATGTATTTTGGCAGGACAAACATTTTCACACATTAATTTTTGTAATCCATGAGCTATAAAATGTCTTTCTACTCACTTGCGTTCTCCTTGATTTATTTCATCAATGTCCCATACTCATCAGTGACATACAGATGCAGAGCTGTGTGAATACAGCTGTGCTCAGCACACTGACCATGAGAGCAATGCAGGTAAATCACAGTAACTTCCAGTATTCCCATGTGAAGAGACGCATTATTTGAGGGGTAAGACATAACAAGGGTTGCCAACGTGGAGAAAAGGGATCACTTGAGTACTAATGTGATGTGAGGTTTTTTAATGCAATGTATTATAATGTGCTATACCATGCAGCCATATTGTGAAACAGTATAGAGAGTCCTTGAAAACTTAAAATTGAACTACTGTATAATCTAGCAATCCAGATTCTCAGTACATATGGCAAGGAAATGAAATCAATGAATCAGAGACCTGTATTTCCCTAGCTACTGTCATAGATCCAAGACAGACACAGAGTATCCAAGACAGAGACGGAGCATCCAAGACAGACACGAGGCAACATGTCATGTGGCATCTCTGGAAGCAGAGAGGTGAAAGCCGGCGCTCAGTTCTCTTTCTCCTGTCCATTTGCTTCGTCAGTAAGGACTGGCCTTCCCACCCTCGTCAACACAATCTAATAGCCCCTCGCAGCCAGAGGCTGATCTCCTAGACGATTCTATATCCTGTCAAACTGACAAAATACCATCAAAGTCAACCTTCCGCCAGTGGAGACAGATTACCGGTACTGTCTGCTGTGCAGCGCCATCCTGTGTCTAGTCTGCACGGTGACTTTTGGAACTTGATTCCGTGCGTGAAGTGGGCAATGCGCATCATCCTTGTAAGCGAAGAGTACTCCAGGCCACCATGGGGACCTGTGCTTGTGTCACGATCTCGAGAAAATGAACCAAATGTTTTAATTATACTGTCAGCAAAGGAAGACAGGGTTTTTTTTTTTTTTCATTTTTGAAAGAAGAAAGAGCAGATGATAATTTTAGCAAGGTGCTATATAACATTTTGTTTCTTTATAAATAGATGCAGATAGTAAGCAACTTAAATAATTTTCCATGCTTCACCGTGATGTGTTAAGATTACGCAGAAGGCGCACACTACAACAATCTCATAACATTAGGAAATTTCTGAAAAATACAAGAAACTGGTAAATTCAAAGTATAAATACGGATGCAGAAATTATGGATTAGCTTCTAGAATGATAAACGCGCTTTCACCCAGAGAGTGCCCGCAGACACTGACCACATGTAGTCTGTTCTTGGACTAAGCAGCGTCCAGCAGGGCCTGGGCCCAAGGCCCAGAAGCAAAGCTGGACCTTGCAGGCTGGCCCTCATGCAGCCGAACCTACAGAGACATGCTATGCAAACCCTGCTTTCTCAAACACACCGCGTACTTGCTAGTACTGATGGGAGCACTGTAAAGGAGGAACATGTGCCAATCGCACTGTCATTAGCTGGACAATGAAATCTGAGGAAATATTGATAGCGCTGAGGTGGGGCCTGTCCTGAAGCTAAAGGAGAGAATTAATGCCTTCACTGTTCCTAAGGAGGCAGCTCTGGCTGAGACTCGTCTCCTTGGGTAGGGAACAATCTTCCTTCCTTCCAGGACAGACGTGCTCAGCCACTTTCTAGAGTCTTCTTTATGAGCTTCCTGCTGTCACACTCTATAACATTTTTACAAGTATTTCTCCATGATGGATAAAACAAACAAGGCCACTCTCCTTGAGAAACTCACCCTACGCGTGGAATTGTCTCTCTTCTTGCGGCTTTTCTTGTAAAGCCCTCACCGTGCTCTGTACCGCTCCTACGCTCTTAACCCACATGCTTAAAGCTTTTATGAAGGAATCTTTAGTAAAACCCAAACTGAGCTACAAAACACACCAAACCAATATTTTTTAGAAAGGGAGAAAATGTAAACTGAAACAAATCTCCAAATCTAAAAGAAAACTATCTCAGACTAAAAATGGATGGAGGAATTTGGGGAAAGATAACCAACAAGGCATTCTATTAACTGGTGTTGAAGATTTTGGTGCATCACGTGTAATAATTGATGGAGTGATATGTGGTGAAGAGTTCCTGGGAATAAAAATGTATATTTTAGTATCCTAATTAATTTAATTGACATATCATGACACAACTAAAAAATATTATATATGGTTAACAAGGAAATCTATAAGCTAAGTTATTATAAATATAACATTGTTAATGCTGGATTTCTCAAAAAGCTCTAAAGATACAAGAAACAGTGAAGAATTTTTATTTCATTTATTAGGTGATTGCGGATGGAAAAATATTTGGTTGATGTTAACAAAAGCCATGTGCTCCTATCTAGCTGAAAGCAGTCTGCAGGGCATAGTTTTACTATAAACATATTCTGCGCTGACAGCAAACAATAAAAGCTACTGATGTAATTGTTTTCTATTAGCTTTGAGGCACATGGAATTAAAACTAAATGTTGACTTGTAAAGCAATAACAGAGTTAGTGAACATTTGTCATTGGAATTTCAAATTCAGAAAACAACAAAAATAATGCTCTACTCAAGTATGGCTTCCAACTACACAATCAAAATTAATTGTTTTATTGCGTCTATGAAGAATATTGACTTGTGCAACTGGAATGCCAAAAATCATGGTGTGGTTCATAACTGAGCATCTTCCAGTTCACTGACCAGCATTGCATAACACGTGTTCATTTCCCCATTGATGTATTCTAATAACCTTCAAGCTTTATGATCATCTCATGAAAGTCAAGCTCATTAAGCATGTGCTTTATTTATTTTTGCAAATTTAGGTGTTGTATTACTATAGCGTTGCTTCTGCAGCATGTAACTACTAAATTTGGTTTGAAGTTGTTACGATAAAACACTTGAGAGTCTTATCGAAATGTGACAGATAGCAGAGTCTATCACAGGATAAAATACCAGAGGGAATATTTTGAGAGCTCCTCTGGCGCTTTGTTTCTATTGGTGACTGCATAAACCCATCTTCCTTCATTGCCTTCACAACTCAGATTATAAGAGTTTACCAAAAGCACAGGTGTCAAAATGTCCAGATTTTCCCCTAGCTGCCGGACGCGGCTCCCGCACAAGGCGAGGAGTCCGTTCTGCCTGCGCCGCTCAGGAGTCCCGGCTTGTCCTGCGAGCTTTCTATGGGGGGAGGGAGGGTCTCAGATATTTGCCTCCAGGTTCTCTGCAAAGTCTTTAATTTGTGATCATGTGAAAGAGATTCCTGAAGATGTTCCACTCCGATTTCCACTGGTGCCTAGCCACACGTGGTGACTGTGCTGGGCCGCACTGCAAATGGGACAGTCACATCAGCAGGAAGCGGGCTGAGCAGTTTCCTGTCTCTGTTCTTGGTTAGACATTGTGGGAAGCATCATCTCTGTATCTCTCTCCTTCCCATCCTCCCTAGCACCCCCTCTCCTTCCCGTCCTCCCTAGCATCCCCTCTTCTCTCCATCCTTCCATTCCTTCCTTTTTTACAACATCAATATCTTTTTCTGGCAGCAATGAGAAACAGAAACCATCGAGAGTTTTCTGGAAAGCAAAATGGCCATGTGGATCTGGAGTTTAAGGCTCACAAACTGCCATGCAAAGATTTTTGGCTCCTGAAACACATTCCTATTAGTTTGCTAGTGCCATTATAGTGTAATGCCAAGACTGCATGGTTTAGTAAACAGAAAATTTATTTCTTCAAGCTTCTGGAAGTTGGAAGTATAAGATCTAAACATTGTTCTTCGGCACATGAATTTTAAGAATTTATTTTGGGCCCGCAAGAAGGCTCCGTGCATTAAAACACCCGCCATGTGAATCTCTTGGCCTGGGTCTAATCCCTGGAAGCCAAGGAAAAGTAGACTTAGAGAAATGACCCCACAAAATGGACCTGTGGCCTCACATTTGCTGCACTCAGATCATACAGACACACAGAACAATGCATTTAAAGATGTTTAAAGAACTTAATCTTGGCCAAGTAGCATGAAAATATTCAGAAAATTTGAGTAAATTGTGTAAACAAAATGTTCTACATTATCATTTACAAGATTAGTAACTTGAAAACAAAATTGCTAGAAATTGATGGTAGATATGAAAATTATGCTCATGAAAGCTGACATGAATTACATTTTCAGCGCCGTATCATATAAGCAGATGGGAAGACTACATCAATGAAATATATGATTATTGTTTCCAGTTGATATTTTTACAAATTGCTCATCCCTTTACATTTTCCCGCCCTTCTGAACAGCAGCATTTGAAGTAGAAGGTTTACTCTGCACCGTGACACTAGTGGGCTCATGTTAACCATCGATGAGAATATCTGCATATCTGAATAAAACCACTTTTGGAAAGTGCATTTGTGTCTACTTATCCACCAGTCCCGTAAACTATACGCACCTTCAAAGCACGCTGGCTGTCGCCATCGTCCAGGGGAAACAGGTGCAATCAGCGTCACGTGACCCGCACAGACCAGCTGACTCAACTCGTGGTTAAAGCCTTTGAAACGTGTGTCAGAGGAGTGTGAAGATGCTGCAGGGTCACCGGACAGTTGCCACACGCCCTGCTGGGCAGCGCGCGGAAAGCACCTGACCACAGGCTGGGCAGGAAGAGGCGAGACGGAGCTTCGCCCTGCCTCCCGCTCCTCAGGACGCTCGCTTGTCGCAGGGAGCACAGCCCACCAGCGAAGTGTCGAGCCCCGTGACGCCGAGTTGCAATCCCAGAATTCACGTAGAGAAGCCAGGCATGAGGCGGAGGGCTTGGGACCCCAGTTTGGGGAGGCAGAGACAAAAGGGTGCCCGGGTCTGCTGGTCTGCAGGTCTGACCTACTTGGTCAGTTCCAGACAGGGAGGGTCGCCATTGTATCGGTGGGTGACTCCTGAGCAGCATCCATATTGATAGATGAGTTCATCTCCAGCTTCCACATACGCACGCTTCCGCGAGTGCCTGAGCCTGCTTCACGCGCGCGTGCACGCACACACAGGCACACATGCGCGTGTGCATACAGGCACACACAAATGCATTTGCACATACATTTACGTGCACAAACACGCGTGCACACAAAGGCACACACACATGTACATTCAGGCACACACACAAATGCATTTGCACATACACTTATGTGCACAAACACATGCACACACGTGCACACACAGGCACACACACACTCACACATATGCACACACAGGCACACACATAACAAGCAAACTCCAAATACACGTATTCTGCGCTTGCGGGTCTATGGAATAGACACATCTTTAGGCTAACGGCTACCACTCTTCTAAGAACGTCAGAACCACGAGCAACCCAAATTCTGAATAGAAATGGGTAACCTTTCCTTTCGCACTAAAACCGTGGGCTGTGGCCTGGTGAAAGGACGGCGAAGGCTGGGCGCGGCCTGTCCCTTAGGGCTCACTCTCTGCTTGTCCTCTTCCTGGGAGACCCTTGCAATGACCGTCACAGCCCACGGTGCCGCGTGGCTCACAGATGCCCCCAAAGACCAGAACATGGGTTATATTCTTTCTCACGTTGATAGATTGCAGTTTGCGGATCATAACTTCTAGATCCTTCTTTTCCTGTGTTAATGGACTCTGTAGCGGGGTACTTCTAAGAATGACGGAGCTCCTGAACAATGCGAAGAGAAGAATCAATGTGGCACATCAGTGGGACAGGACCGGAAATCCACACTCGCTGATGGAAGACGTGCGATTCCGCAAATGCTCTAGAACTTTCTCTCCTGCACTACTGCCTGATGTTGCTATTGATCTTCCAAGAACGCTTTAGAAGCCTTGGTTTTTTACAGTATATTTGTCCAATTTGCTCAGGTTATGAAAGTTTTTGTGCGTGCTTGACTGAAACTTAGGATTATTAATTATTTCCACACTTGTAGACTTTGATCCTCGGGCGTTTCGCTTGTGAAGGGGGCTTGGCGCCTCTCTGAAGCAGCAGCAGTGGGCGCCCACCGGGCAGACCCTTGCCTCGGGCTGACAGGCACTTGGGGAACAGCCTAGTTTGTCTTGCTTGGATGTTACTTGCAATCTGCGTGTCTTTGAGAGCCGTAACAGACATCAGCTGTTTCTCTCCTTAGCATTTCGTGTATTTGCACCTGGGCTGAGTGTTCGTTTCCCGCAAACTCTCTTTCTGAGCCACTGTTTCATGGCGTGTGGTCCTCTCCTGGTGGAGCGGTACCTGCCTCTGTGCGGGGCGATGCCTGCATTTCAGGCCGTGGTCTTTCTCTTGCCTCAGATGCTACTTTGAGGACCCCTGTGCTCAGGGCCGAAGCCCCTGTCACTCCCGGGGTTTCTCCAGCGGAAAAAGTCACAGCAGAGCGGAGAGACACCGCTGCCTGGATCCCCCAGCCACTGGGTGCAGGGGCTGCCACCAGGCCAAAGGTGGCTCCTTCCAGAAGTCTCTTCCCCTGGCTTGTGTCAGACAAGTCCGAGTTCCCGTCTCAGGAAGCTTCCTCGTGATGCTGCGGACGCCTCAATTCCACCCGGAGGAAGCAGCATCTTCTAAACCTCAGCACCGCTGCGGGGTGGGCGGGTCTCGGTGGGCTCTGTGCCAGCCTCGCCCAGGACGGTCCAGCCGTGGGCAGAGATGAACGCAGCCCCACTGCATGAGAATGCTCGTTCCTGCGGGGTGCGTCCGTGTCCCTCGGCCCTTAGACGAACCTGTGCTCTAAAAACACTTCCTTACCTGGCAGCTCTCCTCGTTGCTCCAAGAAAAAAGCACTAGCCGCTTTGAGAGAATTGGAGTAATACTGCCCCAGAGAAAGTTAGAAAAATGGTTGAAAGATTATAGAATTGTGAAGTAAGGTTTAACTTGACCCAAGAAATTGGAATATTCATATGTTCAGTACAATGTGTGTGTGTGACCTTGAGCATGTGACTATGTGTGTCCTATGTGTATGTTACTGTGTGTGTCAGACTGTGTGCATGTGACTATGAATGTGTGTGAGACTGTGCATGTGTGTGATTGTGCATGTGACTCTATGTATGTGTGTGAAATACCTACAAAATTATTTGAAGATCATCTCTGTGATTTCCTTGTACGAAAAATCAGTATTTCCAAAACTGATGTCTTTACATAGGACAGGAGGTCAATTATTACATTTTTTTAAATTATTATTATTTATTCAACTGTGTGCATGTGTGTGCGCGCATGGTGTGTGTCTGTGTGTGTCTGTGTGTGTGTAGAACCACGGATGAACCCGCGAACCACCATGGACGCCTCCACCTCCTTCTGCCCCGGGATTCACAGGCTCCGCCCTACCAGGACCAGAAGCGCAGGCCGCCCCCGCTTCCGCCCGGCGTCTATATGTGGGATCTGGGATCTGAACTCAGGACCTTCGCTTGCAAGGCGGAGGCTTAACCCCTGAGCCACCTCTCCAGCCCCAATTATTACATTTTTGATGCAGGTCGTAAGAACTCTATGAAAATGTGTCGTGTCCGCAATAACATTAGAACAGTGGGGAACTGGGGAGGGTGCGAGATTCTGTTACATACTTAGAGTCACTGGGCCACTCCTCTAATTGCAAGTGATGAAGACATTAGGGTCTTAGACACAGACTTCACGCGGCCGCTGTCCTGGACGACTTGCCTGCCCCCACGAAATCTCAGCATGTAGCGTGCACACGTGCTGAGGACGACCCAGGCTGTGCGCTCGGGACTGACGCCAGCTCCTCCAGAGAATTCTCACCCACAGCTCAGCTTGCCCTGGAACTCAGAAACCACAAAGCTGCCCCGGGTTGAAAATGGCGAGAGAAGAAACGGCAGAAAGCAAGAGTCCAGCAGTCAGCGATAGGGTATGTGGTGCTTAGGATCTCTTAGAAACCAGGGCCACAGCTTCCTGGGGTGTCTTGGGCTCACAGATTCCGAGTCCCTTTGTTTCACGTCTGGGGGTGACACTGTCTGAATTCACATCTCTTGTTGCTCTAGTGTGGTCTGACCATATTAACCAGCGAGATGGAAGCTGTTATTTACCCCATTTTAGAAATAAGCAAGCTAAAGCTTTGCGAATCCAGCTGTTCAAGGCTTTGCGAATCCAGATGTTTGCTGAGGTCTCATTAACCAGCAATTCCACATGTCATGGGAGTGTTGCCTGACAAGATGGACCCTTGGCCCACAGTCTTGTTTACTCTGTTGTCTAAAGAAACAACAGTAAATAGACACTGATCATTAGAAATGGATTTGTTTTACGGTTCAGCCAAGCAGAGTGTGGGGAGAGGTCTGCTCATGGGTCCGCTCGAGTCTGGCCATCTTACAGCGGATAGAGACACAACGGGAAGCGTGTAATTGAATTTGTCCAGCAGGCAGGTCAGCTGGTCCTTCGCCGAGGTAAGGGTCTTGAGCCCTAAGTGGTCTTGGTTCTCCATTACAGAGGTTTATTTTCAAATCTGAGCACAGGAAAGTGGGGTCATAAAGACATCCTATGCTTGAAAGTGGCTGGGTTTTTGGAAGGTTGTAAGAGTCCACGGCTTTCTGACCTGGCTGAGCTCTGCCCTCAAGTCCAATCCTCTGGCAGGAAACAGCTCTTCCCACCCAGGGCTCAGTCTTACGACCACTGGAGCTGCGGATGAACAAGGAGTCTTTGTACGTCTTACTATTACTCCTACTTACAGCATACAATTAGCAAAATGTGTAATAAAGTACATGATATTCAAAGTGATTAATTTGTAACCGTTGACTATTGACATTGAGACTTGAGATTGAAGTTTTGCTGAAGATATGCACAGTAAATTACTAGAGCACACGATGCATGGGTCAGAGAGCCTTTTTCTCACTTGAACTAGATTTCCCATAGAAACGCGTGCTGAGGAAGGTGTGACGGCAGGTAGGGAGCTGCAGAGAGAAGCACAAGGCCCACCCCAGCGACATACCTCTCCAGCAAGGCTCCTCCCCCTAAAGGTTCCCTTCCCTTCCCAAGCAGCTGTGGACCCTGTATTCAAACTCACGCGCCTATCGGGAGACCCTCATATTCAAACCACAGCACATGGTCACCTTATTCTAATATACTACATTTTCTTTCTCTTTGCACACATTATGCTAAGATTTATTGGACTACCACAGGAAAAAAGAATACTTTAGATCATAGACCTTCTTGGTTATAAAGGTTACTAGAATCCTATATCATGACCTAAAAGTTGAGAAGTTTAATTTCTAGAGAGGTGGAGGCAGAATAGTTTAATTTTAGCAATGCAGGGGGGAGTCACCAAAAATCTATTCCACAAGAATACAATTCTGTAGGTGTTATTCATCTTGGAAAGCATCCGATGGCTTTGTAGAGCCTGTCAATAGAAAAATATTTAATTTCATTTTACTTTACGTATGACAGCATAAATCATGCACCCAGACACAACCGTTAAATCCAGGAAACAGTATGGTAGGTAGAGATTCACTTAACATATGGATTGCAATCATATCTTTCTCATATATATCATATTACTTCCTATCTTTTCTAAGCTGTTATAAAGATCTAACATTTAGACAGCATTTCAATACTTAAAATGCAAAGTGAAGCTATACATGGGTATCTGTTATTTTTTCAAAGATTAGAATGACGAATAATTTGTATTGACAAGGAATTGAGAATAGTGACCTTTTATTCCCTGAGAGACTATAAAAGAAAGCTATGTCTTTGTAAGATGGACAGTGGAAGCACTCTGCTGGCTGCGAACCCACATATTCAGCATGCGTGATAACATCCAAGTACTTACCTAGAAACAAGCAGAGCGCTGAGAATAACATTCAAACTGAAAAATGCAGTCCTTCCATAATCTCTGGATTATGTACATTATTCTGCATTGATGTAGCAGAATGACTTGAACCATTAAAAATAAAATCAATCTATATATAAATACACAGAAATGAACATTATGAGAAAACACACCATAAAATAGCTGCTAACATTGGAGTTTTGTGTATGTACTAGTCAGGATTATATATCTCTATCATCTATATCTATATTTATATATATAATTTCTTTATTGGACTGATTTACAAAATAAAATCTAAGTAGTCCCACAATGGCTGCCTGTAGCTGCTCAGTTCAGGAGCTGAATAGTCTCAGTCTGTGCTGAAGGCCAGCAGATTCCTGGGGAGTCTCTGGGCTTCGGCTATATTAGAAGGTCAAATAATATGAGATCTGACGTCACTGACTAATGGGAGCAGCAGGTAAGATAAGCTGTTAGCTCAGGGCAAGAGATGAAGTTGATTTCTTGATCTTCCTCTCATCTGGTCTTATGTTGGAAGGTGCTATTTCCAATGGTGACATATTTCCAATGGCTTAATCCAGATAATCTCTTCAAACAATGTGACGACCAATCTGTGTAGTCAGGATGACAAACCAGAAATCACAATTCCACCCCACGTCAAACTGACACCTGTATCTAAATTATAAGTTTAAGAATTGAGTATTAACCAAAATATGATTCTTCTACTCAATGTGGTATTTAGAATATAAATTCTGTTAAAATAATTTGGTCTAGTCCTTCTCCACCCTCTTAGAGATTTTCCACGCACCGACTGCTTCACTGTGATAAATCTTTAGTTATCTTTGCTGTGTTTCTTTTCTAACATTCGAGTCATTGGTCCAATGATAAGGGAGAGAGAGAAAGACATGGAGCAGCGCGTGCTAAGGCGCAGAAGTCAGTTCTCTCCTTCCACGTGGGTTTTTAGGGATTGAACTCAGGTCTCCAGGTTTGCAACAGGTGTTTGACCGGCTGAGCCAATTCTGCCTTTGCTGTATCTCACGTTACTCATTTTTATAGAGTTATGTAATCCTGTTGTCTCATTTTTCGTGTGTCCAGTGCAATCTCACTCTCTTTATAACTACTCTACAAAACTCATGTGCTGAGGTTTCTCCAAGCGGCCGACACTTCTTCTGGCTCTGCGTCCTGTCATTGCTAGACAACTTTCTCACAGTGTCTTCATTTTCTTCAGGTTTCTTATCAACCCGTTCATCAAAACTCCAAGATGTGCCAAGGCTCAGTCACTGCGCTCTCCCTCGCTCCTGTACTTTGCACTGATGCTGCTCAGAATCAATCAATCGAACTTAGTTTCATCCTTACATTTCCCAAGCCCACATCTTCATTCAACCCCAGCCTAAGGCAGCTCCCAACTTGGGGAATTCTGAACCCCACATTCCATCCACATTTGATAGCCTTCCCTTGTCTAGGAAATCATTGTTATTCTATTATTTTATCTCACACAGAAAAATTATACCAATGACATTTTTAGTAACAGTACTCCTTTTATACAACCATAATGAGTATTGTTCCTTCCCCCTCCCTTCGTCCTCCTCCCTCCTCCCTTCTTCCTTTCCCAGCCAACCAATGACATTTTTAAATTGCATGTGCAAATGAAACTATGCCTCATCAACCATAAGGGGGAAACTTTAAAATGTTTTATAATGTGGATAGTTCCCTTCTTTCGGCTGGGCGTGCATGCCCTAGAGTGTCACTCTAACTTCTGAAGGCAGCACAACTTTAATTACAAGCCAAATACTTTTATGCTAATGCTTGAAAAAAGATTAAATTGTGTAATTGCTGGAAAGGGGTGAAGAATGTTATGTATGACTTGTTGAAAAATGGTCTTGAGCACAGGTCTATGGAGTAATTATCCTAAATCTTCTTGGAATTACTTTGGCATATGCAAATATTGCCTTTTCAGAACAAATTCCAACTTAAACCCAAAGAAAATACGACGTGATAAATTAATTATTGCCCTGACCAGCTACAGTAATTTTGAAATTAGTGCTTGAATTCCATGGTTTCCATGTTTCTTTCTCCATACAGTGCGGCCCACAGGCAGTGGAAGGTGCACATCCGACACAGATGGAGAACGCTCCGATTTTACATAACTGTGTTTCATTTTCGACTGATCTCGTCACCTCAGAGTCATTTGGCAACACTAGTAAAGTTTTCAAACAGAGCAGGCACAGGGTCCTGGAATCCAGGGGCAGAGTTCAGAGAGATGAAGAAAGAACAGGGATAAATATTATGAGTGAGACATTTACAAAAGAAAAGTTTAAAGGGGGAGAACAGGGATAGGATGCAGCGAGGAGTGGGGTTAGTCTTCAGGTAACCAGTTACCTGCTAATTAGCTCCTAGGCCTCTCCCCTAGCTCCAATGCCAGGGAACACGTGCCCAGTCCTGCAAACTTGTCTAAACATCAACAGAAGGGCAGAAAATAGCACTAGGCAGGATCAGATGTCTTAGTATCAACCATAAATACCTGATTAAAAAAACTACCATATAAACACCTCTCATTTTATCCTTAGACAAGAAAAAATCTTCATGCCCATACAAGATGCAGCCTATTGTAATGGAAGATCAGTGACGGGAAAACCACAGTCTACCAAAGCGCAGTGTACCAATGACCCTAAAACGCTCAGCCCAAATCAGGACATCCAAAGTGCTTCCCATCCTAAGGTTCGGGGAACCTTGCAGAAGAGGAGGCAGTAAGATTGGAAGAGCCAAAAGGTGGGGAGCCAGGAGATCCGTCCCACCGGATCTACACAGCAGCCGACATATCAATAGTCTCCCATGACCAGCGAGGATCTCAAGAGAAATAACTGATGCAGTGGGAATCATGGGGGCAGGAGCAGACAGGTGAAGTCAGAGTCCCCCAGTGGGTTTGTCCACTGAAGGCCACCTATACTGCCCCAGAGGCCTGGTCCCTAATCGTTCTGATAACTCAAAGGGAGCCCTAGGGTCCACACCAGCAGACAGGCGGGAGGGTGTGAGGAAGAAGGATGGATGAAGGGAGGGGAGGGTGGTAAAGAAAGAAGAGAAGGGAGGGAAGGGGGCATGCACAACCACTCATTGAAAGGAAAAATGAAAGGAAAAATGAAAGGAAAAATGAAAGGAAAAATGAAAGGAAAAGAAAAATGAAAGGAAAATTCTTAGTAAACAAAAAAAGAAATGGACCATGTCGCACTGGACTGTCTAACATCATATGAAACCAACCCTCATCACTAATGTGGAGGTTAATAACACTGATATTAATGGATAAAATATTGACCTGGCTGAAATGTAAACTTTCGATAGATGAAGCCACTGTGTTTTAGGAAAAATATTATTGGACCAGGAATGAAGGATTCCTGTATTTTATGCATCTTATCAACTGTCAAGTTTAGGCTATGGTCCAGATATGATTATGAACATCTGTGTGTGCCTGACGAAGCCAGTGAGACTCATGGATACCTATGCCCACCCTTTGAATTCTATCGATAGTCACAAACATCTACACAGGCCTACTAAATCCAAATGCACTCATTGACATCCACACATGCGTTGAGCAAAGAACCTGTTCAATTTATAATTCCTTACACATGGCAAAAGAAATGGTGCCAAAATTCTCCATTAAAAGTTATAAGATTTGTTTACATTAATGAGGAACTACTAATAAAGTACAGTACTCAAAATGTCGAAGAAGTAGGAAATTTCCACAACAAATGTACTGATTGCTAACGTGGCAGCAATGGATAGCCGTAGAAATCCCTTTTGCTCTTAGTTATTCCTTCAGGAATTCATCTAACTATTGGTAATGATTCTGATTAATAACAATGAGCATATTTTGATTTCTGGCAGATTTCTGAAAAACTTTAATGAAATGGAACCCATTGTTATGGGGTAGAGAGTTTATCTCATTCATAACTATCTCAGTGACTTGGGACAGTCAAAATTGTATGCCCCGCAACAGTTTGCAAGGCACATTTAGCTTGGCATATAAAATACTGTAAAGACCAAAACATACAAATACAATTATATTTGTGAATACAATTGTAGTCAATGTTCTGAGTGCTTTGATGAGACTATGGCCACATGTTATACTGGCTAGTGGTCGGCTTTCCAAGTGCACCCAGGTCATCCTGGGAAACCCTGGGCCCTGCATGTATACCGCCTTGCTCAGCGGCCTCTACCCATTGTTATTTCAATGCAAACTGGGGAGTTCTGAGTTTTGAATTCTTTAAGGTAAATGTAGTTTTATTTCCTCCAAAGTTCGCTAACGTGGCAGCAATGGATAGCCGTAGAAATCCCTTTGCTCTCAGTTTCCATCTTTGAGACAGAATCTGGCCCTGTACCCCAAGCTGGCTTGAGCTCATGATCCTCCAGCCACCCCCGCACTCCCCAAGTACTGGACTCTCACATGGGCAGCACTGTATTGGGAAGAGACACTTTTCCAGGAAAAGGATATAACTTGATCCACATGTGCATTTCTAAAGTGAGCATCCAATGACCTGTGCTGGGTTCCGTTGATCCTCATGAAAGACCCCCTCTTCCGGCGTTTCTCACTCAGGACCATGTGTAGGCAGAGCTGCCGTGCGCTCGCCTGGAGGGTTCTCTGGGTCTTGCCATAACCTGGTCACCCCCACTGCTCTCTCTGGCTGGCTCATCTGCCCTTTCTCTCACTTTCTCCCAATGTTCCGTGAGTCAGTGGAGCATCCGGGTACAGAGCCCGCCCCTCCTCCCTGTGGGGAGGGGCGATCACGGGCTGATTGTTCAGAGAGGACATTAGTCAAAGTTCAGGCCTGCAGCCTAAAGATGGGGAGGAGCAACGATATGCAAGACACTCCACACAAGTTAGAGCCGAAGCAATCATAATACGACTTTGCATGACCTGCGCAATGACACCCCCAAAGTCTAGCATGGATCACAGGCACTAGGATCCTTAGAGGCAAGGGATTAACAGCCACAACAGTGTTCCCATACTAAAGGGGAACACAAGAAAGAGCTCTAGGCAATGCTACTGAGTCCTTACACCTGATGAAAGAGGAGGACCCAGAGGGAAGTTTGACCTACACTAAAGGATGCTCCAGGGTTGGGTGGGGGCACTGGGAGAAAGGGAGGAAAGGGAGGAAAAGGAAGGGGAAAATGGGGGAGGGAACAAGGGGATCTGGGGAGGGGTGGAGGGAGGTAGGGTACCGGGGTACCTATTAAGTTTATATGAGCGGATAATAAATAAATAAATAAATAAATAAATAAATAAATAAATAAATAAAGAGTTGGGGCCTGTAGTCTGACCTTGTGATACAGATTGGCCTATGGCAAAGCGGATGCTCCAGAAACACTTCCTGGATGGGTAAACTGAGGATAAGGGCGGATACAAAAGCAACATGGCAAAGGAGAACCTTCTCCCTCGCCTGCGCCAAGGCAGGCGCAACTTCTGCACCGACATCTGTGGAAGATGCAGACAGATTACCCAGCGAAATAAAGTATTTCCTGTAAGACGACAGACTGCAACTTATCCAGGCCGCACAAACTCAGATTCACATGTCAGTAGCCTCTCTAGGTGTTGCCCGTAGCAACCATGGCCACTGCAAGGAGGGCTCCTGTGAAGTCCTTTGTCGAGCAAAGCAGTTTTCCATTCTCCTTCCACAAGGTCTCTGAGACTCCCTCAGCACATACGCAATTAGCTGCCTCCTCGCGTTTTATCAGGAAAGTGAGTGAGATCCTCTCTAGGTATGTTCAGCATGAAAAGCCGGCCTGGACTGCGGCTGCACTTGGGGAACACTTGCCCGTGAGAGATGAGACCCCGTGCTCCACCCTCAGCATGGTGACAGAACAGACAGGAGTAGAGGTGATGAGCAGCTTCAGGGTCGCTGAGCCAGGTCAGCGCCACAAACGCCACTGTGGATTTTGAAAGGCCCCAGAGGATCGCACCCCGTACTTGCAGGGAACTGGTGAAGAAATTGGCGAGAAACTATGAACAGCCTTGGGTTGCCTTGACATCACATTCGTCACTCAAAACCAGACACAACCCTGGGCTAAAATAAGCCATTGAGAAACATCTTGCAGAAATATCCAGTTTTTGCAGACCAGAGTCTGCCTAGACATGTGGCACTGAGGGTGGCCTCTGTCTGCCTGGGCAGACCCCCAGAGCAGGGGTGTTCCATCTTCTGTCCAGACAGACAAAGCATGTGGCTTGGGGGCATCCTTGGCAACCAGTAGCTTGCACATGCCTGGCCTCTGATTCTGGAAGCTCTGCCGTTGGGGAGGAAACGGCTTCCTCCAAGCTTTTCCTGCTTGTTCCGGTTCTTGCCTGCAGGTTCAAACGTGCATCCAGCAAGTTCTCAGAGGCCTCGCGGTAAATCCTGTGGTTTAAGTAAAAGCACGTCTTCGATGTCTAATTAGCCATGATTTCTATATAAAATTCACGCAGAGAAATATACTAATCACCGTGTCCCAGCGAAGCCCAGCATGAGACAGCGCTACAAATTAACTGCATTTCAACTTCCTGTGGAAAATGATGCTTATTAGTCTAATGCTGGGTGCTTTGGTGGCTTGAAAGGTCACTTTTGGTGTCTTATAATTACATCAGAATTTAATTTTGTGTCTGCAGGGATACTGGTGGCCGGCTATTAATATGTTTATTATTAAAGAACAAATTTGCTTAATGTAGAAAGGACAGATTTTGACGGCAGTGGCGTACCTGTCCACGTATGCGTCTTTCTCTGAAGGATTTCGCTGCGCTTTGCGCACATTTCTCTCATTCATACCAGCGTATGGAAGCTCAGGCTATCTGCAGAGAGAGAATTTTGATACAATGGCACAACGTAAGAAGCATCAGCTGTTGCCAGGTGTTCTGGAGGGCATGGATGGAAAGAAAAGGAAACTGAGAAATGGTTTTAACGTCACCAAGTTGACACTTCACCAGCAGAGAGAGCAGCACCAGCTCTCCCTGGAAGGTGCTTCTCCGAACAGCTGCCCAAGGTTTCCTGCTCGTGTTCCATGCGCGTTTCGAGAATAAACGAATCCAGCGCCCTCGGACTCCTCAGAAGTGGGCGCCGTTCCTACAAGGCGCAGACCCGCACAGCAGCGTGGCCCCCTGGTGTGCTGAACACCCCAACTACCACATTCTGCTTTTTCAAGGTTCCTATGATTTGTTATGGAATTTTCTATTTTAGCTTCTTAGTCCATAGATTTAAAAAAAAGTCAGGAATGTTACGCCGTTGAGTTACTTGATCATAGTAAATAGGCCTATAGTGTGCAAGTAATTCGATTTCTTACAAAGACATGCAAAATATCCAATGAGCATTCATCTGCAAGACGGACTCATTGAGTCAGAACCTCAGCATCAGCAGGCCCGCGGTTAGCCAGCGAAGTGCCATGGTCGCAGTTACGGCGTCACTCAGTTCTCCACGCACGGCAGGTAAGAAGAGGCGTAGCGCCGCCGCCAGTGAGTGGTTCAGGGAACGTTCTTACGGGAAAGCGGGGGCTAGGGTGGTCTTCAGAGCTTCAGAATCTTCCTCCCGCACAGGAAAAGCAGCAGACGAGAGACCACCAGCGAGGGCCCTCATCCTGGCAGAATCTGGTCTCTTGGCGTTGTCTCCTTAACAATGAGACGTATTCCACATGAACAGAGGACAACAATTTCAGCCAGACTTTCTGTCCAATCCCATTGTACCCCAGGTCTGTGTTGGTAGCACCAACAAAGCCTGGCATTACGCCTGCTGAACCCCGAGTCAGTGGGATTATGCACGCAAAGCTTGTACATCTCCACATAGCCTTTGTTATATCATTCACTGTGCCAAGGATGGATTCACACATAACCGCGAGGGACATCTGAAGCAACAGAAAGATCAGAAATGAGTGTATGAAAGGAAAGGACAGATGAAGGAATGAAATCTGTTTCAGCAATCTGGGAGTTAATTATTTTATTTTGATAAATGAGAACTAATATGCCAAATATAGATTGAAGGAGAATTTGAATATCTTTTCTAAAACAGAATGTGGCTATGTAGTCCACACGAATGTGTTTTCAAAGGTTGTTTAGTAGCTTTCATCCATCCACACATGAAGTGTGTTTAGTCACCAAGACTTAGAAAAGCTCTTTGCGACTCAGTGCAGAAATACCCAGAACAATAAGTTAAAAATAAAATCTGTTTCAGAGGCTCTGGAAATACACAACAGCTGGTCTAGCTCTGCGAGCCTGCCCTTACCGCCCAGCTCATAGGTTCTGTGTTTGATGTTAAACAAAGATGCTTTGTGTGGCGCAAGGACCGGGTAGATGCGTGTGTTTTCAGGTCACTGTGACATTACACCGGACACAAACAGTTTCCTAGACAAAGGATTTATTCTGGTTCACAGGCCGGGACCCAGTGCTTCTCGGAAGGAGGGCATGCACTGGGACGGGCTCCGGGCTGCAGCAGCGCGAAAGCCACGCCCTGCACCTGCGAGAGGAAGCAGAGCAGAAGGAAGTGCAACCCGACTGCAAAACCTCACGGCCAGGGATCCACTTCCTCCAGCAAGCCCCCAACAGCAAGACCCCCAAAGGTTCCTCAGCCTTCCAAAACAGCTCCACTCCCTGCGGACGAAGAGGTGGCCCAAGCAGGTGGCCTTGTGCAGGACATTTCACTTTCCAACCTAACTCGTGGTTAGAGTAGAAGTTCAGTATCTTTCCTAACAGACATATGTGTTGAAAATTAAAAATAGAAATTGTCCTCAGATACGTATTGATATAGTCTCTTATTGCAATCACACGCAATTCAGGATTATTTTCATGAGGGAAAATGACCTATGAAGTCCGAGGAAGGAAAGAAAGAAGTGAGGAAACTTCACTGGAAACGTCACTGGAAACTCAGTGTAACAGGTGCATTATTAGGGTCTGTGCCAGATACCTCGACCACTTAGATGCGCTTCTAAAGCTCGAGTCAGCGGTGCAGCGTAACTTGCTTGGCTGGCATCTTTATCTGAGGCTTGACTCTTCTGTCTCGGCCCAGAGCTTCTGTGTCGCCCACTTCTCAAGATTCCAGCTCGTCTTCCCAGCTACAGCTCATGATAGCAAAGAAATGCTTGATCATTGCACGTGTTTCCGGAATACTCTACGCAGTGGAAGAGAAACAGCTTCTTTTCCCAGCCGAGTGCTAACCCGCCCCAACCGCGCTCAGCTCCTGAGGGCAGATGAGTCCGGGGATGTGCGGGGTGGTTTGACCTCAGACGTAGCATCTGCTCGTGAACATTGCAGCACACTCACATGTCTACACGAAGGAGCAGTGTGCGGTGGGTGGCATGTGCCCTGGCCCGGCCGCCACCCAGGATGCGTGAAACTGCAACTGCAATAATTTCTAGTGTTTCTTTGGCACTTCCTACAAATAAGCAATTTTGGACTTTTCCATTCAATATGTAGCTGCTCCTGCGCCGTACCACACGTAGCCACAACAAAGGGTCAAAGGGCGAGAATTACAGAGTTGCATGTGGCTGCTCCGAGCTGTACGTCTCAAGGCTGTTTCTCAGTGGCACGGCTCCCGACTTCACAATGTGTTTTTAAATAAAATGATAAACAGATGCGCTTTTAGCATCTATGGCTTCTTTATGATTCGATCAAACTTCTGCATCGAGTTTATAGTACTCCAATGGTCAGACTCTGCAATAAAGTCATTTTGGAAACAAGGGCTTTAATGTATATGTTAATAGGAATGTTTTGAAAAATATGATTAATTCCCAGGACATACGCAAAGAGCAAAACCAGTTGAATATATACAAGTTCTTAAGGAACTAGGTCAGACTTCTATGGGGAACTTTTAGTTCAACAGTTGCTGTAGGGCAATATAGAGTGAGTTTGGAGGAATAATAGTGACTAGCGGTGACCAGCAATAAATGGGGCAAGCTATCATCTATCTGTGGACAGATGCCATCTTCATGAAAGCACCCCGTGAAGAGGCCAGAGCTGCCTCCTGCTGCCTTTCGTCTTTCACAGTCTCCCAACATGCCTGGCTGACTCCTGGGATGAAGGCTGACGTCTCACCATCAGATTACTCCACTGGCCTCTACGATGGATAATTATTCAAGAATTACTGTTGAAGGCCTTTTCCCCAAGGCCTCCTCCTTGCTAGTTAAATGAAATGATGTGATCTTCAGCAAAGGTATTAGAGAACTGTCACAGTCTTACAGAAGGAAACGGTCTGGCGAGGTTGTGCCCAGGTCATGGATTGACATGGAGGAGGGGCGCAGAGCTGGGTTTGTCTACATACCTCCTTGTGTTGACAGGTCTTAGAAAATTGAGACTGTGAATGAGGGATGATTTGCGGTGTGTGTGAGAGTATGTGTGCGTGCCTGTGTGTATGTGTGTTTATATGTCCTTATGCATGTGTTTATATATGTGTGTGATAAAGACTAAAGTGTGTAATTTAATCTATTGTGCAGCTCATAATTTTTTTTAGAAACCTAGTCAAGAAAGAAACCTAAGCTGTTTCTCTTCCACTGCATAGAGTATTCCGGAAACACGTGCAATGATCAAGTCTAACCTAGTTCCTTAAGAACGTGAGATATATAAATAAGGGAAGCGCTGGCTGAGGTTGTATTAACACTCGTCCAGCCAACACTTACTCTGTCCTTGAACAGCTCTCTCTGCCCGGGGCTAAGCCCTCGGGCCGGCCCTCTGGAGATCTTGCTCTTGTGGGCAGATGCAAACACATACAGCTATAAGAAGCCACCATTCAAAGGAGGCGTGGCTCTAAGAGGATGCTCACACATTTCACTTTAGAAGCGGAGTTCATTGTCTGCAGAGGACTCAGGTGTTTCCATAGTGACAGAGCATCCACTCCGGAAAGCCTTCAGTGGGGTGTTGTGTAAGCAGGATCGCTGGTTCTTTCAACATAACCTTTAGAGACTTATGCACAGCTTTGGAAGGTTCAGCTGACTTTAACCTAAACTAATGATACCCAAAAGGTCACTCCCTCCGATCGTGATTCTTGCAAGCAAGAAAATACGGGAAAATAAGGTAGAAAAGACTCAACTCATTATACGCATGTCAAGAGAACATGTGTGACATGTGGCCCTGGGTATGAAGAACCGTTGGTCTCACAAGACCAAAGAATCGACCTGTGGTCTACACAGCATGAGCTAGCTGGGTGCAGGCTGGAGGTCAGAGCCAAAGCTGTGTTCACACTTGTTTTTTATGTGAAATGGGATCTATTTCATGATCTTAATGACATCGATCACATGTACCTACATCATAAAATTGTCTGTGTAATTTCATACAACAGATGCATCACGTGTTCTCTTTGGCCCAGCTGGTCGGAAGACACACCCATGAATAGATGAGTAGTTTGGACTGAAAGCTTGGGGTGCCGAGTGTGAGGGTGACGGACGTGCCGTGTCACCCTCAGGCTGTGACTGAGGAAGCTCCGGATGTACTTTCCTTACTTGTGTCCTGGTAGCACAGCACAGGTCACCGTGAAAACACAGACAATAGTCACTGGAGACTGTTAGTTCTGACAGAGCTCGGGCCGTCTGGCTGAGGACAGGGAAGTGTGGGTCCCTCCCGTGCAGGGCACCGTGACAGTGGAGTCTGGAGGCCCCTGAGAGATTTCCTTCTCATTTGCTAGGAAAGCTGACCCTTGACTGGCCTGGCGCTCTACTTCACCACCAGTGTGAGCACAAGTTTACAGGGAGGAGTCACTGAGCTGGAGATCTAGAGAGGAGGCCACGAGCCCACGTGTCCAGAGAAGAAGCCACAAGTCCATGTGTCCAGAAAGGAGACCACGTGAAGCCCACATGTCCAGACAGGAGGCCATGAGCCCACATGAAAGCCCACATGTCCAGAGAGGAGTAGGTCATGAGCCCACGTGTCTGGAGAGGAGGCCACAAGCCCATGTGTCCAGAGCAGAGGTCGTGAAGCAACATGCCAGTGTTACTGCACTGTGTGCTACTGGATGGATGTGATCCTGTTGTGACCTAAGACTGATGCTTTCTGAACTGGGATGTTGATGTTGGTCGTTCCTGGACTTTTCAGAATTGCTGCTTCTTAACACACACACACACACACACACACACACACACACACACACATGAATTAAAGCTGGAGGGTAACTGAAAGAGGGGATTCCATCTACACAGCTATGGGGAGAGACTTTGCAATAGAGCAGCTGCTTTGAGGTCACCTGTATTCCTGTATTCTAGAAATTTCCAGTGCATTTTACATCACTGGGAGTTCCTGCTTCCCCCTTTGTCCCCCTGTGGTCTGGCCTCTCGGACCTTCCTTTCGTCGCTGAACCTTCGCGCTCAAGGACATCAGGGGCCCTGCAGTCTGAGGTGAGCTGTTTTCTCTCTGCAACAAGCACATCAGACCGACCATGTACCACCCAGGCAAGTGTGTGCACTGCTTTCCCCTTCCTCTTCCTCATCCCGGGAGCTGCCCGTGGGCACCTGGGAGATTTCAACCGTGGGGTGCCAAGGCGCGCCTGCACGGCCCCGCGCTGGCCCTTGCTGTAGCCCTCCTGGGAGATGCCCGTGGGCCAGTGCTGGGAATGTTCATCACACGTTACCCAGACGACGTCACGGGAGCCTCTTTAGATCCAAATGTCCATGTCCAATCCGTAAAACAGAAGCAACGTAAGAAGCCAAAGAGCTATGTGACCGTCCAAAGTCACAGATCCAAACCACCAACTTCTACCTAGGATTGTCCCTTTGAGGACAATCAAGAGAGAAATACTCTTGATATTGAAATCTGAGGATTAATCACAAACATGACAAAGCAGGTCCGAGAGAACAAGATAAACATTTAAATGAGTATAAAGAAGAACACAATAAACTCAGGAAAGAAGACCAAGAAAACACGATTAAGCAAGTAGACATAATTAGACAGTTGAGATCTGAAAACAAACATGGAAACACTGAAAGGAAAAACTTGAACTGATCTGCAAACAAGTTTGGAAGTGCTGAAGAAAAAGCTGAACTGAAATGACACTGGAATTGAAAACTTAAGCAACGCAACTAAAAGTTCAACAGTCTCAAAAATAGAACTGATCACATAGAAGACAGAGTAGCAGAATTGGAAGACAAGATTGGAGAAGTCGATAAGCCAATCAAAGAAACTGATCGATTTAAAAACACTCGCGAACAGAACATACAGGAACTCTGGGATACCCAACGTCATGGGCATCCCAGAAACAGATCCAACAGGAAGCCCCATCAGGCAGCTGAGGAGATAGTAGAGGAAAATTCCCTAGCTTCAGGAAGGAGGTGCCATTCAGATCCAGAGGCACGTAGGAACCCAAGTACCCAGGCTAACGGGGCACCTGCGACATGTGCTATGGTGCCCATCATAAACACTGAAGATAAGCGCTGCGAGGCAGAAGGACCAAGTCACATACAGAGTCAAGCGCGTGACAGTAACAACCGACTCTTTGATGCAAACTCTAAAAGCCAGAAGGGCTTGGAGACACACGGTAAAGGCACGAATGCCAACCCAGACTAACGTTTCCAGCCAAACTAGCAACCACGCTAGCAGGTGAAAGAAAAGTGTTCATGACAGAAACAGGACTAGTCGGCTACGAAGCCAGGGCTACGGAGAACACTGGACGGAAACAACTCAACGCAAGAGAAGGACAAGCCCGCAAGGGGCCACAGCAGCACATGCCTGCGCAGGAGCGGAGGGCAGGCAGGTAGTGCAAGCGCCACGAAGTCAGCAAAACGACGGGAACATTCCACGTCCTCCTGGAGTCGCTGCGAGGACTGTTGCCCTGCTGGGAGCGAGTGGCCTCAAGGGGCGCACCTGGAGGTGTGAACCTCTCTCAGCGGTGACCTCCAGGCTTCACGACCAGCCGAAGAGCAAATCATCGATTCAGATCCCGTGGAGTTAAGACTCCGTGAAAGAGCGCCGCATCCTGTGGCGCTCCGTGTTATGCGCCACCTTAACAGTTGACGTCTTAGGCAACCTGCAGGGATTCATTCAGTTACAGACGGCCCTGAGCAGGCCTGAGGAAGATTATCTAATTCACAGGGCAGACCACAGGAAGAGAGGTTAAGGTTAGCAGGGACTCTGCCCGGGCAGCGTCGCTCGCTAGATTCTCCTGGGACTGTTGGACCCACCCACAGCTCCACCATCTGCATCTGAGTCCCACGCAGCGGCTGGACCACGGCGGCGGGAGCCACAGTGGCACGTGTTCTGTGGCGTCTGTCACCAGAATCGAAGTGGCCAGCGACACAATTGGCTCTGGAAACTGCTCGTGGTTAAGCTCGCTCGGTTCTGGGACTGCTGGAATCGCTGCTGCTTTCCTCACACAGGGAACATTTCTCAAGTGTCCATGTGTCCCCAAGGGCACTTAGACATCTTTTGAAGGACGCCCCAGCTAAAGTTCATCTCCTTCAGGCTAACGGCCCAGCCCTTAGCACGAGCAACCCGTTACTCATTCTGCCGCTGGCTTGCAGAATATTCTGGAATGAGTGCCAGGAGAGCGCCCCGAAAGGCTGTGTTGTCAGCGCGCAGGACAGACATGGGGGGACCACGGAGGGACCCTGACAGTGACCCAGGCCCCGTCACATAAAGTGATGATGCACGAAGGGATTTTCAAATGTACTATTCCAAGTACCGTGAACACCCAGGCTGCTGCCCTGGGGTGCAGCCAGCCGCTGCTTTGCTAAAATCTTGGGCAGATTTCGTATTTTATGAAGCGAGGTGCTAGCTTTGTCTCCACCTGAGAGACTGCTTTGATTAGCATCGCCTGCCACTCACTCCCTGGCCAGCGACATCAATGCCGGTGGGGGCCTTGCCCTCTGTAGTCATAGAGTCTCAGCAATCTCCACATCCCCTAACATCATCCCGAAGGACTTTTCCCAGAACCAGATCATGTTTGCACAAATCTCAGAGCTCACTGAGCTCCACAGATTCTCCGCTTTGTACTGAAGGCTGACCCCCAACTTCAGGATGGCAGTTACCCTTAGCCTTAACCCCAAATGTCAGTCTTAGACTTGTTTGTACCTAGCACCACCTGAGCCCTCACAATGTGGTGTTGACTACATGTCACAGAAATGACAGCAAAGTCTGTGCTGCCATTTTCACACTAGTAGGGAGAGGGAAGCCCATGTACAGGTCCTCCCATGAGGGTGCAGAGTGGACCAGGCGCCTGCTCACGTAGACAGAGTGATGCAGGGGGCTGTCAGGGCAGTGAGATGAACATGTGACGTGCTCACGTAGACAGAGTGATGGAGGGGGCTGTCGGTGCAGCGAGATGGACATGTGACGTGACATGCTCACATAGACAGAGTGATGCAGGAGGCTGTCGGTGCAGTGAGCTCACGTAGACAGAGTAGATGGAGGGGGCTGTTGGTGCAGTGAGATGGACACACACTCACATAAACGAGGGCAGCTGAGCTGGTCAGCACAGCGCAGCGAGTCACCAGCTCACATACATGGAATGAAGCTGATTTATTTGCCTTTATTTGACCCCCCGTCTCATCAATGAAACACTTCAAATGCCAATATCAATATTTTTTAAAGTCAATGGTTTGATGTAAAATTAACACTAATTTTTCACGGTAACTAAAATAACAGCTAGATGAATCCCCATTTTTGGGGTCCCCTGTCAGTAAGTTTCTTCTTCAACTCTGATATAAAGATTAGATCAATGCCTCTTTACCCTTTATTTTTCTCTCCCAAAATTATATTTAAGTATTTTTCTCTCTCATGTATGCATGTATTTATAAATGTTTATATTTACTTCACTTTCTACTTTTATTAAATAATTACACAAGAAACTATGCTTAAATTTTAGTGTAAATTTCATTCCTTAGTATTTTTATTTTCTTAATTCCTTCAAGAATGCTAACCTGATAAAATGGCATATAAAATGACATTCGTATTTTTTTATTATTATTTATTCAATTGTGCATGTATGGTGTGTGCACGTGTGTGCATGTATGTGTGTGTGTGTAGAACCACGGGCGAATTCGGGAACCACCATGGACGCCTCCACCTCCTCCTTGTTTCTCTGCCCTGGGATTCACAGGCTCCGCCCTACCAGGACCAGAAACGCAGGCCACCCCCGCTTCCGCCTGGCGTCTATACGTGGGGTCTAGGATCCAAACTCAGGACCTTCCGCCTGCAAGGCAGAGGCTTAACCCCTGAGCCACCTCTCCAGCCCCGACATTCATATTTTTAATCACAGTAAAAATTACACATGAATTATGAGTTTATAGCTCAAAGATATATATATCTGATGCTTATTTAAAAATATTTATAGACAGTATTTAATATTTAAGTGAATTAACTTGTTCTTAGGGAACAATTGGGAGGCTTAACTGTGAATCAACATGCATTTATATATCATAGGCATATTTTAGTACATCACACATATCGTGTTATGTAAATGGCATCTCCAAGAGACATTCTCTGTTGAAACGTGGTACCTGTCCCCTGATTCCAGGTAGTTCCTAGTTCCAGGTAGTTCCTGATCCCTCCACCTATGCAGCTCCTACGGGTCAGAGAAGACCGCGGCTGGCATTGGCCATCACCGAAGGCCAAAGGACCCCCAAGGGCTCCTGCCACCATCCATCATGTGACCCTGAAGTTTTTAAAAAGTTCTCAGAGTAAGATTTTTAGTAGAAGTATATAGAAAATTTAATGTAGCTTTGGCTTCTAGATTGACCTTGCAATACTTTTATATTAGTTTATTTTATTATTATTTCTAGGATGAATTTCTATTTTAAGACTGAAAATACCCAAAAACATTTGCTGACTGCAAAGGAGTGGAATGGAAAATCCACATATTACCTGGAGCCAGGGGTTTTAATGTTTTTTTGTTTTTTTTTTTGTTTTTTTCCCAGCCACAGGACACTCTGTCATTTAGGTCTCCTATTGAATTAGAATTCAGACGGAAACTTTATCTAGTATCTCACTGAACACACACAGCATTTATTTCTTAGACTATCATGAAATGCTTGTAGCCTGATTTTTGCTATGCTTGTTGCTGATAGGAATTGAACTCAGAGCCGCCCCCCAAATGCCACTGGAGCACTGCACGCTGAGCTGGGTTGTCTCTTATCCTAGAAAAACTAACTCGGCATTGGATTCCTACCTTGAAAATTCTGCCCTGAAATAATGTATGCAAAGTAATTTCAACAATAAAAATTGCAGGCTAGATAAACAGCAGGAGGCCTGTTTCATTGCGTGGATTAGAAGCTTCCAAAGAGCTCTGCTTCTAGGTCCCCGGTCAACACAGCAGACTTCAGTGGGCTGTCAAATGTCTACATTTCTACTTTCAAATTTTGTGTTTGAAATCTCTGGAGGAAAGATATATAGAGAGACTGGTTTCAAAATGACATGTTTCTCTGTAGAGCTGCTTCTCTAGTAAAGAGAAGAGCGAATTCTAAAAGGTCAAGACCCGAGTTGGGAAGGCAGTTCTTTGGTGTTGGTGGCGAGAGGCAGACTCCAGGGACTGACACCTGTCACTCTAAGTGTGTGAGGAGCAACCTGGGAAAATAGACACCCAAGTCTCCGTGAATATGCCTGTGAGAAGATGTTTCTGGAAGCAATAGATACGACCCGAGCCCACCCCCGGTGACTTACCACTTCCTGTGCCTTGTCTCATTCAGCCTTCATTTCCAACAGACTCGGTTGGAGTTTACAAAGAGCCTTAAAGAACAACACGCGCTGCTCGTCACCCAATTGTGACAACGACTGTCTTGAAGTTCACAGGGCTGTCGAAATGACATGTATTCTAAAATGATTATACAAAACGTGACGCAGTTTGTTGAGTGTTCAAGGCAATCCGCCAATGTGTCCTTTCCCTGCTGACTCATCCACGGTGGGCACAGACTGGGTGAATTCTGACCCAACAGGAAGCTGCCCACACTGTCAGTAGGATAATATTCACCTAGATCCGGTGACTCGTCCCATGCATGGTCTGGCAGAGCTCGCCGGTCAGCCTGCATCTCCTGCACACCTGACTTAGCTCGATAATGCGAACGTGTGACCAACGCAGGCAGCCAGGGAAGCAGAACGAACACTTCCTTCGGGTCTGTTTCTCACTGAAATCTAAGGATGCGAGGGGGCGTGCGTCAGACAGACCAGCCATTCCTCAGTAAATGAATATTTTCTGCAGGAATATTTTCTGGGGTGGTCCCTATCTAGCTATATAATAATGCGCAAGTTCTGACCTGTGAACTAGCTGATTTCACAAAGATTCGATATCATTTCAGTGGCTTGGATACCATCTTGAGGTGATCGTGAGAGGATGTTCCCAAGCAATCATTTTCCTGTGTATCAAACCCAGTTTGCAGAATACTATATTTCATACTGTGTTAGCTCTTCTTAGTGCAGAGCAACAAAGTGAACCTCATTATTCTGGATGGTGAATTAATTGTACACTTGATCCGATGAAAGCAGATGAACCCTCAATGAAAGTGGCACATAACATGCTTGATGAATAGAAAGTTAGTAATTCGCTCAGGACTATCTGGCCTCCTTGTATTAAGATATTAAACTTTGTGCTAGAAGTTTCAGGAAAGGTGGTAGCTGGTTAGAAAACCCATCAAGAACCCTGTTGTTCATCTCTGACAGATTCAAGTCAGTGAAAGGACAATTATCAACTTAAAAGGAGAATGTATTCTAGCTAAATCACTTACGCATATGGTCTATAGAACACTGACAGCTTCAATAGATAATTAATTCCATAGTCAAGCACTCTTTAAACTTGGGTGAATCCCAGAGCCTAACCCAAGACAGCGAATTTTGTTCTGTTAACAATTATCAGTTGCTTCTCAAATGATAAAGTTCATAGATTAAGCAAGCCACAAATGAACAATGTAGCAACATCTGATCCAGAAGTAGACTTTAGTTTGTGAAATATGTGTCCCAGAAGAAAATACACTAAATGAATGACATGCAAACCACCAATAGGTGCGGAGAGACACTAGCGAGAAAGATCTGGAGCTTATGGTTGAGGTCGGTTTGCAGAGTAAAGACACTGACCGCAGGGGTCAGGAGGACACCACCTCAGGGCGAGGGAAGAACAGTCTCCTGTTGTGACAACAGAAAGAGTGACACTCCCTCTTGAAGGAAAAGCAGAACTTCGAACCTCTGGTAGGTGAGATATGTAACATTTGGCAAGAACCTTAGAGAGAAGAGGGACAGTCAGACGGGCCAATCGGAAGCCCAGCATCTGTCCACCTTGTGGATGCTGGCAGCTTTCAGAGGGCTCAGGTGTCAGTCAGAGGTCAGCTAGTTCAGACTGTCCCAGAACATCATTGACAGAGGACATTTCTCCGTCTTCTTCTTCTGTACAAAAAAACTGTCCGTCTTCCGTGAAAAAGGACTGTGTGCATGCACACATGCATACAGGTGCACATGCCGGGCTAGGTGTGTGTGGACGGGTGCACATGCCAGGCTAGGTGTGTGTGGACAGGTGCACATGCCGGGCTAGGTGTGTGTGGACAGGTGCACATGCCAGGCTAGGTGTGTGGATGGACGGGTGCACATGCCGGGCTAGGTGTGTGTGGACGGACGGGTGTACATGCCAGGGTAGGTGTGTGTGTGTGGACAGGTGCACATGCCGGGCTAGGTGTGTGTGGACGGGTGCACATGCCAGGCTAGGTGTGTGTGGACAGGTGCACATGCCAGGCTAGGTGTGTGTGGACAGGTGCACATGCCGGGCTAGGTGTGTGTGGACAGGTGCACATGCCAGGCTAGGTGTGTGGACGGACAGGTGCACATGCCAGGCTAGGTGTGTGTGTGTGCACAGGTGCACATGCTGGGCTAGGTGTGTGTGCACAGGTGCACATGCCGGGCTAGGTGTGTGTGGACGGACAGGTGCACATGCCAGGCTAGGTGTGTGTGGACAGGTGCACATGCCAGGCTAGGTGTGTGTAGACAGGTGCACATGCCAGGCTAGGTGTGTGTGCACAGGTGCACATGCCAGGCTAGGTATGCACAGGTGCTCATGCCAGGCTAGGTGTGGACAGGTGCACATGCCAGGCTAGGTGTGTGTGGATGGACAGGTGCTCATGCCAGGCTAGGTGTGTGTGGACAGGTGCACATGCCGGGCTAGGTGTGCACAGGTGCTCATGCCAGGCTAGGTGTGTGTGGACAGGTGCACATGCCAGGCTAGGTGTGTGTGGACAGGTGCACATGCCGGGCTAGGTGTGTGTGTGGACAGGTGCACATGCCAGGCTAGGTATGCACAGGTGCACATGCCGGGCTAGGTGTGTGTGTGGACAGGTGCACATGCCAGGCTAGGTGTGTGTGGACAGGTGCACATGCTGGGCTAGGTGTGTGTGTGGACAGGTGCACATGCCAGGCTGGCTGTGTATCGACGATGCTGGTATCATCCTCAATCATAATCCACACTCTCCCTCCATTGCTCTCCGCCTCGTGTTTTGAGATGTTTCTTTCTCTCAATCTGGGGCTCACCAAGTGGCTGCCTGACTGGACTCCGAGCTCTGGAGATTCTGCTGTCTCCCCTCCCCACCCCCACTGGCCCTAGGTCAGTTGGCACAGAGTTGAGGCCGTCATGCGTGTGTACTTACTGGGTGACACCATGTGATGTCTGGGGATCTAATTCCCTCACAGGTGGGAAGACCAAGGTGACAAAGATGGGCAAGTGCCCAGCAGAGCCGAGCTGCCTTTTATCAACTCGTCCCTCCCTGCGACTCTGACGAAAACCCCAGGAAGAAAATAGGATTTTTATTTCTGTTATTTAAGGGGTGGATCTCAGAATTCATGGAAGATCTTCATGGTCATGTCTGCTGGCTGCACCTAAAGAAAGGGCCATTTTTGCCCACTGATGATGTATTTCAGAAAAGGCAGAAGCCGGAGGTGCCTCAAATCACACAGCTCAGCTGATGGAGACCAGGAAGCAAGCAGCAGGCGCTGGAGAAGCAGGCTGGGGCGCCCCAAACCCCAGGCCCACCCCCTGTGCAATGCCTGCCTTAAGCAAGGACCCATCTTACTGACGGAACAACACCTTGTCGTCACACATGAGCACCAGCTGAGGCTGCAGACGCGGGAGCCCGTGGGGGACGCACGTGACCGTGCTGGGACGCACGTGACAGCTACCGTCACATTAGCCCTTCCTCGGCAGGCAGTTCCGCTCCACTAGGGATGAAAGTTAAGAAGCATGTCAAGCTCTTCCTGTCCTGCGCCCCCAAAGCAGGAGTCCGCCACACGGTAGCCTGTCCCCTAACGTTAACAACTTCTGTGACAGAGCAGCAATGTGCAGTGAAATGATCCACCCTGAAATGAAGGACAATCTGTCCAGGTTGTGAAATCCCCGACACCTTCAGTGTCTTCCATTTGCGCCCAACCTCTCACGGCTCATTCCTCTGTGTGAAATAAAAACCTGAAGGCGTGAGAGATGCTAATTACCATTTTTATTTGCGCTTTGCTCATCTGGAAACACTTTATCTCCTGACTCTAAGCATCAATGACAGGCAGGGGCCTTGAGCTTATTTTCATGATTTTCCCACTGTAGTATGTTGCTGTTTCCTTCCAGATCTTTTGTGTGATGCATCTTCATGAAAGCCGTGTTTACAATCCTCTCCAGTCAGCTTTCTTTTCTGCTCCTGGCACTGTTTGAATGAGCGTAATTTCATGCGTGTGGCACCCGCCCCCCACCTGAGAAGCCTTGGGGGAGCAAATCCTGCCCTTGGTGCTGCTGAGAAGCTGCGCTCTGGAACACGGCGGTGAAGAAGGACGCTATGCAGTGTGTGAGTGGTGTGTTCAGTATGGACCTGTGTGTGGTATGGTGTATGGAGCATGTGTACGTGTAAATGTATGTGTGTGTGTAGTGTGTATGTGCATATGCATGTGTGTGTGTGGTGTGTGTGGTGTGCTGCGCGTGGTGAGGAGAAGACAGAGACTAAGAGATGAGCAGATCGTGCGCTGAAAGAGACTGGACAGAGCCAGCACCGTGGGGCTGTCTGGAAACAACTCACTGGTCCTGAGGTAAATCCCAGCTCTCAGCCATGACTGAACCCACGGGTTTGACGCGTCGTTGCTGTCGTTCTGGTAGCAGCGTGTTTCTATTTCTACCGACGCTTCCATCTCTCATAATGCTCTTGAAGGAGAAGCTTGGGACGATCCTCCGTAACAGCCGACAAGCAGCGGGCCGGGAAGAGTGACGCGCTCCAGGCCGCTCATGGTCGGTAGCCAACATCACTGTTATCCGTCAGTCGTATTTTCCGAGAAAATGCCGGTGTCTTCCTGCTTTTGTAGGAGGCGCAGGGGAGAGACAGATCTTCGCTAACGAGAATCGGCTGGGGCATTGGAGTGTCACAAAGCCGACCACGTCCTTGAGCTGGGGCAGGGAAGTGGCAGCGCATCTTAGGTACCAACATGTCGTCTGGGGGGCCGTTGCCGTAAGTGTACGTGCAGCTGGGTGATGTGCCGCTCGGGACGAGCAGAGGATGCGTGTGCCCTGTGCCCAGCCGCGAGCCACAGCAGGCCGGTCCAGCGCTGGCCTTTCTTCCAGCGGTGACTGACCAGAGCGACCGGTCTCCTGGTTTGCTCAACTCAAACCTTTGTAATAACTAAGAAGAACATGTCTACAGCAGTGGATGATTAACTGACTTCCTGCCGAGGAGAAAATTCAGACAAAAGCAAGGCAAAGAAACCAAGAAAACCTAAGTCAGAACACAAATTCAACTCCCTCTCCCTCTCCCTCTCTCTCTTCTTTCTCTCTCTTTCTCTGTTTCTCTTTCTCTCTTACCCCAAATGGTGCCATTTATACTATTGACGTCACCAGCTGTCATCTCTACTTTTCAAGCTAAGGTTCCCATGACTTTATTGTAACCTCATGGCGACCAAGACAGACCTTGCTGCAATCCACAAGGGATTAAGTGTTCAGATACGACAGGAACGAGTTTTAATGTCAACGAGGCGCCGTCTCTTTCTAGTGTTATGAGGACTCTACAGAGATGATTTTCCCAAGGACTTCTCCTCACAGCCTGGCATCTACCTGGTGCTCAAAGAGGGATTTGTTATTAGTTATGACAGACTCTGCCATCTTTGTTCATGGAGGTGACAAAACCTGTAGTCCAGAAATGAGAGAGCCTTGCCCAAGATACCTAATAGCATTTGTCCAGAATCCAGGGAGTAATTCTAGGTTAATAAATGTCTCTCAGCTCGAGAGAACACTTGGTGTACTGCAATAAAAAGCGGGCCGTGAAAATGAGCGGAAAGGTGTGATGTATCGTGGTTCTGGAAGATGCTGTGGTGGCCACAGTTAAGACATCATCTGGGGCTAGGGGGCTGGGTCAGTGGGCAGTGTGCTCATGCAGTCATGAGAACCTGGGTTAGACCCGCAGACCCTGGCATGTGTGTGGGTCCAGCCCCGGGAGACAGAGTCAAGCAGGCCACGCGGCCTCCTGGCCCCTCAGTGCGCACGGCCTGCCTCACCCTGTCTCGGAAGAGCAGGAGGGGCGGATGTTCCTGAGGGATTCACCCAGGGTCGCCACTGTCTTCTACGCGCACACCCCTGCATCCCCACATACGTGTGCACGCAAACACACATGACCGGTGTTATCCTATCTAAGCCTCTAGGTCCATTATCCATGTTCAGAACTAGGGCGGTTCCCTCACCTCAGAATCCAGACGGCTGATGCTCGCTGGGAAAGTCAAGAGGGCGTTGACTTGGGAGGCTGCGGAGGGGACGCCTGGCGCTGCTGGGAAGGTCTCTGCTCGTAGCTCACACTGCTGCCCCAGAACACAGGCCTGACCCCAGGCAAGCCCCAGAACACAGGCCTGACCCCAACACAGCCCCAGAACACAGGCCTGACCCCAGCGCAGCCCCAGAACACAGGCCTGACCCCAGCGCAGCCTCCTGTTTCCCGCCTCCACCTTTACCCTCCGTGCTCCGCCTTACGTTGGAAGGATTCCCACTGGCCCATCACTCACCGAACAGCTGGGTTTGTTCTTAGGCCAGGCTGCCTGCTGTTCTCGTGTCATTCTGTGAGATCTACGGTGGACTTCTTGGATATATCCTCAGTAGTTTTTATCTTTGCGTGTTTCCAACTTTTTGTTTATTTTAAATGCTATCCAGTCCTGCCTCAGCCATAGTGACCCATGGAGTTTGGTGGGATAATGTCTTATCTACTACTTACTAGGTGGGTGGACACTAGAGATCGGTTAAAAATAACAGTAATTTTCACATCACTTGCAGATATTCTTGATAGTTCTTATTCCCTAGTATGGATTGAATTTCAGAAAAATAAAACGCATTATCTTTTCACTCACTGTGAGGAATGTGAATTTCCAATTCTCTGTGTCTTTCAGAGTTATATTAATCTTAATGTGATTATTTTCAAGGCCAAAAGCTAAGAGATGACTTCAAAATTTTATACATACTCGCAAAGCATAATTTCCATAAAATAATATTCATCTATTTTAATGGAACAGTTTTAAGAGCTTAAGATGTATACTTACACATTTATATGAATATATTACATTCGTATTCACACAACTCCATACATTTATTCTGAGATCACAAAGTAATTTGAATGTTTTCCAATTTTATATGTTTTGTGAGACAGTTGGTACTGCAATCATTTTTCCTCCATGTTTAGTAAAATTCATTATATAAAAGATAAAGTTCTGATGGGATTTTAAGGATAATCAATATATTATTAACATTATACCTAGTTTAAGGGTTGCTATGAAATGCTACCATATACATACACACATAGACACACACACACACACACACACACATATAGCTATGTACATAGAAATGTTCAAGTAGCACATCTGTCTTCTGAAACATTTGCCCCTAAACATTCAAAATCTTCCCTCTAGTTTTTCTCTTTGGAATATGCTCTGCATCATCATTAACCATATCAACTGTGACATGCAATGGAAAGCCCCGGGCCCACCTGCTCTTCGGAAGAAAGTTGGTACGTGTTGAACGGATGGTTCACATTCTTTCCCACAGTCTTCCTTCTTCTGACTCTGACAGTCACGAACCTGGATCCCATCTGGGTGACAGTGGCTTTATATCGCACACACAGGCAAGGCCAGGATTCTGTCTTCTGGCACTGGGATGCCCCCACCTCATGCACTGACCTCCCTTCATTCTCTTGCGCATGATCAGAGCTGGATACCTATGCCAAGAAAATTCTCCTTCTTACTTATTTTTAAACGGTTAAAATATCAATTGGTCATGAATATTAATGGCGGCATGGTGACATTTGAAAACAAGCCACACTGTCAACTATCAACTAGAGTAATTAGCTCTTTCTATCACCGTTTCTTCGTGTTTGGAGCCTGAGAGCGTCTCTGCTATTGCAGATCTTAATCGCGCATGAACCGGGTTCTCACGAGCATCTCACGCACTGCTGAGCGCCAGAATCCCTCTTCTCCTTAACCGCATTTCGGCATCTACTCTGCCAAGTTCCTGCTCCACCTCCCCCGGCTTCTGCTGCCGTCATCTGTATTCATGCTGGTGCTTTTAGCTTCTGCACATGGGGAGAAGAGGCGGGTTCTGTTTCGCTGTGTCTGGGCTGTTCAGCTTCAAATCTTCTCCTCTAGGTCCATCTCTTTGCTTCAGAACAACAGAAGTGCATTTTTCTACATAGCTGAATACTATTCCCTTTATAGTGATAAATATAGAAGCTCATTTCTTGAGCCATGGATCCGTTGAGGCCTTGAAGTCGTCTCTACTGGGTGACACTTGTGGGTGTCATTGTAACAGGGAGGCGGGGACTGAGGCCTCTTCAGTGCATGGCTTGTTTGTCTTGGATGTGTCGTCTTGAGCAGCCCGTCGAGGAGTTGGAGCCGCCATTTCACGTACTCGATCAGCCCACGGTTAACACTTCACACCTGCAATCAAACCCTAACTAGACTCCTGCCTGACCCCAAGACTGCTTGCCTTGGTCGCCACTTGGTCCGAGCGCATGTCCCTCTCTGGACGTCTCCCTGGCGAGGGCCTCGTGGAGGAGTTGGGGGGCGTTGGTGCGGGCTGCTCGGGAACCTGTGAGTGGGCCCGCGGCCTCTCCCCGCCCGATCCACAGGACGCAGCAGCATCTCCGCCTGGGCGGCGGGAGGCGAGGAGGTGCGGCCTCCAGCGGATGCTCTCTAGCTGTTGGGTTGACGCAATGTCCAGATCAGCACCTTGGTGCTGCCTCGTCTGCGTGGGGCAGCCCAGGTCCTTCTCCAGCTCATCCCACGCTGGCTCGCAGACCTGGGGAAGGACTTGGGCGCGTACATGAGCAATCTTGGTTTTGACTGATTTGTCACATTTTAAAACACATTTGGTTCTCAGGCCGGGTTCACCCACATCGATTCACACCGCGCTGATGTTTATGTTCCCACCACATGCTCAGAGGTGCGACTGCTGGGTCCTGCCGGAGCCCCTTGCAGTTTTGAGGGAACCCTGATGTTTTCCGTGATGGCTGGACATGCTAACTGACTGTCCTGCGTGATGGCCCAGGATCGTGCTTTGTAAAGCCCCCTGTCACCAGTGAGTCTTTATTACTATTTTTCTGCTACTAGTGATTTTACCCACAGTGTTCCCCAAACGCTGGACTGTGGGTAACATCCCCCTAGTGATTAGTGATGGTGAGCGTCTCCCGACAGCCTGGTAGCCATTTGCATTTCTTTTTGAGACAGGTCTACATGCAAGACAATTGATGGTTTCCAGCTGGGGAATTTGTGGTTTTCTTGTTTGCTTCGCTCCCAGCTGTCAGGTGTTCTTTCTCTCTGGTTTGTAATTAACGCAAGGATGGACAGGGACACGCAGGCCAGCATGTGCTTGTGAAAATGATATCGCAATCCCACCTTCCACCGGTGTTGGAAAGTTCCAAACGCATTTCAGGGCTATGGATGCTTTGTGTTAAATAGTCCGCACATTTTAAGTTCTTGACATTGGTTAAAAGCAGAATTCAGGTTTTTTATCTGCTCATTGATTGCCTTTCCACTTGATCTATTGATTTCTAAACTAGAACTGCTTAAGCCTCCAGTGGGAACTGTGAACTGGCACACTTCTCCCTTACATTCGCTAAGATTTTACTTCCCTGACTCTTGGCAGGTTTGTGGGGAAACCATACATATTTAGAATTCTCCGATACTATTTCTCATCCTGAAACTTCACTACGTTATTTTAGTGGACTGAGTCTAACTTCCTTCTCATTCATTCATGTTCTCTTACTCAGTTTTAATTGCATGTATTCATCTCTGTTATTTATTGTGCATTTTTAAGCAGCATGTGTCTTGGTGATGCATTTTAGCTGATGTAAAATCCTTCCCATTGGATTGCAATGGTTTTATGTCAACGTCCATAAAATTATCAGTTCACTCAATTTAATTATTTCTTAGATTGTTCTTCACTCTCAGAGATGTATGTCTCTTGAGGAAAGTGTTTTCTGGACTTGTCTTTGTGAACACTTGGCTTTAATCCCCTGTATTGACTCCATCTTTGGTCTCGCAGCTTTGCAGCTCGGTAGATCCAGTGTTTATGTCTCCAGCCATCCATGTTTTAAGCCTTGCATCCAAGGTCCCAGGGTGTGAGACTGCTGGACGTCGATTGTTCTCAGCCCCTCCCCAGGGATATTGCGGGTTCCCTCACGCTGAGGTTATTGACCTCATCAATAAGAGCATAGCTACTGCTAAACACCAGTGTTCATTTTCAATGTCAGGCTCTGAGTTTTTCTTTAAAACTCAGTCTGACTTCTTTTTCAATTTCTTCATTATGACTATTCTTTTCTTTAACTTCTTTAATGTATTCGTACCTCTTCAAAAAAATTTGTCTATAGTTTTTACATCTATTTCATTTTTATTGTCCTTTGTTTATTATCTATCTTATCTTGAGCTCTCCTATGTAGGCTAATGGTACTAATCAGTATTAAGCAGACAGCCATACTGACATAAACTGTATTCCCTGTTTATATTCTCGTTCTCGTACGCGGCCGAGCACTGGTCTACCCGGGCTCGTTCATGGACTGTGGGAAGTGTCTAGCTGAACGGCTCTGATTCTGAGTGTTTTCTTGAGAGTTTGCTCAGGGAGGTCTAACTTAGGTTTTGCTTTCCTCCTAATTAAACCATGACCCAGCCGGGGTCGCACCTAGGAATGGTCTCCAGGTATCCGCTTTGGCTCATGACAGCATAAGAGTCTCTCAGCTTGGTCTTAGCACATTCTAGCTTTGGTAACTCTTACTGCCAACTGCCAATCTAAAGCTGCATTTAAGTGAAGCCCCTTTAGAATATTAGAAAAACAAGCATTAATTATAATAGTTACACATCAATCAAACAAACTGAGGAGTTGAGTGCATTCAATGACACAAACATTTTTCATCTAATGATGATTTTACGTCTCTCTGGGATTCAAAACTGGCATCAAATATGAAGTTGTTAATTATGGATTCTTTCCAGCACACTTCTCCTGAACATTTCCATGACAACATAGATCAAAACTCGTCCCACGATCTCAGCAGACCTTGCTGAATTCCTGGAGGGTGAGTCGCATTGTCCGCGTTCACTCTCACAGTGTTACAGTCTGGGAGTAACATTTTGAGAGACAATTTTAATAGGTGTTATTTCTGCTGCCCATAATCGGGCCAACCGAGACCTGGGGAGGCAGTTGCACGGATCCCAGAGGTGTGTCTGTGCAGTCCTCGTGAACGACTTGGATGCTGCGACTCCACTTGCTTTCTCTTGTGTCCCCTCGTGAGGCAGACACTGGCTCGTGGCGTGCTTCATCGTGGTGAAGAGACCGGCGTGGCGTGAGCTTGAACAGGTAGCCTTCCTGGGAAGCAGAACAAAAGATTTAAAATTACAACCAGGAAGTGACCCAGACGGAGTCCATGCGGTAGCAGAGATTTTGTGTAAATTCCCAGTGATCGGAGGTTAAGCGGGATTTGTGATGTCTTTAGTGGCAGCGCATGCTGCATGCATGCAGCTGCATGAATGGAGGGTGTGTGTAAGTGGTTTTCCCAGTGTTGCCTTCATCCACGTGGCAGACGTGAGTATGTTCGGTTAATGCTTTCCTTGCGGTTAGAAAGTGGCGCTGTCTTTGGTCCCCTCCAGGCCGAGCCCCTCCCTGGCAGTTCTGTGGCTGATTATCTGCATGTCCTCAGGGGTCTGATTCTTTGACTTGAACGTACAGACCTTGCCTACCCATGCTCTTCTCCTAAGGAGCCTCCACTCACATTCCACACAGATCGCCCTGACGGCCCATATCTCAGATTTCACCATTGTGGCTCACGGAAAGGCCCTGAGCAGGCCCGCGGTTGAGCCTCATTTTCTGGACGGCTCCTTTCCCTGGCCAGCAATATTCCCTTATTTCCCTTTTTTTAGTTCTGTGTGTCCGTGTCCTAAATGGCACCCATCACTCTTGGTTTTGGAAAAGTTTCTCATGTCATGTGATAACAGACTGTACAATCATTTTTAAAAAACTGATAAAACCCTTTGAGCAGAGTACTGTGGGCAACTGCGTCTTCCTGGTCGCTTCCTGGGTCTTACGTATATACAGGTTCCTTTAGCATCTCTCGTCGTGGAGTTTAGCCTCCTTGGCATCCTTTTGGAGAGAGCTTATTTCTTGCTGTCTATGCCTTTAATATGGGGACATCTCTGGCGTCCTGCGTCCTGAGGTGATGGGATGGCAGCCTCTGGACGGCCCATGCAATAAGACATTGCACGTCTGTCTCTGTAGCATGTGCGGGAGGTTAATGCAGTCATCCTGGTTGGAAGCGCTCTTCCTACCAAAGAGTGGACACGTGTCTCTGTCACGCCAGGTTCTGCCGCTGCTGTGGATGCAGCGCTGCCCTCTGTCCCGCTGACCGCCCTTCCTAGGAGACGGTTCTGCCATGGTCGGGCACAGGTGTCAGCTTGACAGTTGAGGGTTTGAGCTCTGGGCACAGGTGTAGAGATTTGATGGTTGAGTTATGCCCAGAGCAAACCTGCAGGAGATTGTCTAGCTGATGGGGAAGACCCAGCCCATGGTGGGTGGGACTAGGCCCTGAAGAGGTGAATAAAATGTCAAGAGCCGGCTGAAGAAGGCCGCATCCTTTCTGTTCACTTGGCCAGACGTGCTGGTCTGGCAAGTAAGGATTGTCCCTCTCTCAGCTGTTATGTGTATGTGGTATGTGGTGATGGTGTGGCCAGTTCCCTCGGCCCTGGTGTTGGTGCTGCTCTCCCGTCAAGCTGGACTAAGAACTGTAACCAGGAATCATAATAGAGAATAAACCCCTTGTTCCCTTTAGGCGTTTGATGGTCAGTTATCAGCAACCATGCAGGCCGACTGCAACAGGTCCTTATCGCTTTCCTTTCTCCTTGGTTCTAAGGTGGCCCCTGCTGAACTAGAATGAACTTGCAGTGTAATTTCTGAATTCTTGTTAAGGTTACACAACACGTAAACATCTGTATCTGATCCAAAAGATCTATCTGGATGACTGCTTGCATTATTAAGGTAATTACATTCTTAAATAGCAGATTCCCATGGGGGGCAATCGTATGTAATGTATAGCAGTGCGGGCCTCTCTGGTGCTTTGCCGACCTTGGCATGATGCAGGATCCAGACGTTCATGTTTATGAAACCATTTCATGGAGCTGTCCACAGTCCCACCTGGGTGCCTGCATATGTGCCTAAGCATGTGCTCAGAGCGCACCGACATGCTCACGGTGCACGGTGTGTGTCCAGAGTGCACGGCCGTGTGCTCACGGTGCACGGTGTGTGCTCACGGTGCACGGTGTGTGTCCACAGCACACTGGTGTATGTTCAGAGTGCTACACTTACCCACATCCACCTCCACCCACAGTCCCCTGTGTCTTATATTTAGCAAGCGACAATCTGCTCTTTATTTCCAAACATCATCATTTAAAATGTTATGTGAACAGTGTCAAATAGTTTTCATCTTGTCTTACATGACATAGGTCCATAGAGATTCACACAGGTTGTAACATAAACCTCTACATTTTTGCTTTTATTGCTGAGTAGTGTTTTATGTATTAGAATATATGTAAACATATTAGAATATATATAAACATATATATATATATATACACATTAGAATTTATGCAGCAATTCATTTGTCCAGCAATCTAAATAGATTCCAATTTGGGGAATATTCAAAATAAAACTCCCATCAACCTCAATGCACGCAATCGTGGGTGGAATGTACGTTTTCGTTTGTCTAGGAGCACAGTTGGTGGTTCGTGTGACAGTCACCAGAGGCAGCCAACGGGCTGGAGTGCCTTCGCTCCCACTCACAATGAGCGAGGGGTCCACTTTCTGCAACCCCATCAGCAGCAGACCCACGGGACGTATTATCCAGCAGTTCTGGGTGTGCTGAGACTCTTCTGGGCTCCCTTTCAACGTGTTTTAACGAGGAACGAGGTCTGCGCAGGCCCATGTGGAGCCCTGGATTCGCACACTGGAGCACTGCGGAAGTGTGATTTCAAGTGATGAAACTTTTGATGCCGCCTTGCTCTGAGGCTCCTGAGATGACATCGTCCAGGTGTGTGAAGCACCGACTCAGAGTTCAGACGGGCGACAACAGAATAATACGGGGAAGGACGCCGCAGAGAGGGAAGGACACGGGAAGGACACGGGAAGGACACGGGAAGGACATGGGAAGGACGCCGCAGAGAGGGAAGGACACGGGGAAGGACACGGGAAGGACACGGGAAGGACACCAGAATCACAGCAAGAGTCTGGAGCGTGTGATTAGAAACTGGTGTTTTCCAAGTCATTGATATGAGGTGACTCGTGCGTGTGCATGTGCGTGTGCGTGTGCGTGTGTGTGTGCGCGTGTGCGTGTGCGTGTGTGTCCTACAGAGTGTTTCCTTGGTCCCTAGAATGACCTCTGTTGGTGACTCTTGAGCTGAAAGTTCATTTCTGTGTTTGCAGAACAGCTCGGCCGTGGGGCGAGCGGGTCTCTGCTTATGCGCGTCAGCGCGCCTCACCTGCGGGAAACCTTCTCTTGTCGGCGCTGCTCCTGCCTAGCCACAGGCCAAGGAAGCAGTGATGCTTCAGCCAAAGCTGCCGGTCCTGCTAGAAACTGGGGAGTCAGTGAGGTGCGGTCGAAGGCTGCACAGGCCCACAGGTCTACGCCTTTGATTTTGGAATATGGAAGGTTTATAATTGAAAAAATCCCTGCCTGTCAGGAATGTATGACTGCGCATGCATCTTCTTTTTAATCTTTTTTCTTGTACACTGACATGGGGCAGACCCCTCTTAGCCAAGTGCTCTGCCATTGAGCTCAGTCCTTAATCTATAAGTTCATTTTTCTATGTGAAACTTACATTATAAAACACTCACCATATAAATTTAAAGTTAAAGCACAGATCTTACCAAACTCTCCAGGGCGAGCATCTGTCACACACGCTGGGTACTGACTCGACAGTGACCCTGGTGGCTAGAAGTCCAGATGCAGGGTCATTTTTTTTGAAAACAAGTTCTCTGCTCCATGTACTGGACTATTTTTCTTTTATACCACAAAAATTCTTTTTTCCCTATTCCTTGTCAACTTTTACCATTGCCAGGAGTTTTATAGTTAATCCATCTCGGTAGTTTTATAATCGTTTTAATTCAAATCTCCTATTTATGTTGATTTACTGACCATTCATATATTTACATTTTATGTCATCTATTGGAATCCTTGCTTACTTCCTTAATATAGTAGTTCCATTTTTTCCTAAGATCATCAAGAGCAGAAATCTATATACATGCAAAACGTATCAATTAGAATCGTGACTACAGAACACGCTTACGTAAGCCATGATTCAGATGACTTGCTCCCAGCAGACATTTGTAGCGGTGACGTCATAGCGAGCCATGAAGGAATTCCTTCAAGTCCACAGGCACGTGACCAGCCCAGGAGAAAAGCTTCTGATGATCTCAGTAGCCCTTTGACCAATAAGACATGCAGAAGGGCAGGGAGCCCACGAGAAGATATTGAGGACAAACGCACATCCACATTAGAGTCACATGTATGATCAAACATATATACATACACACAATACATAATCTAGGTCAGTAATCCATAATTCAGTTTCTGCCAGTGTAGTCTAAACAGTAAGAGTGTCTAAGAGAATCGTGTGACAACATCACCGTGGATGGAGTCTGGCAACTAGCACGCTGTGACCCAGTCTAAGGGCGCAGACTGGAATCCTGCTCTAGGGATTTCCTTGATCGTTTCTGAGCATTAACTCCCTCCCGTCTTGCTATGGTGGCAAAGGCAAAGGAGGCCTTTGGTGTTTCGGCTCCCTGAAGACTAGAAAGAGCGGGACAGAAGGGGCTGTGTGAGATGGTCTTTCCCTGAGCGAGTGTGGTCAAGGAGTTAGTTGACCCCATCTCCCTTCAACACAGCTAGAATGTTCTACGGTGCCACGGCCTCGTCACTTCCTCCCCAGGAAGTGGACGGGGCAGAGGAGTCCTCGGAGGAGCGAGCCAGGCCCCTCTCCTTGGGGACGCCGCCCTGGAGGTCTGTTTGTGACTCTGCCTTAGCCCTCCCGGTACCGCAGGCGGGTCTCACTTGTTGCTCTGCCCGGTCATTCCTTCCAGCGTGAACCCGGAGCGGGGCGCGGCGTGTCTCCCTCTCCGTGTTTTCTGCACAGATCATCATCTCCTGCGAGTTGCATGCTCCGCCGGCACTGAAGGTACCTTGAGCCGCCAACACCGTGTTGAGCTTGTCTGTCGTGGGCCCTAGACTTCAGCAGTGTCAAGAGAGCTTTGAGGGAAAACTGCCACTAATGAGTCCGGGTGTCCGTCATGCTGTAAAGTGGGGGTCTTAGATGGATGAAAACTTGGGCTTCAGTGTGAAAACATTAGTCCGGGGTGTAGGAAGATTCCCGCTGTGATTCAACTGTCTCAATGAACTGGGGCACGAAGTAAAGGCTCGGTTATGATGCTCTGAAAGACAGTCTGTCCTGAATCATCTCTTCTCTACCATGGAACCTGGACAACGCTGAACTGTAGAATGTGCACTCGGGACACTGCGGACAGACCGGTGCGCTTGTGGACACGTGCGACTGAGAACGAAGCCCTGATCTGCGATGCCACGGACACGGACTCTAAGTGCCATCACCCACTGTCATGTTCCCACAGGTTCCAATTTTTTACCATCGCTGATGTTAAATTCAACAAACCATTGAAATCCACTTGAGGAGAGGGACCAATGTGAGTCGCTTTACTGGGAGCTTAACCACAGAGAGCCCGCGAGGCAGCAGTCCCAGCTGAGCTTAGAATGCACAGGAGGCCGGCACAAGCCTGTCCTTGCGCTGCCCGAGACTGCAGTCGGCAGTGCGTGCCTGTGCTGACTGAAAGGCCAGAGGCTGGTGAATCTTGGATGACATCATCAGTAACAGCAATGTGAGCATCGGAGGGCTCCGCTGTCTACACACTTCACACAGACACTTGCTCACCTGGGCGCTCCCATGCCACGCCGTCTACATGCCTGTCATGGTTAAGCACAGGGGTCAACTTCACAGTTGAGGGTTTGAGCTCTGGGCACAGTTGTAAGAGTTGATGGTTGAGTTAAGCCCAGAGCAAACCTGAAGGAGATTGTCTGGCTGCTGGGGAAGACCCAGCCCATGGTGGGTGGGATTAGGCCCTGGATAAATCACAGAGAGCTGGTTGAGAGAGTGGGCATCCTTCTGTATACTTGGCCAGACATGCTGGTCTGGCAAGTAAGGATTGTCCATCTCTCAGCCGTTATGGTGGCCAGTTCCCTCGGCCCTGGTGTTGGTGTGTGCTCTCCTGTCAAGCTGGACTGAGAACTGTAACCAGACTGTCGTAAGAAAGTAAACTCCTTGTTCCTTTAAGCTGTGTGATGGTCATTTATCAGCAACCATGCAGATGGACTGCAACAATGCCCCACCTGGGCATTCCCATGCCACGCCGTCTGCATGCCCCACCTGGGCATTCCCATGCCACGCTGTCTACATGCCCCATCTGCACTGGTCTATCAGTACATAACCATTTGTCCTGTCCGAGAAGTGCTGCAAGGAATGCAGAAGGATGGGAGGTAGACCCCACGGTGATATTGCTAACCACAGCATTTCTATGCCATGCTGACAGAATGCTGGTGGGTGGGCTCCCAATGCTCCAATGATTGTGGGGGTGCTCCTAACACCCTAGTGCTGGGGGGTTATTTTAAAAAAGTTTTGCAATATATTCATTCATTTCATTTGATGTATTTGCAGTTTTTGCCATTATCTTTATGAAGTGTTTGTTCAAATTTCTAGCTAATTTTTCCAAAGAATATTTGCCTTAGCTGATACCCTGAGCCATTAGATAGCAGGCAGTGGTTTTTCCTCCGGACCAGGCAGACGGGTGGGTGTACTTGTGAATCCACAGGGTTGCTTGGCTTAAGCTCTAGGTCTGCCACGGCATGTGGGAAAGCATTTCTCAGACTTGGATTCAGTCAAATTGCACATTCTCTGAAACGGAGTTATCCAGATGGATTATTTATGACCAGGAGCAATTACCGGTTTCAGAGATGCTGGGTGCTCATGAAAGGTCTTCCTTACCTGGAAGATTGGGAGACAATTTTTGAAAAGCAATTTAGTTTTCATATAAGGTAGTCATTCAGGTAAAATTGTATCTCAGCTTCTCAATCTTCCACTTATTAATATGAAAATCTGTGAATCTCAACAACTCTACTATATATTCATTTGATTTACATGAAGCTGTTCAAATTTTTAAAAAAATATTCATTGCAAACAAGCACACAGAGGGGCTGAGCACAAGACACTGGGAGGGATCCTGACATCCTGACAAAGATGAGCACCCCGAGGGATCACCACATCTCTACACACATGTACTCAGCACAGGATTCCCTGAGGATCACCACATCTCTACACACATGTGCTCAGCACAGGATTCCCCGAGGGATCACCACATCTCTACACACATGTACTCAGCACAGGATTCCCCGAGGGATCACCACATCTCTACACACATGTACTCAGCACAGATTCCCTGAGATCATCACATCTCTACACACATGTACTCAGCACAGGATTCCCTGAGATCATCACATCTCTACACACATGTGCTCAGCACAGGATTCCCTGAGGATCACCACATCTCTACACACATGTGCTTAGCACAGGATTCCCTGAGGATCATCACATCTCTACACACATGTGCTCAGCACAGGATTCCCTGAGATCATCACATCTCTACACACATGTGCTCAGCACAGGATTCCCCCAGGGATCATCACATCTCTACACACATGTGCTCAGCACAGGGTTCCCTGAAATTATCACATCTCTACACACATGTACTCAGCCCAGGATTCCCTGAAATTATCACATCTCTACACACCTGTACTCAGCCCAGGATTCCCTGAGATCATCACATCTCTACACACATGTACTCAGCACAGGGTTCCCTGAGGATCATCACATCTCTACACACATGTACTCAGCACAGGGCGCCCAGAGGACTCTCTCCTATGTCATCCCTACACGTCGGCCATCATTATTGCTGGCAGTGGAAGCGCTTTGGCGCGTCCCTTCCTGAGTCCCTCTGTAGTGAGTGGGTAGGTCTGGGCTTCAGCAGCCCACACAGCTAGTCCTTGAGGACGATATTTAATGTGCAGAGCTGAGTTTTACCATGTTTTAAGGCCATGGTAATCATTCCAATTATGATCTATTGTTGATTCTCTTTCTTTGACTAGTGGCAGGGGTTTTTGAGTTTTGCTTTGTTTTGCTATATAGACTTCTGCTTCCTCAGTAAGCTGCTTTTGGGTTCTGAAATTCATCTAATTCATCTAATAGTGCACTTTAGAAGGTAAAGTCGGGTGGGAGGAAGAGGTGCATGGATTGTCCAGTTTATCTCATGGAGTCCAATTTCACAAGTCATTAACACTTTGAAAGGGGAAATCAATTTGAATGTCTGCCATATTCTCAAAAGGGGGGCAAATGTTAGAAAATATTGTTCAGTTGCTTTGGAAGGACAGTTTGATAGCGGGTTCATTTATATTCCTGTAAAATAGCAAGATGAGTTCCTATGCGAGGTGGGAGTGCCAACTCAAAATATGTATTAATAATCTCAAAAATGTTTTTTTCATTCTGGGGGCTGTACAAGGATAAGTTAGGAAAAACAAGATGTATTTCTCAAAGAACTGCCCAACGAACTCTGAAACTAGTGGATGGTTTGTGTCCCGCACATTGCATTGTGTTGTGTGCTCAGGGAGACCTCTCAGGCAACGTGCAGTGTATGTAAGGGACACTAACATAGAGGTGGCCGTGCACACATTTTGAAGACAATGAATGAAGCCTGTCAATCAGCATCAATCAGAATAGTAAGATGACCTGGACATACCAGGATAGCTGAATGAAGGAGCCAAGTCCCATCCTTCCTTTCTGTGCAGAACAAAAGCAACAGAGAAAATTCTGGAACACTTCAGGGCAGATCAGGAGATGGGAGCCCTGGGATCGCCACATGAAAAGAGGAGAAAGGTCCCTGGCCACTGCCGTAGCTCCCTGTCCTGCTGGGCCCCGTGTGCCAATGAAGCGTTGACGGGCACATCCAGCAAACTGGCCGGCGGCAATGACGAGCACTCTGGAAGGTTCTGTGTGCCCACACAGCCCAGCTGGGAATGAGCCCATGAGGAGGTCTACAATCACAGTAGAGCTGGGGGCCGTGGACGGGCCTCGTGGTGGAAGCACAGATGGGAACCGTGGCTTCAAGCAGGGAGAGCTGACCACCAAGGCCACAGACGACGGCGTGGGAGGGGGTGTCTGCGCAGAGAGCCCACGGCACGCGCACCTCGCCGTGCCACGGAAGCCTTGTGTCCCCAACTCAAAACAGCAGGACGATTCGCACTGAACAGTTGAAAACACCCAAGAATCAACACGCGAAATAAAATGAGATGCAAAAACAACAAACAAACCGCTCATTTAGTGTCCTGATATCTTTTAAGGTGAACTGTTGCCCGGGGTCACAATTATTATGAAAGAAGCTTACGTGGATGCACACAGTGTAAACACAGAGCCTGTCAGTCTCGGCAAAGGGTGTGAAGAGCAGGGGCGACATGGCTGGGGTACGTGTTCTGTTCCCCGCATGGCGGGTTCCCTCCCAGACGCCCAGCGTGGGAGCCGGGCTGTATCCTGGACACACGGCGTGGACGGTGGGTTCCCTCCCGGACACACGGGGTGGATGGTGAGTTGTATCCTGGACACGTGGCGTGGACGGTGGGTTCCCTCCTGGACGCACGGGGTGGGTGCCATGCATCAGAGCAGAGCACGTGGTCCCCTCTGTTGGAACAGCAGGGGGGCGACAGGTGGAGGCCTCTACAGTATGACGGGCTCAGCTTTGCACTGGGGGATGTTGCTGGCATTCCACGGTAAGGAATCCCGAAGGTTTGGTGCACATGGAGGTGCACGGGTGTAATGCCAGACCAGGCTGGGCGGGTCCACACCCTGCCTGCGGTAATTCTGGCCCTGCATCTGCAGAGTCCCAGATGTTCCCATTACTCGGCCTCATAACCTCCCACATAGCTGGGGGCTTTCAGGAAACTCCAGTTTACAGTGGAGACCAAAATATTTCCCCTTTAAACTTACCCTGGACAAAAATGTGATTGTGTATTTGCCTTGGCGTCCATAACGTTTTGAAACAGACTGCAGGGCTCGTTCCTGGTGCAATATGGGAAGCACCTTACTGCAACACAAACAAGAGGGTCTCCAGCTTTGGGGCCGAGGGCTTTTCTGTGGGAAAGAGGCAGATGCTGAGGTTCCTTCACACCTTGGGACCTGCGGCAGGAGGAAGCATCTACGTGGATATCCTGGGAAGCCACACGCTGAGAAATGCTCTAGTTAGGAGCAGCAGGATGGTGGGCACAAAAACACACGCATATCCTGCAAGCAGACAGGTGAGTCTGTTCGCAGAACACTCGAGGAGATTAAAGAAGCTACAGGTTATCAACTGGGTCTACACATCCTTACACATTCCCCAGGGAAGATGGACACGGAGACGAGAGGAGGGGCAACCCATGATGTCATCGGGTGTGAATGTCTGGATCTGTGGACGTGGGAGGACTGGCCCTCTGCACCCAGCCAGCTGACATGAAACACAAGGCTCATCTGGACGATCAGCGGCGCCCACTGTGTGCAGAGCAGCGTCATGGAAAGGCGATCCTATTCAGGGACATTTCTCTCTGACTGGTGTGGTGTCACTTCCTCGATTAACATGTGAGTATTAACGTAAAATGATTCTACCTGGGAAATCACAGCAAACACAGTGGTATTCTCCCAGCACCTTGAGTTTTGTACTAAGAACAGCAAACTCTGAATGAAAAGTCCCTGGGCTGCATTACTGACCTCACTTTTGTCTGCTTGGCATCGAAAATCCACAGTTGGAAGACAGTGCCCCCTTCACCAAACAGAAAGAGATGCGAGAAACAGGTGGCGGCTAAGAGCCTATGGGCAAAGCGCTTCGAAGCCCAGGTGAGAGACAGCGCAGCTCCCAAGTCTCATCTGCGCCTGGAGCCCCTGTGACAGACAGGGTCAGCTCTTTTCTATTTATTTTTATTTTATGTTTTCCTAATCATACAGGCTCAATAGGTACCCCGTACTCTCCCGCCCCCTTTCTTCCCCCAGTGTCTCCCATTGCACTCTCCCCTCTTCCCCTGCCTTTCATCCCCTCCCTCTCCATCTCCTGTTGCCTGCCCCATCCTCCCTCCCATCCCCTGGAGCCTCTATTTATGTGGTCACCAAACCTCCCTCTGAGTCCTTCACCCTATGAGGGTTCAGGACTTAGTGGCATAGCCCAGAGCCCCTTCTTAGGCTTCCTGATAGTATGGGAACTCTATATGACTGTTAATCCCTTACCTCTAAGGATCCTACTACCTGGAGCCTTCTCCCCTGTGATCCAAGCTAGACTTTGGGGGGTTGTTGATATGTCAGCCATTGTGCAGGTCAGGCAAGGTCCAATCCTGGCTGCTGCAGCCCTAACTTGTGTGGAGTATCTTGCATATCGTTGGTCCTCCCCATCTTTAGGCTCTTACAATCTTGCCGTCCCCTCTTCTGCAAGGTTCCCTGAGCTGTAGGATGAGGAGAGATTTGGCTGATCTGGTTCCAGGTGACTAATGTGGGTTATTTGCTATTCTGAATTATGGTTTGTTGTTTTCAGTTTTGCTTTTCTTGTACCACCCTTAGCTGTGTCCTGACTGGTATCGAAGGTCACTTCTAACCCAAGATAAAAGACAGTGTAAATGAAGATTTTAATATAAAGGAGGCTCAAAGGTAGATGGAAGAATAGGAGTAAGACAGCAGTGGGGAGAACGGGGGAGGGAGTCAGTGTCCCATTTGCCAGATGGTTACCATCTATCTTCCAGTCCCTACATCCTCTCTGATTGGTGAGATCAGACCCGTTCATTCCCATGTGACCAGAAGGGAAGTGAGAGTGAGCTGTACTAGATGTCTTGCTACTTACATGTAATACTTGACCGTGGCCTGTTTTCTCTATTGAAGCATGATCACCTATTTCCTTTCTTTTAAGGTCCTCCTTCCTTCCCCTTCCCTCCTGTTTATAATCCTTTACAATTACATTAGGTATTACAGAGATTTACCTTTGAATATGTCATTAAGTGGGTTTGGAACCAGGATCCACTTATTATGAAGTACATAACAATGTCTAACTTTGTGTCTGGGATACTTCACTCAATATAATTTTTTCTAATCCCCTCCATTTTCTGGCAAATTTCATTAATTCATCTTTTTTGATGGCTGAGTAGTATTCCATTGTATAAATGTACCACATTTTCATTATCCACTTGTCAACTGTTGGGCATTTGGGTTGATTCCATGAATTTGCTATTATAGTGTTGCAATGAACATGGCTGTGCTCATGCCACTGTAGTGAATTTCTGCATTATGGGGATTATTCCCAGAAGTGCAATAGCAGAGTCATATGGCATTTCAATCTTTAACTTTTTTAGAAATCACCATACTGATCACCAGAGTGGTTGTATAAGCCTGTATTCCCACCAGCAATACATGAGAGTTCCTTTCTCTCTACTCCTCTCTAGCATTTGGTGTTGTTTGTATTGTGGATTTTTGCCATCCTGACTGGGGTGAGATGATATCTCAGGGTAGTTTTGATTTGCATTTCCCTGATGGCTAGGAATGTGGAACATTTTTTAAGATATTTGTTAGACATTTCAATTTTGTCCCTGGAAAGGTTTCTTTTGAGTTCCCAGGCCCATTTTTTAATTTGGACATTTATTTTCTTTGCTTTTAGTTTTCAAGTTCTTTGTGCACTCTGGATAATAGAGCTGTATCAGATATGTGGTTAATGAAGATTTTCTCCCATTCTTTGGGTTGTCTTTTTGCTCAGTTTACAATCTCTTAAGCTGAACAGAAACTCTCTAATTTCATAAAATCCCATTTGTTGAGTGTTGGTTCTAGGGCCTGTGTTATTGGATTTCTGTTTAGGAACTATTGGCCTAGTCCAATCAGCTCATGGACAGGCATATCCAACTCCAAGGTAAACATCAGCAATAACTGCTCAAGTTTAAGAATACTTCTAATTCAGTTCAGCCCAAAACACACAAAAACAAAAGGAAGGACATAAGAGATAAAACAAAAATGCCCAGGTTACAGTGCAAATCCATGAGAAGCAGAAACCAAGACAACAAATCTCCTACAAAAAGAATCAACCCCATAATGATGGACTCCAACCAGAACAAACTCACAGAAAATAGCCAAGAAAGCCATACCCAAGATATTGATTTTCAAAGCCAATATTTCCTATGATCAAAACAATGAAAGAGGAAATCTGGGAGGAGTTAAATAACCACATCAACCACTTTGAACAGGAACACAATAGGCACTTGGAGGGAATGAGAAAAACAGTTGAAGAAACAAAAGTAGACACACAGCAGTTAAAACAATTGCAAGCAGAGGTTAAACTCAACTAAAAGACAAGCTATCTTCAACCCAGGACTCAATAGAGAGTCTTATCCGCAGAACTAATGAAGCATAAATTAGAATATCAGATCTTGAAGACAAAGTGGAAGAACAAACCAGTTCAAACAGGTTGTTAAAGTCAAAAAGATACTTGAGAGGAATATTCAAGAGTCATGGGACACCCTGAAGAAGCCTAACATGCTCATTCATGGAATACCAGAATAAGAATTCCAAAACACCACACCTGAGGAAAATTTTCAAATCATTATAAAGGAAAACTTTCCACATCTAAAGAAAGAGAGGCCCATCCAAATACAAGAGGCATTCCACAGCCCAAACAGATATGACGAAAATAGAAACTCACCATAGCAAATAATAGTCAAAACACTACATATACAAGACAAAGAGATGTGCTGAAAGCTTCAAGAGGAAAAAAATAAAGTCACTTTTAAAGGCAAACCTATTAAAATAACAAATAATTTTTCAATAGAAACAGTAAAAGCAAGAAGAGCTTGGAGAGACGTACTTCAAGTATTGAATGAGCAAAAATATCAACCCAGGCTGATATACCCATCAAAATTATCAGTCATGATTGAGGATGAAAAAATTTTTTCACCATAAAGACAACTTGAAGGCTTACATGACCACCAAACCAGGCTTTCAAAAAATGCTAGAAAAGATGCACCGGCTTGAAGAAAATAACAAGCGTATCCAGGAGGATAGAATAGAAGTTTAATACCACCATAACCTACAAGCTAAATAATTCACTTATTAAAGCCACTAAAAAAATAGGAATCAAAAGTGATTTCTCCATTATAACCCTAAATGTCAATGAAATGAACTCACCAATCAAAAGACACAGGTTATAAACATGGATTAGAAATTAACACTCATTCCTTTGTTGCCTTCAGGAAACACATCTCGCCACAAAAGATAGGCAAATTCTAAAAGTAAAAGGCTGGTCAAAAATTCTTCGAGCTAATGGAACCAGGAAACAAGCAGGGGTAGCAATTTTGCTATCTGACAAAGTGGACTTCAAACTAAAGAAAATCATAAGAGATACAGAAGGATACTACATTTTAGTCACAGGTACAGTTCACCAGAGAGACTTCACAACTGAGCATATACACACCTAATATGGGCTCCTCCACATTCATTAAGCAAACACTACAATGTTTAAAACAAGTGATCAGTGTGGGGGACCCAAGTGTTTATACGCATGTCTCCTTTTACCTTGCTTAATTAATATATTTATATGTGTGTGTGTGTGTGTGTGTGTGTGTGTGTGTGTGTGTATGTGTGTGTATCAGAGGGCACTGTGTGTTCCTGTGGAGGACCAAGGATGACCAAGAATCATCCTGGATTGCTTCTCCCTCCTTCTTGCTTCACTTTGAGATTTTTATCCACAGGCCCAGAAGTGCAGGCCACCGCAGTTTTCACCTGGCATTTTTACATGGGACCTGGGATCTGAACTCAGGACCTTCTGCTTTGGAAACAGACTCTTAACCCCTGAGTCACCTCTCCAGCTCCACACGTTGTTTTTTTTTTTTTTTTTTTTTTTTTTTTTTTTTTAAGAAAACTTCCAAGTTCTTCTAACATGGTCATCCATTGAGAATCATGTATGAGAAATTATCACTATTTGAAGAGTTCAAATCTAATTTTAATTGGCTGGCTATTTTGTAAAACATTAATATCCAAACAAAATATCTAATGAGAATGTGTAGCTACAACTGTATTGATACTAATTCTGAAGCTGATATGTACGGCAGCAAACGTAGCAGAATGCATTTGTTAGCCTAAGTACACTAAGCTAAGCCTTTACTTGGTTAATCCATCAAAAAAAAATGCAAGATTGACTTAGAAAATAGTTATACTTGTTTATCTTAAATAAATATAATATTTACTATTTTGGTACCAGGAACAGGATTTAAAAGTAAAAATTAACTTATGATCATGAATGCATACTTAGATTCTAGTCGTAAACTAACCCATAGAAGTTACTAAGGTGAAATACAGGACTTGTAGTTAAGTTAAAGTCAAATTTATTTCCTAGTTAAGCTAACAGATGCCACTTGTTTTTCTCTCATTATGAAAACCTGTTTTGTATAGATGTGGAGTATATCAAGCAGTGCAAAATAACCAGAGTTTTAGCCTTGCTGTTTGTTTGGGGAACATGCAGACCCGTCCGGGATGTCTGTCAGTAATGTGTGACATTGCTAAGGCCTGGTGGCCTTAGAGTGAGTTCTGCATGGTGGAGGTCTCAGGGGTGATGTCCCCGAACAATCCTGCAGCAGCCTTGCTGGGGTTCAGGAACACAGATGGCTTGGTGCCCAGACCGCACCCCACTTCTTCCTGACCAGATACCCCCTTATCGCCAGCTCCAGTTCCAAGAGTGGAACCATCTTGCATTAGCAAAGTTCCTCCTGCCACCATGTTGAGTCACTCAGCTAACCTCTCAGGCTTCATTCACTCAGCTAACCTCTCAGGCTTCATTCACTCAGCTAACCTCTCACGCTTCATTCACTCAGCTAACCTCTCACGCTTCATTCACTCAGCTAACCTCTCACGCTTCATTCAAGTACATGATCTGTTTGGTGCGACCCCGTCAAGCCTGGGGGTGAACAATCTGTGATCTCAGTAAAAGTAGCATTTCAACTAGACCTAGTGACATGCTGACATTAAAATGAGAAAAACTACCCAGCTAGCATGCAGAATTCCACCCTTCGCAACAGATTCATTCAGCTCCTAAGCCAAGTGCTTAAAGGACCAGTTGGAAGGGTGTTAGCAAAGGAGCAGCAGAGAAAGAATCAGTTCATGAGCAGATGTGCCAAATGCCTTTGTCTCTGAAGTGGCCTGACCCCTGGGCATGATTTACTATGTGACTCAATATGAATAAATGCCTGAGGGAAGCTAACAGGCAGAGGAAGATTCTGAAGGACTTTAATGTGAAGCATAGCAGGGCCGTGTCCACTGAACACTTTGGCAATATGACGGCAAGAAAAAAAATCATCTTTATGAGTTATGTAATACTTTGCTTTTTTGTGCAGTGGTAACTTGAACTCCTTATTCAAACGGCAGCAATAAGCTGTGATGTGAAGAAGGCACTTTCTGAAGGCGAGGAGCACATCATTTGACCTGTGTTTGCATGCACAGCAGAGGGGAAGAGAATAGTTCACTTGGTGAATTTGGTCTTTGCACTGCAGTGACCTCAGGGCGAGCTTTACATTTCAACGCGTAATAAATGCTTTCCCCTTGTTTCTTTGCTAAACATGCTAAGTTCTTTAGAGAAAAGTAACAAAGCTGTGAGCTAATTGCTGGATTCCAGGTTCCTGCTCGGAAAGCCTTGGAGAAGAGACTTCAAGGTGTAACCATAGCAAGCTGAACAGAGGATGCCTCGACACCCAATTATCTTTGCAGTGAAGGGTCTGCTTTCTGCCTTTCCAAATGCTCCAGCAGCTCTCCAGGTACTTCTCGAATCCTTTCTTCACAGCGCCAGAGCAGCTTGCAAAAGTACAAGCAGGAGAAGACTGCCAACATTTTTAACATTCCAAGCATATTCACAACATGATTTCATCTTCCAAAGAACTTAGAATAGCAGTTGCTTCGGAGTCAGGCCTGGCAGTGGCATCTGCATTTGCCTCATCCTGCCCACCGTGGTCCGGTCCATCTACATGCCTCTGATCATCTTGGTGCCCACTTCGCTTTGTCTCTAGGACGCGCACCCGATTGGCCAAGCTTTCTCCAGACCTAACTGAAGATCAGACCCACAACACTGCTCCTGGCACTAGGCAGAAGGACCTCGCGTCACATAGGCACGTCCATGTCCTTTGGACAAGCTTCTAAGCTTGGCATGGCGAAGCGTTCATTAAAAGCAAAGGCAATCTCCACCCCAAGCAGACGTCTCACCCTGGTATTCACCAGAGCACTGCCCGCAGCAGCCAAGATGAGGGAAGAGTCCGAAACAAAACCAAAATGAAGCAAAACCACCAGCAACAACGGAAACTAACAAAGACCTACAGCACAGTAAGGTTCCGTCGGGAGAAGCAGGCGGATGAGCTTGGTCCAGCTTGTCTCCCTGCATCTCCCGTGGGGCGCGTTTACCCTCCTCGTCCAATTCACAATTTAGCCATGAGCTGGAATTCCTGAAAGGCACGCGGTTCTCTTAGGGCTTCACAGAACCTCGTCGCCCCACATTGTTCGTCCTGACTTGCTCACGTTGTGGGAGCACACACATCTTCCTTCATCCTCCTCACCATCTTCTAAGTGCCAACGCGCGAGTCACACATACTTGGGTTTAATAAATATTTTAAAGAGTGAAAAGAATAATCCTACTTCATGTTTTGGTGAGTGCTCTTAGGCCTGAATCATAATTATTGTTTAATTTTAGAATTTCCTGGGAAATTATGAACCATATCAACGCACACTTCATTATGCTAATGAAAATTTTAGTAACTTGTTAAAAGAAACATAATTAGTTGAAGGAAAACTGAGAAACTTTCTCCTAGAAACACCCTGCTTCTCTGGAGACTGATTCCTGACGGTCTCTGTGAGCTCACTTCCATAAAGAAGCTTCCACACACCACCAATCTAACTTCCTCTGGTTTGGAATAAGCAATGTAATTTTTTTCTATGACAAAATAGCACAGTGACATGACACCATATTTAACTTTGATCATTTCTGAAGTCATTACACATGGAATGACACTCTATCTGCTCCTAATATAGCGTTAATACATAATAAAATAGCTGCCAGAATTGTTAATGATCTGCTTCATGTTGAAATTTTGTTTCGACTTAGGCCTGTCGTTCTTACACACTAAAATGAACTTCCTACTTCTGGGACTGAGAATACTAACCACCAATGGTGATGTCTGTATCTAGCGAACTATTACAATGGATAGGATGGATGTATCTCTTCTGCAGAGTAGACGTTCAATTTAAAGTGGAGTGATTTATGAATTGGGGGAAAGTTAACTTTAACAGACCTAGAAAAATATTGAAACCATTAAAGTTGAGATGAGATTCCTAGGAAGTTTCAAACCTCCCGGATCCAGTCTTTGGAGAGTGTCATAGCCAGGGTGGAGGGCAGGTTCAAGGTTTCCTTTGCGCTCCGGGCCCTCTGGGTACAAGCCGATCTTCACAAGCATAAGTCAGTCCTCATGGGAGGGACAGTGGTTCTTCTGCCTGCGCTGGCGTCGTCTCCACCCTCACCCCAGTCTCCCGGGCTCAGGAGCTTCCACAAGAATCTTCACGTACACAAGTTAATTGTGCAAACACCTCTGTGCTCAGAAATGCCTTTTTCAATGATCATAATAAATGTTTAAACTCAATATCAAATTTTCAAAATAAATAAGAAGATGAGATTAGTTTTGGAGCCGTTCTATACTCAACATGCCTCTTAAATCCACTGCAATTATTTAATATAAATAATGTTTTCTCCACTAGATCCCACTAGATCATGATTAGAGGTACAAATAAGTATTTTCAAATGCATCTAAAAATCTCTTTTTAAGTTTTATTACAAAGACCAGTCTGATTTACAAAGTCAAAAGGGACAAGAAGTGAAGATAAAAAGGGACATCTGGATCCACAGGGATATCTTCAGATTCAGGGCTTCCCAAATACTCCCAAGGGACATTTGTGGTCCTTAAAGATGTCTCTCGATTCAGGGCTTCCCACACGTTCTTGAGGGACATTTGAGATCCTTGAAGATGTCCTCAGATTCACGGCTTCCCACACACTCCCACTCCAATGCGTCCTCACCGATCTCCTCCCTGGAGCGCCAGACGATCCAAGAGAACAGAGATGCAACTGCCCTGCGACCCATCACTGTGCTGGGATTCTGACCTTGTTACTGAGCCACCCACACTGGGGGTTCTCGGGCTGCCCAGTGACTCAGCCACCCACACTGGGGGTTCTTGACTTGAGCTTTTCCTCATTCTGCATCTGCTGGGACATTTCCTGACTTGTGCTGTAACTCTCTGGTCACACATGCAGGGCCTAAGGAAGAGTTTGAATCCCTGAACTCAGCTCTCCTGGGGTGTCTCACACATGCGCCGCAGCAACCACTGGTTTACAACAGGACCCACACGTGTCAGGATTCGGCCACCTCCAGCTTTGACAGAGGGTTCATCTCATAGCCCGAGCATAGCACGTGCTTTGTTTGCTCCTCATGCTGGAAATACTTGTGTAGACCTAACCGAATAAGAGTGAACTCCAGAAATACCAGACAAGTTTACAAAACACTTCCTGGAGATTCTATTTCTCTAAAACTGTCAGTCACCTGGGACTCAGCAGAAGTCAGTTGTCTTCTGCCTCCAAGTGCATTTAGGGAACTGAACTCAGGTAGGTGGATGGTACCTTATCCACTGAGCTTTCTCTCTAGCCCGAACCTCTCAAGGAAAGAGAAATACTGGGTACAGGTAGGTGGATAGGAGATAGATGGCTTACTGATAGATAGATGACAGAAGGATGATTGATTGACAGATGACAGAAAGGTAGGTAGATGACAGAAATGATAGATACATTGCTGATTGATAGATGATAGCATAGGTAAGTAGAAAGATGATGATACATAAATGACAGATAAAACAGAGATAATGATAGATAAATGACTGATAGATGGTAGGAAGATAGGTAAACAGACAAGAATAGATAGAGCAATACACAGATGTTAGATTTATCAATAATGTTAGATGAGGGGCTGGAGAAGTGGCTCAGGGGTTAAGCCTCTGCCTTGCAGGCGGAAGGTCCTGAGTTCGGATCCTAGACCCCACGTATAGACGCCGGTCAGAAGCGGGGGCGGCCTGCGTTTCTGGTCCTGGTAGGGCGGAGCCTGTGAATCCTGGGGCAGAGTAAACAAGGAGGTGGAGGTGGAGGCGTCCATGGTGGTTCCCGAATTCGTCCATGGTTCTACACACGCATACACACACACACACACACACACACACACACACACACACACACACACACACAGAGACATGCATACATGCATAAAAATAATAAAAAATTTAAAATAATGTTAAATGATAAAATTAAATAGATGATAGATAGATAGATATAGATAGATAGATAGATAGATAGATAGATGGACAAATACATTCATTTTTATGGAGACAGGCAAGTCCAGTGACTCCAAGTCTGCCTATGGCAACCTGAAGACCCAAGGAAACTATTTCAGTTTCAGCTAAACAGAACCTGCAGAACCGGGAGGAGCCAGTGTCCACAGTCTTCCAGACAATGCCGGGAAGTTGCATCCTGGTCAGAGGAGGTGGTTGTTCCTGTTGTTCTTGGGCCTTTGACTGGTTGATTGGGACCCACGCAGCGCGGGCACCGGGCTTCGCTCAGGCCATCGATCAAACATTCCATCTCATCTGAAGGTCTCCTCATGGGACACCCAGGAAAATGCTCGACCACACGTCTGAGCATCCATGGCCCCGTCACACTGGCACGTACATTTGATTGTCATGTGTGTCTAACACAGTGGGAAAGTGATGAATTTTCTTGGGAAGAACATTCCATTGCCCCCAACTTCGGTAATAATTACACAGCATAAATCACACTGAACCAGAGATGAACACAGATTAAACTGAATCATAAAGAACTGGTTTCAAAGACAAGAGAATGCTTTCATTGATGTATAATCAGGGACTTTATTGTGTTTTCAAGGACATAGATTTAATCAAAGGAGAATGATTTAGGTACTAAAGTTTAAGTTTTAAAAGTTGAGCCTTAAAGTTGAAAGAAGTCCATTGAAAGTTTGAACACAAAAAGGTAAAACTTTAAAGTCCAGATAAAAGATATTATACATGCTAATGAGAGCCACAAAAGGAATTTAGATTCATTTTTTTTATATTTTAATGAGCTAAGAATTCCCGTCTTGAAAAATCTGTGGTATATGAAGAAAATAGGCCAAAACTCTGCATGCCAGTAGAAGCAGATTATATTTGTCCATTTTCCTATCTCACGTTATATCACAGTCACTAAAAACTGCTTCAGATAGTTGTTTTATAGCTATTGTTGGACCCTGAGACCCTTGCCCTAAAATTCACAAAGCAGGCTGGTTCAGGCCCACAGTATAGCCCTTGCTTGTAATCATTCAGGCACCCATTGTTTATAGCCATCCAAGCATCCATTGTTAGTCATTGCTTAAAACTATGTACAGCCTTGAGCCTTTTACAGGTATTTCCCCACCCCTTAAGACCTCCAGCCCTTCAGTTCTGGAAAAGCAAGTTTGCACAAAGGGGAATTCCATCAATGAAGGTCACCCAGAATGAACAGCCTGCGGTTAAGCAGGTGGACTGGAAAGATCACCAAGAGCCAACTCCACCCGAGCTCTTGCCGACCAATGACTATAAAGGTCATAGAAAATTCCTCAGCTAAGCAACCCCCCCTACCCCAAGACCCCTTAAAAACCCCTTGCCCGAGCTGCTCGGGGCCGCTTCAGTTTTTCCTGCGTGAAAGGTTGCTGGAGCCGCCCGGCGCGTCATTAAATAAAACCTCATGCTATTGCAGCGAGAAGGGTCTTGGTCTTTCTCTCGGTGGCCTCGTTCTGGCCTCGTTCCTGACTGAAAGACGGGGGTCTTTCACTATGATTCCACCAAGATGCTTTTACACTTAGTCGCCTCTTGTATTTCTGGACATTACCTATTGCCTTATCAGAATGACCCTGCAATACTGACTGATCAACATTAAAAACCTTGGAAGAGGTCTAGGGAGATGGTTGAGCACAAGGATGAGAGATCTCCAGATCCCTTGGGGATGTGGGTGGACCCTGCAGCTCACCTGGAGCCCAGCCTTGGAAGACGAAACGTGAGGATCCTTCACAGCACGCTAGGGAGCCCCGCCATCCCTAGCCCTGGGCTCTGGGTCTAATTGCAGACCCCCTGTGAAATTAGTAAGTTAGAGAGTGATAGAGAGTGATTCCCTACATCGACCCAGCATGATAACCACACTACAAAAATTCACGCATGCACATGCACCCACTTAAGTGTGTCCACACCTCAAGCATGTGTACATCTTCACACACAGTGCACAGATGCACGCATAAAAGTATAAGACAGGAAAAACTTCTTCGTGAATGTGTCACATAAATGTTAGTTTTCTCTACTGTCTTAGATTAGGACTTGGAAAGGATATGTTGGTTCCTTCAGGTCCCAGGGAAACATGCAGTTTCCTGTTGTGAAGGTGAAATGCTGATTTTTCCTGGGAACATTCTTACTGAGTACATATGAAAACAGACAGAGACTCCCAGGCCCACAAGACTGGAGACTTGTGATCAGATTTGAATCTTGCTTTGCAGCTAAGTGTTTCCTCAGCCGTGTGGGGAATGCTCAAGCCCGAGATCTCCATTTCTTGAAGGCGGACGCCAAGGGCATCCCTGTAGTCTCAGCTGCAGTGTGCCTCCTACTCCAGCATAGCTCTGTGCCTGTGTCAGCATATGCCAGCCTATATGGTATAGTCGTAGGCTGACTCCTGTTGACCTTCCGGCAAAAGGCAGGGATGGATCTTGTCCTGTCTGGCAAGGGCTTCAAGGGCAGAGGTGTTTTTTTTCTTTACATATTCCTTCCTGTTCCTTGGAAGCCCTCTAGACATTTATTAGCATAGTAAAGGACTGCACAGAGCTTTTTCATTGTGATTGTATCACCATGTTCCTGACCTATCAGCAGCCTGTTCTTTTTCCACCCTGTATGGAGCCATTAGGGCCTATTAACATGTCTAAGGATTGGCAGGGCTGTATTGTTGGTGGTGGTCCCACCTGTTCTTGGACTTTGCACCTGCAGTCTGTCACTGTTGATGCCTTCACTCTGCTCAGTGGATAGACTTCACCCCCTTTCGTGGTATATAAGGGATTGGGTTCTAATATACTTGGCTTGGTTTTTCGGCTTTTCCAGGATCCCTCTTGACCCAGCCTGACTTAATTCTTGCTGATCCCACTCTGGTGCCTATCAGGATTGCGAGGTAAGCGCACTGGTCACGCGACCCTGCAAGGCTGGTGTACTTGTCGCACACATGTGCGCACGTGCATAAACACACACACACACACACACAGACACGCATGTGCACACACACCCAAGCCAGTATACTTGCCCACACACACACAACAACCCAAGAAGTTTCTACTCCGAATGTTTACGTTATATCACAGATTACTGCAACTAGTCTGTCATTTTACATCTATAAAAATATGTTGTAACCTTTAGTTAAATCACATTTTCTAATCTGAAATTATTATTGTACTAGATGTCGGCATCTAAAAGTAGTGGAGTTTTTGCTCTTTTCAAACCGTGTGACCACTTGAGGGAGTGAATCCTGGCTCACGACTCGCACGGAGGGACTGGGAGTGAGCACAGTGCAGTCTGCGCTCTATCTTAAAGGCCAAATAATCATTAGCATTTTCATAATGGGATTTAATAATTACTAATGAGGATTCTAAATATAAAACACCATTTGCTTTGCTCACTGGCTATGCGCACTGTGTCAGAACTTTAAAATCTATTGAACAATTTGAAGCCACACTGAGGCAGGATTACAGCGGCCATGCTGGGATGAGTCTCAAGGTCTTTGGAATTCCTGAAGCTCATCCCCCACGGCTGGGATCTCCCTGAAGGAGCAGCCCTGCTGAGGAGCTGACTCCATCCTCCCAGAGATAAGATGGCCAATTTCCCTATGAAAGGATTACGGAGATGAGCCCTCCATTCAAAAAACCTGACCTCCTGCCCACAGGGGCCCAAGAGCAACTGGGTTGGGTCCAATGGGAGTTAACCAAGGAGAAAAAGCCAGTTTCCCAGGCTTGTCCAGGTGTACAAATACGCCTGGCCCTGGCAGCCGTCTTGCCCCAGTCCCCTGTGGTACTCTAGTGCCATGGGTTCTTTTCCTGTTCCTCGCTCCTCAGGGATTCCATGCCTAGGCACCATGAGTTGCTCTCCAGGGCGTCCTAGCCCCCCATGGCACTCCACATCTGGAGTCCATGAGTTCCAGCCTTCCTCTCCTCTAATAAACTCTACCTTAATCTTCTACACGAGTTCTGGTTTCGATCTTCGACTCCGGAACACAAGAACCCTACGACATCCTGTCCCTGCAACATTTGGCACCCCAGATCGGACAGCGAAAAGACCATTTCCCTGCAACACCACCACTTTGGTCAGGGTTTTTTGGGGGAGGGGTATATATTTACTTTTTTTTAAACTTTTTATCTGTTTAGTATGTGTGTGTGTGTATCAGAGGGCATTGTGTGCTCCTGTGGAAACCCAGTCATACTGGATTACTTCTACCTCCTTCTTGCTTTGCTCTGAGATTTCCCAGGCTTCCCCTGTCAGGGCCGGAAATGCAGGCCGCCATTTCCATCTGGTGTTTTTTCATGGGACCTGGGATTCGAACTCAGGACCCTATGCTTGTGAAGCAGAGTCTTAATCCTTGAGCCTTCTCTCCAGCCCATATTTACTTCTTTTTGATCTCCTGGTTTCTGCGGCTGGCCTGGGGTCCACTGAGCGTGTCCCCCCAACCTGTCTCAGCCTCGTGAGTGCGAGGATGGCAGCTGCTGTGGCTTGTGGTCTCTGTTCCTTGTTCCTTCTGCAGAGGTGGAGGGAACCGTATGGCAGGTGCTGTCATTCTTCAGGATCCCTGTGCTGGGGTTTGGTTGTCACGCGGCAGAGCTGGCGGGACCGGGTGTCACCAAGCACAGGCCACTTTCGGAGGGATGCAGGGACTCCAGGTGTCCTTAGTTCTTTCAAGGTGCTTTGTCCCAAGGGCAAGTCACCTGCTGCTCCCTTGGTTTCCGGCCTGGAGACTCGACCCCTTGCACACAGGCCTCCCTTCTCCAAGGACCCTCTCTCCTGAGGACCACAGGACAGGGCGGGGCCCCCAGAGGGATGACCTCAATAAACCCTCTTCAGAGTGCTGCCGGTCCTCTGGCAATACTTTGTGATCGTGTAAAACTGAGGAAGTATGATGCTCTCTCCGTGCTCCTGTCTGAGAGCTGCATGCAGGGAGGGTGTGGTCGGCACAGCTGTGCTGCATGCAGGGAGGGTGTGGTCGGCAGAGCTGTGCTGCATGCAGGGAGGGTGTGGTCGGCACAGCTGTGCTGCATGCAGGGGAGGGTGTGGTCGGCAGAGCTCTGCTGCATGCAGGGGAGGATGTGGTCGGCACAGCTGTGCTGCATGCAGGGGAGGGTGTGGTCGGCAGAGCTGTGCTGCATGCAGGGGAGGGTGTGGTCGGCAGAGCTGTGCTGCATGCAGGGAGGATGTGGTCGGCACAGCTGTGCTGCATGCAGGGGAGGGTGTGGTCAGCAGAGCTGTGCTGCATGCAGGGGAGGGTGTGGTCGAGAGAGAAAGGAGAGAGGAGAGAGAGAGGAGAGGGAGAGAGAGAGAAAAGAGAGAAAGAGAAAGGAGAGAGAAGAGAGAGAGGAGACAGAGAGAGGAGAGGGAGAGAGAGAGAAAAAGAGAGAAAGGAGAAAGGAGAGAGAGAAGCACACACGCTCGCCATGGTGCACAGGGGTCAGAGGTCAGCTTTCAGAAGCGAGTCCCTTCCTTCCACTATTGCTTAACCTACTGAGCTTTCTCCCCAGTACCTCGTGAAAATGTTCTAATGGTATTTATTTTGCTGCAATGTTTCCTTGGTTTGGTTTTGTGTGACCAAAAAAGCGACAGTTTTCCTAATAGCTTATGTTTTTAAGCAGTTTCTGAATTTTAAGACTCTAGAAATCCATGTTATATATAGGGATCTTTTGGACTTTAAAATTTTACTAGAACATTCTGGTCTGTATTTTAATTGGGATCAGACCAAAAAACCTTGTAGGATCACAGGGTTTGATTCTAATTTAAACCCATCCTTTCCAAGCAGTATGACACGAAGCAATGAAATTATCTCCCTGAGTTGAAGTTTCCATATCTGTGAGATGCAAATGTTAACCAGGCTTATTTCAGATTTTAAAAACTTGTAGGGCTGTAAAAGCCATCAGGGTGGTTTCAAGTGTTTACCTGACTAGGTTGTATTACCCAGTAACTCAAAAGACATCAGTTTAGGAATGTGTTTTGTAGACATGATTAAAACCCATGTTCAGTTAACAAAGTGAATCACTCTAGATAAACTCAGAGTTACGGACGTGGTGGTTTCTGGGCTTGGGACTCCAGCTGAGCCTTCCTGGAAGAAATTTAGCTGCAGTCTGTGCTCTGACGCTTCCTCCGCCCTTCCTTCCCGTGGCTTCTGGACTTGCTTAGGCCGTCCACGGACTGTTGGGCACCATTTCTCTCAGAAGCTGCGTGGTAACGCGCGTCTCACTGGTCTCTGGCTCCACGCTGGATGCTCTGTTTCAACAGAATGAAGAGGAAAAGCGTGTGATAAAATAAACAAAATAAAACAGACCCAGCTTCTTTCCATAAGGACCCCCAAAGCTGGGGCAAGGGGAGCCCTCTACCTGCTTCTCCATGGAAACCCAGCACACTTTGACCGGGGTCTAGCTGGACCTGGAGGACAGGGGTCCCACTCCTCCCCTCTGCCTTCCTCTGAGGAGCCAGGAAAAGCCAGGTCAAGGGTCTGAACACGGAAGGTTAACGTGTGAACGACACGCGTTTGTAAATGCAGTGTCATGCGATACTGAACGCTGATATTCTTGAAAAGTTGCTCAAAGCCGAGGCTGGAGAGATGGTTCAGGGATAAAGCCTTTTCCTCAGAAGCAAAAGGACGTGAGGTCTGATCCCCAGAACCCACAGAAAATGAGAAAGGAAATGGTGGCAGCCTGTAATTCCAACTCTTGAAGGTGGAGCCTGGAAAACTCCAGAACAAAGCAGTGGAGAAACAATCCGGGCAGATTCCCAATATCCCCTTTGGTCCTTCATAGACACACACACACACACACACACACACACACACACACACTTTTTCTCTCATACAGAGAGCTAATAAAATGAGTTCACATAGACTGGGATAAAAGTCCATGTATGTTAAGGTTATTGTCAGTGTCAACTAATGGTGCTGGCAACAAGAAACCTTCCAGGCTGAATACCTAGATATTAAAAAAGCACTCCACAGGACACAAATATAAAAGGTTTTTAATTAACGGTGCTGGCAACAAGAAACCATCCTAGGCTGAATACCTAGATACTTAAAAAAAATTCACAGGACACAAATATAATTACTAAATAAGTTTCTGATCAAAACAGAAGAGAGGAATTTAAAAACAAAGTGATCAAACAAAGTACCTATATGATGAAATTGACAAAAACATAAAAGCAGGTGATTTCCTTTCAATTGGAAACAAAATTAAAACTACTATAACCTGAATATTATGGGATTGTTTTCTCTGAAACCGTTGTCTTACTTTTAGAGTTTCATGCATGAATACAGTGAATATATGATATTTAATCTCCAATCCCATCTCCCCCCTTCTTCTCCCCTGCTGGCCTCCGTCCTGTCCTCAACATTTTAGCATGAGCATCGCACGAGATGACATGGCCTGAGCCCTGGTGGGAGCACGAGTCACCTGTCTCTGGGGGCATCGCTGAGGAAAGCACCTCCCGTGTTCCCTCCCCAGCAGTCTAACCTGAGCGTCATAGTCTGAGGGAGCTGCAGCGATTCTTGAGCTCTCTCCCCACCACGGTAAAATGTTGATAAGACAGACGTCCTGCTCCCTGTGGCTCGATACATGAACCGTGGATGTAGTGGCCCTGTCGTGTCCACGTGGCAATGTCTAGCCACACCCCTTCCCCTTCAGACTCTGGGAGTCTCACAACTCCCTTTTCCATGAATTCCCCCCCCCCAGGTGGGGTTCTGTGGAGGGATGAGCAGTGTGGAGTCACTTGTTATCTGTACTTCTCACCAGTTGCCAGTTTCTTTCATAAGCACCTTCCGTGGCAACGCAAGCTTCTAGGCTGAGTACTGAGTACTGAGTACTCCTGTCTACGGGTATCATGACAAATATTTAAAGGAAGTTTGATGGACGAAGCATCTTTACAGCTAAACCTCGATAACTCCATATCCCCTTGCCCAGGACCTGGGTCTCCCTCGTCCACAGGTTCTTGCTCTGGTTACAGGATGTGATCCTCATTGCAAAAATCTGCACAGGAAGCAGTTGGTTGCTGCCTTCACATTCCTGCCACTACCACGCTCCTCACACTCCTGCCACTACCACACTCCTCACACTCCTTCCTCTATCACACTCCTCACACTCCTTCCTCTATCACACTCCTCACACTCCTTCCTCTATCACACTCCTCACACTCCTGCCTCTACCACACTCCTCACACTCCTGCCTCTACCACACTCCTCACACTCCTGCCACTGCCACACTCCTCACACTCCTGCCACTGCCACGCTCCTCACACTCCTGCCACTGCCACGCTCCTCACACTCCTGCCACTGCCACGCTCCTCACACTCCTGCCACTGCCACGCTCCTCACACTCCTGCCTCTACCACGCTCCTCACACTCCTGCCACTGCCACGCTCCTCACACTCCTGCCACTGCCACGCTGCCGGTGACATCCGGCCGGCGCTCGCCGTTGCCGCTGCAGCCTCACCGAGCGTGCATCCTGCTGAATGCTGATCCCCCTCAGCGCTTTCTGTCCCGCAAGGAAACTTCCGGAGCAGTTCCAGCTGGTGTTTCTCATCTGTGTCCCCTGTATTGTGTTTTTAGCAGAAGGTCTTCTGTCAGTTTCTGGAGGGCAGCCAAGAGCAATGGCAAAGCACAAGATGTTTGGGGGCCTTTGAGACTTCTCTGACCGGCGCCCCATCAGCAGGCGTCACACACCTGGCACGGAGTGCTGTCAGTGACCTCTGCGTTGCAGCGGAGCATCTCAAGGCATCTTACATCCTGTCCTGTCCTTCTCTCACTTCCTTTCTCTGTACTGAGCATGTTTTTCTTTTCACAGAACCAACTATTCGCTTAATTGATTCTTTGTATTGTCTTTTTCAGTTCTAGTTCATTGATTTCTTCCTGGCTCTTGGATATTTGTTCCTGCACACTGCTTTTAGCATTGTTATGTTCTTGTTTTTCCAAAGCCTTCAGGTGTAACATTAAGTTATTTATTTTCGATCTCCCTGTTATTTTAACATAGGCACTTAGCACAAAATCCATTCCCTTTTATTGATTGATTCATTTTACTTACAAAGACTTTGGGCATCAAGATTGTGTGTACATTAGTTTGCTGAAGGCTGTGTATGCACATTTATGCTTAGGGTCATGTTTCTACATTTTCATGTTTAAGATTGAACGTGCATATGTATGTTAAAAAATATTACATTTTCCTTTTTGTGGCCACATCTATAACTGCTAATGAAATGTTTTGTTTTTACCAATTTAAGACAGAGCGCAAACATCATAATTCCCACAAAATGCAGGCTCCGAATCCATTGCCGGTGCAGCCTCAGTACACACCATTAATTACAAAATGTGTGTTACTACAAAGCAAGGGGCTCCAGGAACATTGAATTGGGCTGTTTCATTGTGTCGAGACCTCGCACACCACATGATCCCAGAGCTTTATTGAAATTCCAAGTCTACAGTTAAGATTTTTATTTGCTGCTGGAAGAAGTTGAGCATACATGGGTTCACACACACACTCAGCGCAGACACACACACACACACACACACACACACACATGCAAGCATAGTCATACGGATGCCTGGTTGGCTAGTAAAGTTCACAGTTCTTCTGGGGGTAAATTTCTAGAAATGCAAATCATAAGATTCACTAGACGTCAACTTCTTTCAAAATATTTTATTTCTTTAGGACAGAGAGAGGAAAGAGAAAGAGACACGTATGCGATGGTGCATGAGTGGACGTCAGAGGACAGCATTCCTTCCTTCCTTCCACCATGGAGCCTTCTGGAAGCTGAACCAGACAGACCACCAGGCGTGTGGACAGCGGCCACACTGCCAAGCATGTCCCCATCCATGCCGATGTCTTTTAAAAATCCCCATGTACAGACAAGTCTAAACCAGGCCAATCAAATTTCTACATCAGGTTTTTTCCATAATTACATCAATTTTAAGTACTGTTACACAATAAATAATAGAGAAAACAAATTTTGCCTCATAATTACAAAAACTCACAATGTACCTTGCCAAGAAAATAAAGAATGAAAAAACTAATTGGAACATAAATACGGTCCATATTTATGCAAAATGAAGCCAGTAATTGTCTGAGGACGAGTCCCCTCTGGTGGTCCACGCCTGTGAACGGTTTCTTAGAGCCCGGTTGCTGAGTTGCCCAATCCAGCTTTTTCATTCTTAAACCTCTATTATCCCAGGATTTATTGTCTCCCTTAATACTTGCCTCTTCCCCCATCTGTTTCCTTCCCGTGCACTTCGATCTTAGTTTTTCTCTGATCTTTGGTCAGATCTGCCACTTCTCTGTGACCTCTGCCCTTTGGTGAGGCCACCAGCCCAGGACTTAGAGTCGCCTGGGACTCCGAGTTGCCAGAGGTTTAAGGGAGGCGGGCGGACCACCTCGGGTTGGGCCCCGTCCTGGGGTCCTGGCCTGAGGGCAAAGGGGAAGGTGCTCTTCTGACACAGGAGGAGTCGGCCTCAAGCTCCTGCGCACCAGGCTCTCAGGCACCTCAGCCGTGATGCCCAGCGCAGCTTTGCTCCCACGAGCTGCATTTTGACACATATTTGGCCACAGCATGAAGCACACTAAGTCACGCAAAGTGCATCCTAGGACCCGAGAACGCCGCATAGAAACATCCACGTTTCTGAGTGTGAGCAGACACTCTCCTCACGCTCCCAGAGGCTGGGGTGGCTAACACTGGCCTCCGCTGTGAAGTAACGGATTTTCAAGCCAATAGTCTTCTCGTTTCTGCACGTTCTGGCACGCTTTGGTTTGTCGTGTTGGGAGCACTAAATGCTCACTCTGAAGTCTCATCAAGCATCCTCAGAGTCTCTGCATGGGCCTTGCTGGAATCCCTCAGTCCAGCGAGCCGCGGACTCCCAGCCCGAGGACAGAGAACACTGCAGACGCGATGGCTCCTAGTCACCGCCAGACCGACAGCTCGCACTGCTGCACGCACGGGTGATCCGGGGGCCAGGTGGTCTGCGTGCACGGGTGATCCTGGGTCAGGTGGTCTGCGCGCACGGGTGATCCTGGGTCAGGTGGTCTGCCTCAGGTGAGAGATACTCAGGGAACCACACAGCTCGTGCAGCGGCCTCACGGTAACAACCTCCAGTGCCCTGGGAACCCAGCACCTGCGGCTGCGCTCCATCTCCTGACATTTGTAGATTTGCCGTCTGCTCACAAATCTCATCTCTACGCCAGGTCTCAGAAGACTCATGATGGATTTTTCTTTTCTAGCTTCTGTGAGTCCCAAGCCTCCCGCGCTACGAGAGTACTTTCCATATTTGCTGAGCCACACAATCATCTCACGGTCCATTACGTGGAGAGCCCCTTCCACACAGCAGTCACAGTGACATGTGGCTAGGACTCCGGGACAGACCGCCCTGACCCCGGATGTCAGCACTGCCAGTCTACAACACTCTCTGGAAGCTTCTGCTCTCTGGGTGTGATGTCATCCTCCAGCCCAGTCCAGAGACAGATCAGCTTCTCTTTGTTTTCTTCACAAGCCCACAACCGAGTCCCCAATGCAGACATGCGCACCAAGAGGCCCTCGTGCCCTGGGCAGACTTCACAGCATTAAATCTTGCCGTCTGTCTACTGTCCCCAAACAGGTGATCTGCTCTCACTGACTGCAGAAGGCAAGATGTGCATCCCCGAGGTCTCACTGACTGCAGGCGAGATGTGCATCCCCGAGGTCTCACTGACTGCAGGCGAGATGTGCATGCCTGTGAGGTCTCACTGACTGCAGGCGAGATGTGCATGCCTGAACTCTCACTGACTGCAGGCGAGATGTGCATGCCTGAGGTCTCACTGACTACAGGCAAGATGTGCATGCCTGAGGTCTCACTGACTACAGGCAAGATGTGCATGCCTGAGGTCTCACTGACTGCAGGCGAGATGTGCATCCCTGTCTTGCTGACTGCAGGCGAGATGTGCATGCCTGAGCTCTCACTGACTGCAGGCGAGATGTGCATGCCTGTGAGATCTTGCTGACTGCAGACAAGGTGTGCATGCCTGTGAGATTATCATGCCCTCACAAACTTCATGGGACCCCCAATGTTTTCGTTTTTTTTTCAGTGTAAACCACTGTCATAGTTAGACACAGGTGTCAACTTAATGGTTGAGGGTTTGAGCTCTGGGCACATTTGTAGAGAATTAGTAGTTGAATTAAGCCCAGAGTGAACCTGGGGGGGATTGTCTAGCTGATGGGGAAGGCCCAGCCCATGGGTGGGACTGGGCCCTGGACAGGCGACTACGATGGAGGGAGCTGGTTGAGAGAAGGAGCATCCTGTTTGGATGGAAGATGGTCCCTTCAAAGCCATTATGTAGATATGGTGCGGCCAGTTCCTGGGCTCTGGTACTGGTGTGAGCTCTCCTGCCAGGCTGCACTAAGAGCTGTAACTGGGCAATTGTAAGAGAAAATAAAGCCCTTGTTCCCTTAGGCCATTTGGTGGAATTTATCAGCAACAACGTTGAGTAACTGCAACAAGCACCATTAATTCCTCGTGGCTCATCCAAGGAGTGGGGAGGCTGGGGGAGACCATGTCCAGAGGATAACTTCTCATCTCCCAGGGGTGGCCACCTACCACCTTTCCTGATGTCCTGGTACCTGAAAATTGAGCAGGAAGAAGGCCCAGCACTGTCTTGTGCACAGTTGTTGTTCTGCAGTTCTAGCGGGTCCCTTACACATTCCTGAGGGGTAGAAATTCCCAAGGGGCACAGCCTGTCATAGAGAAGGCTGGGAGTGCAACTGGCCACATCCTGTCCTGTGGGGGGGTGGGGATGAAGGTCACTGAGTACCGATGAACGCTCCTTCATATCTAACATATCTAAAAGACATGCAAAATTTAAATATAAAATAATGCATAGTTTAAAATTAAATGCAGAGTTACAATGGTGTACCAGGCATAAGTATTTACTTAGTCAATTTACAGTGGGACCAATACCTAGCTTTAAGATTGTTTTTAAAAATGTGTTCAATCAAATGAATGGCCGAAGCTACTAAGCTAACAGACTGAAATCTAATGAACCTTCCTGTTCATTGAAGGGAACAGAGGACATGAAAATGGAAGAGAAAAGACGAATAAGAGGAAGATGTAATCAGACATGTCAGAGATGAGGCTCTGGGTAAGCAGAATAAACATTAAATTCCACCTTCAAGAGCGCTATGATGCTCATCAGTGTGCCTTGTGCAGATGCCAGAAGTAAGTTACAGTGGTGCAGAGCAGCTGGATATTAATGGGGAAGTATGGAGACTGACAGAAACCATGAAGGGGACAACACATGACAGAGCAAGGGCGGTCTGTGAAGTCCCACCCGTCCTGACCTGGAGATGCTTCGGTACGTAGAAAATGTTGTAAGAGCTGCTGCCATTGGATCATGCTGTGGGGCTTGGGGACCATGTCATAGAGTGAAAAGAGAACGTTCTGGCACAAAAGTAGAAAAATGAATAAAGCAGCAGCTAATTCCACACTAAGGGCAAAATGAGCTAATCTTTCCCACTCAATGTCCGGAAGCACATTCCTGATGGACTCTGTGCGCACGACACGTCTTAGTCGGCCGCACCCCACAGTGCATGGGGTGCTTGTGTCTGAAGCCACCAGTTCTCATCTGGCTATGAGCCATCCACTGCCCGAGTTGTCTCGCTAACCTTTTGCTGGGGCATTCAGCCTCCTGGCTGCTTGGTTTGTTTACATGTGTGCTGGATCCACTCCATGGGGTCCCCTTGTTCCCATGAACGGGAGTTTGCGAAGCTGGATGTGAGACTTGCTGTGAATGCTGAGAACTGAGACCGTTCTAACTCACGTGTGTCGGCCACGTGCTGTAAGCGGCATTGGCCCCGTCTCGGGGTAGTACATTTGCTCTTCTGCGACTTGATCCATGGCTTTTCAGTCATAGTATGAATTCAAATTTTTGTCCTCGGTCAAGTCATAAGCGACTGGAATATGTCATGTTTCAGATGCAGGCTCCTGGCCTAGGATTGGTCCCAGGGCTGAAATTCGCCGGGACAGTGTTGAGAACTTTAAGAAGGGAGGAAGAGTGTGGCCCTACCTGGATGGAGATCCCACTCCTCCCGCCTCCCCTCTTCCTGCTGGTCATGTGGCGGGTAGCTTCTGTACCCTCTTGCACATGACAATCTGCTTCACCTCACAGCCTAAGCTCTGGGTCAAGATGACCGACAAGACTGTTGCGGACAGACAGAGTCAGGACACTGAGGTGGTGTTGTCTTCAAACGCTCAGAAGCAGCCACACAAAGGGAACAACTTTTCCTGCTTAAGGTGTTTCTCTCTGGTTCTTTGTCACTATGTGGAAGACCAGCTGATGCACGGTCCTTCTGGTTCTTGTTAAAACTGGACATTTCCTAGTTTCTTCACACTGGTAGTTCATGTCCTTTTGCTTTGTGGCTTTGTTTTGCTTTTCCCTGACATGAATGAATAGGGAAATGCATCTATTTTTTTACATATTGGTATCTGTGGGGCTAAGTAAGCAAAGTGGTGTTTGTGCAAGTCGAATGAATGTGTTCGCAAGTTGTCCACTTCATGCCACAGGTTTAATTCTTCCCTTTCTAGACCTGCACTCTGCTGATTGGTGCTCCTGGGCTCAGAAATGCACAGTATGAATTCTTGATTCTGGTTCATATTCTGCTATTCATAATCTTTTTTTGGAACTAGTTGCATATTTACACACATACATTCACGTTGTGAATCGGCTTGCTCAGAATATGCAGACAATCTGGGACAAAATACGCAGATTATATTGACTTTTTCTTATCCACAATCTTAGCATATGGTTCCTTTTAGTCTTAAAAAAAATCTGTCTTCATTACATCCTTGTAATCTGTGTACTGATAAACATCATCTGGTTGGATTTCTATGAGGCAGTCAGCATATAAACAACATGTTCCCAGCACCTAGATTAACAGGACCCTCACTTATTATATTTGCTAAAGGACTCTTGTCATTATCTTATGAGCAGCAGTGGAGAATGTATACATTTTATGGATAATTTATTGTATTAAAAGGATATTATTCTCCATAGGTCATTAATTCTAATTGTTGTCAAATATGTATTTTGAATCTATCAAGATATTTAGTCTCTTTAGTAATACTTTGGTTCGCAGAGATGAATCTTCCAGAGCAGCCTGCGTAGTAAAACTTACTCGCCAGAATTCATTACTTGCATTGCAAATCTCGGAATCTTCTTATTGCATTTCCTCTTTGTCCATGAGTGTTCATGAGAAATACTGTTCTGCGCTTTCCAGCTTTTACATTCTTTGTCATGTGTTCCTTTTCATAAGCTCCACCCCTTTCTCCAACAAATTGCTAATTGTACCACAAACAGGGAAAAGAATTCAACAGCTACTTAATAAATAAAAAACAATGGTACTTTCATCAGAAACTTCAAATTCAGCGGCAGTAGCTATTAGTTCACGTTCATTGAGGGGGGCTGAAAACACAGAAAGGTGTCTGGGAGCTTTGAGTGTCTGCTCACTCCTGTGCTGGGACCAAGACACCTCTTGGGGGTCTCTCCCCATGGAATCAGAAGAGGGGCTCTCTACCCAGGCTGCCATTTTCTCTCCAGAAGCTTCGCTCAAAGCTCCTCCAATCAGCTGGGCATCCTTGAAGGATGCCTTAGGGGCATCCAGGCCTGGTTTAGGTATGGTCAAGACATGATCCAGACATGAGCAAGGCATGGTCTAGACATGGTCAAGGCATGACCCAGACATGGTCCATGCATGATCCAAGCATGATCCAGACATGGTCTATGCATGATTCAGGCATGATCAAGGCATGGTCCAGGGGGATCCAGGTGTGGTCCAGGTATGGTCAAGGCATGATCCAGACATGGTCCATGCATGATCTAGGCATGATCAAGGCGTGGTACATGCGTGATTCAGGCATGGTCCGGGCCAGGTGGTCCAAGCCTTTCAGCTCTGCTGGGGGCCCTCAAGTCTCTGCAGCCTTGGAGATTGTCTCCTCTCTGCTGCCTGTGGAACTCGCTGTGGCTTTGAACGGAAAGTCGCTTTGTGAGTAGCAGCTCTGCTCTCTACAATGTCCAGTCTGCCAAGTGCGATCTGGAAGCTTCATTCTTAGTGTGCTTAATTCAAAGCGTCATTTTGTGTGCCATTGTGGCAAAGTTGAAAACACAACTTGGGTCCCTACTGTGTCCCTAACCTTGAAAGGATTAGAAGAGCTAAAAGCTTCCCAGGGGACAGACTGGACTCCCTGGGTCTCCCTGAGGCTTCTGTGTTCCCAGGGGACAGCTTCCCATTCCTGGAGGTTTTTTTCTCCATGGAAGGAAAGATGGAGTGAATCTAGCCAAAAGAAATGTCCATCAAAATAAGAGCATCTGAACGCCCTGCAAGTGCCTTTCTACCGTGGTCCTGGCCCGCCCGCTGCAGGCAGCTGGTGAACCTGCAGACGCAGGGCTCTGACAGCTGGCATCGAGGTCCTTCAGGGTGACCTCACAGACATGGAAGCTTTGTATGCATTTCGTACCTGGGGTTTTCTCTGCTGCCATGCGAGCCGCCGTCTCCTCCTTAGGAAAGTATTGCGAGGACCAGATGGTGCGATGCAGTTATTAGCTGCAGGCACAACAGGTAAGAAAGGAGAGAAAGTTAAGGGCTATTGAGCGCTGGGGAGCAATATTCGTGCTGGCGCCGGTTCTCATGGGGATGCGAGGCCCATCCGGAAACACTGGCTTCGATGCCAAGGAAGCCTCTTGGCTCGGCTGCCAGCGGATGGAACGTGCCCACCCGGGGACACCTCGAGACCACCCACGACAAACCCATTGCTCGCAAAGCTCCAAGGTCTGGGAAGCAGAGTGGGTTCAAATGTGAAAACAGTAAGATCTTGAGGAGCCGTCAACCAAAACTCACCTCTGCCGCATGTACCATGCTGTGTTCAGGCGTTTCCTTAGCAGCGCCGGCCTTCATCAGACCTTCTGAGATGGGCGGGGCCGGATGGGGCAGCACTGCTGATGTCATTCAAATGTATTCTGTGGAATAAGAGTCACCGTCCGGTTCCAAGCACAGAATCTTTCCATCTGTGTTCCCATGGGAAGGGCCTCCTCCAACCAGGGGCAAACTTCAGATGACAGGACGGAACTTGTGAGTCGCAGTCGCTTCTCCTGCTGCACGGTCCAGGAGAAGGAAGAGACAACACAGAACTGAACACTCCTAAGCTCCTTCTCTGAATCCTGTTGCTCTCTGTGCACACGATTGTGGATGTCGCCAAGAAAGTGGGTGTCACATCCTGTCACCTCTAGAGCTGCTTACTCAGCCTCCGCCTCCAGAGGGAGATGCTGGCTTCACTGGAGTTGAATGTTCTACACACATTTTTATGACTTTGTTTTTAGTAGGGAAACTCTATTCTCGCTTCATTTGGCCAAATATATTTTCATGCTATGTATAATTTTTTTAAAAAAATATTTGTTCCTTATTAAAATCACATGACAAATGTTGGACTGAGAATCTGTGACTTGTGCTGTTAACTACATACATTGTAACTCGTGTTAACTAGATCCAGTGTCAGCCTACCAAAGAGCTCCTACAAACTCTGCAGGGAGCCCATGATTTCTAGACCAATACAACAAGATTTGAAATACTTAGGTGTGCTTTACCGCTCATGTGTTCTTGGATTGAATCTATCTGAGCCTGAGGCTTTGACAAATGGGATTGATGTGTGTTTTCACAATAAGGGGAATAAAGATGGGGATGTGTGTAGTTGAAAAATCCCAGAGGTATCGTGTCTTCCGACTTTCGTGAGATGTGCAGGACACCACCTGAACGTTGAGAAATAGTCATTCTGTTGTTCTGATGTCTAGCTGTCAAGTTTCTTACTTGGTAGGTCTGAGTTAGGGGTTAGAAATGGATATTTAGTACATTTTTACTAATCGTTTAATTTTAAATTGACAAAAAGTTCATTAAAATGCATGTCCAGAGTTGCTCCAAGATATCATGTCTTAGATGTGCTTAATTAAAAATAAAAATGTTAAGAAATGTGCTTTTTTTCTGAATTCGGTTTAATATTTCTAGAATTTTGAGTGGAAAGTCATATCTGTAGCTGTTTTACCTTTTTTTTCTAATTACTTCTCGTGAGGGAGAAAGAAAAATGCACAAAATCAAGACGCATGAAAATTCGCAAACCAAAGGGGGAATGAGCCAGTCAAGAAATCACTAAATTAGCACGCAGCTCACCCGTTGGTATCTCCAAAGCCATCTCCAAACTCCAGATTAGCCGTCCAGCTCCGCAGCCCTCTGCTAGTCCTTCTAGATAAGTGGGAACCTGGACATCTGTGTCTTCGCTTGAGACTTCCCAGCATTCAAAGCCTCGGCCTCCAGCGCTGAGGCCAGGTGGGATGCTGTGTCCTCCAACATCTGGCCCAGGAGTAGCCGCAGGATTCCTCCCAGCCCTGGTAGCTTCACATCTGGGCTGTGCACAGCAGGATGTCTTGAGCATGTGAGAGTGGACCCCACAGAGCCCGGGCTGTGAGGGTTACGCTCGGTCCATCTCCGCCTACTGCAGTCCACGTGACTCAGCAGCACACCACAGTGTTGGCTGAGTTCTCGCTTCACACTGCCCACAGCTTGACCTGTGGACTGATGGGAGGTGGCTGCCTTCAGACTGCTAATGCTGGTCTGTTAATGCTGCCACGGTGAGCCCAGTTCAGTTAGTTACTCAAAGGGTTGTTTTCAAATGTCTGCCAGAGTGTGCAGTTTTCAGCCTCACACCCAGGGAAAAGATGGGAATGAACTCAGTGAAATTACACTTTATCGACTGATACTTGGTTGAGAGTCGTGGATTTCCAAATCTGCTATGAAGTATTGCACACGTCTGTTTTTCTGACACTGATTTCCATGCCTGCAGCGCGCTTTAAATTATGCTCCCTGGAGAGATCTCAGCGTAAGTCACACGGGATGGAAATGCAGGAGGTTTCACAGACATTTGCCTTACACGGAGCTCATCTGCCTTAGGATGAGTCACTGCATGTGGCTCACAGCGAAGAGACGCGACCACCAGTCACTGATGGAAGGACACAAAGCGTGACCGAGACACAAGTAGCAAGAAGGAAAATGTCACCTTAGCAATAAGCAGGTATTTCCCCCCACTCACGGGATGAGGAAGGATGAAGCGAGAGCCCACCGAGTCCTGCTAGCATCTTTCACAGCGATGGGATCCTGGCTCATGGAGAAACAGAGCTGGGAAGCGCCGGCATCAGGAACAAGAACGGAACAATCCTCGGATACTCAATGAAATGCAGCTGAGCCAAGCTTCACTCTGGGTAAATTATGAAACAGCAGGAAAATTAGATGAAGTCCACATTCAAAGCTCTTTCCATTTCTTCTAATATCTCGAAGTATCTTGTGTCCTGAATGAGCTCTTCAGTCACAGACCGGTTTCATTTTACTGAAGATCTCAAGTGAATTGGAAAGAGTGCACTACGACAAAGATTTGACGTTGTCAGATGAGGGAGAGATGCGAGTATAATGTAATATAAGGAATCACCTCGCCGGCATGGACAAAGTACTTGCAGCGAGGATAGGCCATGCCCATGTGGCGGGTTACCCACAGTGCATTGCCCGGGCAATCAAGGATCAGTCATTGAACTGGCGGCGCAGACAGAGGGACACATGGTGGTTCACCTTCATTGATGTGGCGTAGCTGGGCAGCATGCGCCACAGTTAAGATTCTCTTTTTTGTAGAATTCGATTCACCCGACTTAACGTAACAAAGACACATCTACCACTTGGCGTAAGACACAGAAGATGATGAAAACCTGCTTTTCAAATTCACAGTTTCATACAGTACAGATCTTATGGCAGCAAGAAAATGTAAATCGCTTTATTTGTCTGCCATGATCCTCCCCACAGGAAAGGAAGGAGGAACACGAAGGTCCGAGCATCAAGATGTGCGCGTCCTGGACGCGGTGAAGGTGCTTCGTGGCTCATCACTTCCTCTGCTTGGAAGGTGGACTTTTCTATCAAGTAGAAAAGAATATTCAAAATTTTCGGGAATAGATTAATGCTGGGAAATCTGGCCGCTTTCAGCTTTGATCTACAATGAGGAGCTGGAGTCGCAAGGATGAAAATTGTCATTTTTTATGGCAAATCCACTGTCTGACTTTATGGAGTGGATATTTCCTGTGAATAAGGTCATAACCATCTCATTCGCCAATAAAACAATGATTAGCAATTGAAATGCCTACTGGAAGACAAAGCCAGCAGCCTGAAATGCAAATAGATCGCAGTGTGGGAATGCTAATTAACACTCCCAAGGGAAGCATTGGAAAGTCTTGTTAATCTCCACAGCCAGGGTTCCAGGCTGGCTGGTTATAGTGATTGGCTCCCCAGATAGCTCCGTTATACGCATGTCCTGCCCTAACTAGAGGAGCCCAAGGTAATACAGTTGGACAACACGTGGGAAAAGAGATCAAGAAGCTACTACATAGGTTGGACGTTTCTAACTCGGTATTTGCAGAGTGCTTGAGTGTCACATATGGAATTTACATACTGATAATCTTTTACAGGACTTTTTTCCATTACTTTTTAGCATATCTAAGCTATGTAAATGGATCACATTTTACTTGGCTTTAGTAAAAAAAAAAATCTTGAGTTTTAGAAGCAATCAGAATTCATAAAGCACACATAAGTACTTTGTGAGAACATTAACAATTCTCATAAATTTAGCATATTTTCCCTCCCAGATTCTACAGTCTTACGTATCAAATGTTAGAGAAATATTTTCCCTTATAAATTCTATAGAGTTGGTACATTTTGTGGGCATCAGTAACTCTAATAGCATAAAAGATGTCATTATTTAGTTCATTTACTCAGTACAGAAATATAATGGGGGTCAGTTTGTGTGGACTCCAAGCATCGCCAGTATGAGCTAAGATGGTACATTTTATAGTAGTTGCTCTTGGCTGTTCCCCAGTTAGCAATGTTACTTGATCATTGCCAGAAAGGGCAAAGTGCATTTTTATATTTATACAGGGAGCATTTAGCTAAGTTTATCGTGAGCAAAGTTCATTTTACTTAGAAATATGAATCAATTGAAACTTCCAGAACTTTCTGTGTCTATCTTGGCAGAGGACATGATGATGGACATGTGGGCAGACGGCCGTTCTAGGAATTAGCTCCCCTGAGAAAGTCCTTCCCAAGACGGCGTCACCCCAGGTAAGGAGAACCCTGCTGCGCTGGAATTACTTCCGTCTGGTGACATGCACCTCTGGCATAAGGCAGATTCTCAGGAGAGTCTAAGAGGCTCCAGAGAAAGAATCACCTGCCGTGTCTCAAGCTCCACCTATGGCCACACCCTTCACGACAGCTCCCCTGAGGACAGTTCTAGGTCTCACATTTTCACTCTTCTCATCTCAGACACTTTTTCTTTGCTGACACATAATCAAAACAAACATAAACTTCATCATATTGAAAGTATGAGCATAAATAGTGTTGAATTTCAACTTCTCTCCTCTCCCAGGAGTTCTAGTCATAAATGACTTAATAAAAATACCATCATGAAACAGAGCGTGTGCCTGACACAGTAATAAACCAGCTGGTGGAAAGGGAGAGAGCTAGAGGTGCCTCAGTGAAATGCATCCGCCACATCGCACATTCTGAGTTTAACTTACTTTAACCCTTTTATTAGTTGGAGAATACTCTTAGCAAATACACAATGTTAGATAGAGGTAACAACTGCAGAGAATAAAAACATAATGTGTATACATAGTTATTTAAGCATATAACTCAAATAATGCTTAAACTAGCATTTTCCTGATATATATCTGCACAATTGGAAAAGGATATGCCATCACATACTTGTCAATCTAAATTAAAAATACGTGCTCTATGAATATTGGAGTGGGTAGAAACACAAAGCATGGTCTTCAAGCTCAATGGCGCACCCACAGTAAGGAGAAGAGGGGAACCACGGCGTGGAGCAGAATCTCACTGACCGGCATCTCAGCCATCCACTTCGCAGCACAGGATCTGCTCTGAGGATGCGTCGCCCAAACCCGAAGCCAACGAGAGACAAAACACAGCCGTGTAAGGCTCCAGACTCTACAAACACGCTGAGAGCAAAGTTGTATGATCTGCACTGTTTCATCTAGCGGGACAATCTCACTCAAGTTTGGGCTAAATGACCTTTAAGATGAGTCAGATTATTTCAGTGCTGCAAATGCCAATAAACATTTTGCTTTATCTTACTGCATTTCTAAGTTTTAACTTTAGTGGTTTTACATTTAAAGTTTTGCAATGGGAAAATGTTTTGTGGAATAAATTCTCTAAACACCCTTCTAAAGTATTTAATTGTTGTGACATGCAAATAGATTCTGCATTTGGGACTTGGATCACTGAGGGGTTTTGAGTTATGCCTTTGAAAGAAAGGTTATTTATAGCTATTTAAAGCAGGTATGATTTTTTCAAACGTGTGTGATGGTGTTTGGAAGTTGTAAAGTGGTCAGAATAATTTGATCTACCATCAGGCTCCATAATTTTCTTAGATGGAATTCAGGTTTCTCAATGTCATCCTTCATGCAGCGGTACCGAGGGGAGATAATATTTATCTTTTTCATCCTAAAATAAGTCATAAAGTCACAGCTTCTGTTGAAGACAGTGTCAGCGTTGCTGCAAATAGAGGCCCACGCCGAGCACCCCACACTGTGCTTGGAGGAGGGCTTTGTGTCGGGGATGAACAGACCCCACGTGTCGCAGCAGCCCCGGGCCCTGATCCCAGACAACCAGCGCCCTGTGGGAAGCTGTGACTCCACCTTGTGTCTTACCTCCCCACTTCCTCCCTCCCCCAGCATGAGTGGAAGAAGAGACCCTGTGTCACTGAGCTGGGGCCCAATGGGAGGCCGGGTGAGCTCTGCCCCTCTCCCTTGACCCTAGACTTGGGGCTGCAGAGCCAGTGGTTTGTGCTTTTGTCCGTGAGCTGCGCCCTGCGGTATTGCGGAGTATCTCCAGCACAGTTCCTGAGTAACTTGAACCTGGTAGCATTTCCCTTGCCTTGCAGCGCGATGCACAACCACACACTTGTTGGCTGCAGGCCCGGGCGACATCGCAGCCTCCTGGAGCTCCGTGTCCCAGTGCATCTTGGGATCGTACATCGCTGGGTCCCAGGCGCAGCGGGGCTGGGCTCTCCTCCGCAGATCACAGGGAAGACCCCCAAGCACATCCTTGCACCTGAAGGCTGAAGGGGTTTGAGTTCTGGTCAGATGTCAGTTGTAGGTCGCGCACATTCACCTGAGACTCTGAGTGACAGACCGACAGCGGTTCCTTCCCCTGCATCTTTTCTGCATGGCTGCTGCGTCCTGCCTCAGCTGGCGAGCGAGCCTCTTGACCGCTGGGCTGGAGCTTCATATGAAGTCTCTGCTCTCTGCCGTCATGCACTGCGTCCTGTGCCCTCAAGGAGAGGATGGTCCAACTCCAGAGCCTCAGGCGGCGGGACCTCTCTGCAGTCCTGGGCAGCAATCGCTCGTCGCGGATCTTACCAACCCATCTGACCTGTGCTGCGGAATGAGATCTGTCTACCACGGCAGCTGCGGGGCACCTGCTCTAAGAAGGTTCCAGAACTAGCTATAAACCTCACACTGGCACCAGAATTCGAGGTACATGCAACTCTATCACACATTGCCAGGGTGTCTGCTTGTCCCCAAGGCTCTGGCCTGGTTCTGTTGGCCCTGCAAGGTCCTTCCCAGGCAGGCGGGGGCGAGGGGAGGGGCCTTGTTCACTTTGTCTGTCGCAGCACCCAGCACAGTCGCCACCACTGATACATGTACACGAAGGAACAGTTATCTAGGCAGGTCTTCCTTCCCTGTTCCTCCGAAGAGTGTTTCTCTTTCTGAATGCTTTGTTGCTCCTGTGTGTGTGTGTGTGTGTGTGTGTGTGTGTGTGTGTGTGTGTGTGTACCATTTCTAAGCAAGGGACTCAAACAAGGTAAATTTGTAACTGACATTTTGTTTGCACGTCCACGCTCAGACACATAATCGGTATGAGATTCTCTGGTGCTTTGGAGATGGTGCTGCTATGCGTCACTCGTAAAGATGGCTCCGAACTTCAGGGCTCTTGTTTCCATTGAAAGCTGTGTGACTTGGGCAGCTGAGGAGGCTGGGAAGGAGACTGTGACTGAACTCTAGAGTCACTATCTGACAACAAGTTTGCTAAGCGGACAGAGGTGTGAGATGCCTGCAGCTCCGTGACGGGCCGAGAACAAATCCATCCTCGTTTCCCTCACAGTCGCACGTGCAAGTGTGGCATCAGAACTCTGAGGGGGCAGCTGCTTCCTGCTCACGTGTCTGCATAAGCAATGCACCCCGGAGCTGCGAGTGAGCTGCAGACTGCCAGAGAGACTGCCAAGGGAAGCAGGGCAGGGCTGACGACCTCAGGCCCTGCCCCTGTGACGCGGCTTCTTCTAGCAACGCTGCCTCCTGGAGATGCCGGGACCTTCCCAAGGCCAGCATCGCCCCAGGGTTCCAACACACGGGTCTCTGGAGGACACTCAGTTCAACCCCGACAAACCACAACAAACAATGAACTTTCTACCTTGGAGGGCTCCGGTGAGTATCTGTCTGCGTGTCTCAGAAGCAACCCTGACAACCATATGACGGTGTGCTTTGCAAGGGCGAGGGCAGGTGACTGAGCACACAGCACCCGTGGGGAAACAGACTTGGAAGGCTTTGTTTCTGGAATGTGATTAAAGTTTCTGCTTGAGGGATATGATCCTCATGGGCATTGCAAAGGATGTTTAGGACTGAAGCTAAATTAGTTCTCCATCAGGGTTGGAGACACACATTGAGCGGACACCACGGGAAATGGATTCTATGTGAAGTATTGCGGAGGAAGAGAATAAGTCTGACCTGAGGAAGGACTCCCTCGATGACCCTCGACTCCGCGCAGGGAGGGAAGGCAGGTTTCAGGGACTGAAGGACGATTCTGCAGCAGAACCAAGAGTGCAGACGGACTCCCAACTGACAGCGGGCAAAGGTGACTAATGACTGAACGTGTCAGATGGAACTAACCAGGGAAGCCGACCACTGTGTGCCGGGCAGGACCCGAGGGCTGTCAGATGCGTCCACGCGGATCTGATCAGAACAGAGCCCAGTAGGACTGCAGCAGATGCGTCCACGTGGATCTGATCAGAACAGAGCCCAGTAGGACTGCAGCAGATGCGTCCACGCGGAGCTGATCAGAACAGAGCCCAGTAGGACTGCAGCAGATGCGTCCACGCGGATCTGATCAGAACAGAGCACAGTAGGACTGCAGCAGATGCGTCCACGCGGAGCTGATCAGAACAGAGCCCAGTAGGACTGCAGCAGATGCGTCCACGCGGATCTGATCAGAACAGAGCCCAGTAGGACTGCAGCAGATGCGTCCACGCGGATCTGATCAGAACAGAGCCCAGTAGGACTGCAGCAGATGCGTCCACGCGGAGCTGATCAGAACAGAGCACAGTAGGACTGCAGCAGATGCGTCCACGCGGATCTGATCAGAACAGAGCACAGTAGGACTGCAGCAGATGCGTCCACGCGGAGCTGATCAGAACAGAGCACAGTAGGACTGCAGCAGATGCGTCCACGCGGAGCTGATCAGAACAGAACACTGTGTGACTGCAGCAGATGCGTCCATGCGGATCCAGTCAGAACAGATCACAGTAGGACTGCAGCAGATGCGTCCACGCGGAGCTGATCAGAACAGAGCACAGTAGGACTGCAGCAGATGCGTCCATGCGGATCCAGTCAGAACAGAGCACAGTAGGACTGCAGCAGATGCATCCACGTGGAGCTGATCAGAACAGAGCCCAGTAGGACTGCAGCAGATGCGTCCACGTGGATCCGATCAGAACAGAGCACAGTAGGACTGCAGCAGATGCGTCCACGTGGATCCGGTCAGAACAGAGCACAGTAGGACTGCAGCAGATGCGTCCACGTGGATCTGATCAGAACAGAGCACAGTGTGACTGCAGCAGATGCCGAGCGAGCAAGCAAGCACCGAGTGGGGAAGCCGGAGCACTCTATAGGAGGAGCTCGGCATTCCAAGGCGGAGCATGTCAGAGGGCAGGCTGCAGAGACGCATGTTAGATGGATCAGCTGGAGTTTCTAAGTGGAGGATAAAGCATTGCCAAGTACAGAGAAATTACATGCAACTGTGACAATAGAGTGAATATCTGAAGAAATTACATTCTCAGGATAAGATGTTTTAGCTTATTTCATTTTCCCATATCAGCACAGTAAAAAATTTCTAATTAAAAAGCTCTAAATAGAGAAAGAAACTGATTACTTACTCTGGAAGTAAAATGAGAAATAATTTCATATGAGGCTTCAGCTGGGGAAACATGGCGGGCAAGGCAGGGGGCAAGAGGAGCAGGGTGTGAACAAGGGGAAGGCCCTGGTGGGGAGCCGGTGGATGCATCCATGCAGGTCACATGCACCCGTGCAGGTCACATGTGATCACGCCAGTCACATGGATCCATGGAAGTCACATGCGGTCATGCAGATCATATGGATCCATGGAAGTCACATGCGATCATGCAGATCATATGGATCCATGGAAGTCACATGCGGTCATGCAGATCATATGGATCCATGGAAGTCACATGGGGTCATGCAGATCATATGGATCCATGGAAGTCACATGCGGTCATGCAGATCATATGGATCCATGGAAGTCACATGCGGTCATGCAGATCATATGGATCCATGGAAGTCACATGCGGTCATGCAGATCACATGGATGGATCTATTCAGGTTACATGTACCTGTGCAGATCACGTGGATCCATGGAAGTCATACGTGATCATGCCAGTCATATGGATCCATATATGTCACAGGCTCTCATGCCAATCACATACTATCATGGAGATCACATGGGTCTATCAGGTTACATGTACCTGTGCAGATCACATGGATTCATACAAGTCACATGGACCAATGAATGTCAAATGCACCCATGCAGGTCACATGAACTCATGCAGGTAATATACTCATGAAGGTCAGCTTCACCCATGCAGGTCAGATTAATTAATGCAGGTCACATGGATATGTGAAGCTCACATGCATACATGAAGGTCAGAAACACCCATGTAGATCACATGGACCCATGCAGGTAATATATTCATGAAGGTCAGCTTCACCCATGCAGTCCATACAGGTCACATGAACCCATACAAGTCACATGCACTTTTGAAGGTCAACTTCACCCATGCAGGTCAGATGTACCTATGCAGGTCAGATGCACCATGTATTTCACATGCACCCATGCAGGTCACATGCACCCATGTATGTCACATGCACCCATGCAGGTCACATGCACCCATGTATGTCACATGCATCCATGCAGGTCACATGCACCCATGCAGGTCACATGCACCCATACAAGTGAGCCTCATCCATTGAGATCAGATTAGCCAAGTTGCTCGACAGCAGCTGCAGTGTATTCCTGAGCCTTCACATTCTCCCCTGCCTCAGGGGTCTGCAAAGGGGTCCTTCTGAATGCTGCCAATAAGTTCATGGCCGAACAGCTTATGGGAACAGGAGGCTTATTTTGGCTTCTGACTGTCCGGTTACAGTTCTTAGCTCAACTTGGCAGGAGAGTTCACACCAACACTGGGGACTGAGACTGCCATACACGTGCAGAGGACCGTGGAGAGAGGGGCAAACCTCATTTGCCAGACCAGCATATATGGCCAAGTGTGCCAAAGAATGCCACCTCACTTAGCCAGCTCCTCTCCCACCTGATCCATCTGCCCAGGGGATGGTCCCGCCCACCCTGAACGGGCGCCTCCCCGTCAATTAGACATCTCCTGCAAGTTTGCTCAGGATTCAACTCAACTATTGCTTCTTTACAAATGTTCCTAGAGCCACATCCTTCACTTGCGGGGTGCATCGTTCACTTGCTGCCTGCATCATTACTGATAAAATCACATCAAATGGCTTAAGAGAACAGAGGTTTATTTTCTCTTATGATTCCTAGTCACAGTTGTTTGTCCACCTTACTCGCTATGTCTGGCCAAGTGTACACAAAGACGCCAACTTCCTCAACCAGCTCTCTGTATTTTATTCACCTGTCCAGGGCCTAGTCCCATCCACCATGGGTTGGTCTTCCCCATCAGCTAGACAATCTCCTGCAGGTTTGCTCTGGGCTTAACTACTAATTCTCCACAAATGTGCCCAGAGCTCAAACTCTCAACAATCAAGTAGACGCCTGTGTGTAACTATGACAACACCCGTATCTAATTATCACAGGGTGTGTTTGTGCTGATGTGTTATCAGCACTTCATAGCATTGGCTAAAAACACAAGCTCCTTAATATTGAAGGAAGTTTTTAAAGTCCACCTTAAAGTAAACATCTCCCACTGGATTCCCTGAGCTTGTTCGGGGAATATTTTCCTTAAACTTCCTCCAATAGACTTTGACAATCACTGCTCTTGTGGGCAGTTGCTGGGTGCATCTGTCCTTTGCTTGGGAGTTTGGGCTGTGAAGGAACCAGCCTTTCACAATATGCGTGTTGGCTGTGAGGCCGGCGGGAGCCAGCCGCATCCATCACACACGCACAGCACAACTTACGATGCAATAGTATTGGAAACACTTACATCTTAGCTTTTATTTCTCAAATAAACCCGCAGATTAGACTTGGACGTGCCTGTTTAGCCTCCAGGGCTTTGTGACCACATCATGTTTCACTCGGCAAAGGCTTCCTGGAGCCGCTCGGTTCTCATACATCACTAGTGAAATGGTGCCTGGAGCACAAGCCGCTCGGCCTCGTCTGTGGGCGGAACTCCAGGAGAGGGGAGATGTCGATGCGGGATTTATCAGCGCCGTGTGGCACCCCAGGGATTGTGGCCAGTGTGCCGGAGCCTGACCCCAGATATGCGAGGCTGGGCTCTGCCCATCACAGTTGGTACCCTGCGCTCCACGCGGCAGCATGCGCTCCACGCGGCAGCATGCGCTCCACGCGGCAGCATGCGCTCCACGCGGCACCCTGCACTCCACATAGCCCCCGGCATTCTATGCAGTACTCTGTACTCCACGCAGTGCCCTGCACCCCATGGTGAGTGCGTCAAGGGTTATCACAAGGCCCGTTGCAGAGAGACCATCAGAAGTTGCATTTCTTTTATGAGCTGCCGTTCGAGACTTGCATCCTAGGCCCTTACTGATTTGTATCCCTTAAGGAACATTTGATTTTAAGTCACGTGACTCTGAGGAGGCATCCCTTCCATTCTGCTTTTGATAAGGACCTTAGTTTTTGTTTACAGACGCCGGAAGTCTTTGCTTCACAGCTGTACCGCTGTGATGACGTTTAGGAGAGAAGGAGATTTGCATTATGGTTCAAGATGTCATGGTGAGAGAAGTCACGCGGGAGAGCTTCTGGAAGGACTGCGGGGGGCTGGTCCAGCGTAACCACAGCCAGCGCAGACACGAGGATCAATGCTGTGGTTGCCAGGCGTGCCCGCTCGCCAAGGTCCAACTAGCACTGTCTGTCTCTCTTTCTCTTTCTGTGTCTCTGTCTGTCTCTGGGTATGGTCCCACCTGCTGGAAATGGTCCCCCAGCTATGGGGGGTCTCACTACATCCATTATGCAGTGGAGACCGTTTCCTACAGACTTTCTCTTAGCTACAGAGAAATTCCCCAGCGATATATCCAGAGGCACAAGTGCCGCTGTAACTGTCACAGCAGGTGAGGAGATGGGAAGACAGCAGAACTCGCACGAAGTTATGAGGAGAACTGAGAGGAAGGACAGAACACCTAGCTTTGGTTGTGTTCATACACACAAGCAACGACTCAAGTCCTTGCCACCCCGTATTGCATAATCCCACCCACCCCCTTGTCCTGTTGAAAATCTGCCTCTGCCCACGATCTCCTCACTACATTACTGAGTGTGTGTGTGTGTGTGAGTGTGTGAGCGTGCGTGGGGCCCACTGATGTTCCCCGGGGATTGCTGCATTAGCACGTGCCTGTGTATATGCGCCTGTGTACTCTGTACTTGTTAGAGCACAGGTGATAAGTTAGACCTCGGCAGTTTACCAGAAAGACAGTGGCAAACAGGTCACAAGGTGCTTCAAATTTAACCAAAGATAGTCCTATGGTGGCTTGTTGAAACAGCAGGTTTTCTACCATGAATTAACTGAAAATGGAAAGGAAAGGCAAAGAAATGAAGTAAAACACGAAAATACATTCAAAATAAAGAAATTAGAAGAAGCTCACCAGACGCTTCACCAAATACATAACATGCCAAGAGGAATAGGGCATGGGAAGAGAAAACAAACTTAAAATGCAGCGAAGAACGATTACTTTTGAAAAGTCCCGAAATGCCCTCTCATGAAAAGCAAAGCCTGAAGCTGTAAGACATGCAAATTGACAGATGTACACGCCGCTCACAGAGGGCGCCGTGTAAGGGGTCTTTTGCTTGTGAGGCTGAGCGTGGGAGCCCGCAGCAATCACACACTTGCGGCACAGCTTTGATATGTTAGTATTAGAAAAACTTACCTTCGCTCCAGGGCGAGCGAGCTGAGGGCCGCTACCAGGCGTCAGGGAAGGAGGCAAGCCGAAAGGAAGCGAGCCAAGAGAAGGAGGGAGGCAAAAGTGATGGGTACGTCCCTGGTGTCCCTGGGCAGCGACTCTAAAGCGCACACCGCCAGAGGACACCGGCCTGAGCGCCCCAGCAGCCAGTCACAGCCCATGCCGGGCAAGCTCTGACGTCCCAAGTCAGAGGAGGAATTTGGTGCAAATGAGCGATCTGGAGCATTAATCTCAGGAAGCAAAATACACTGCAAAACGGACACTGGATGGGACTAGAGAGGTGGCTCAGGGGTTAAGCCTCTGCCTTGCAGGCGGAAGGTCTTGAGTTCGGATCCTAGACCCCATATATAGACGCCGGGTGGAAGCGGGGGCGGCCTGCATTTCTGGTCCTGGTAGGGCGGAGCCTGTGAATCCCGGGGCAGAGAAAACAAGGAGGAGGTGGAGGCGTCCATGGTGGTTCCCAAATTTGCCTGTGGTTCTACACACACACACACACACACACACACACACACACACACACACGCGTGCGCGCGCGCACACACACAATTGAATAAATAAATAAACACTGGAAGAGAGAAAACAATAATAAAGGAAAGAGCAAGAGAAATTTCAAAGATCAAGCTTAATATTTCCACTGAAGTATTGGGGAGGATCTTGGGGGAGACCCTGTTTTAGGCAGCTGTTTAATGGAAATACAGCGTTTCCGTCAGGAGGTGACCCCAGTCCTGCATATTTTACGTGGAGATACAGTTCCCATTCTTGTGGCCATGTCCACGTAAGAGCCAGGCGGCAGTGAAGCCCACAGGCGCCGCTAACACTAGGCAGGCGAGGAACGTCCAGCTGGGTCTGCTTGGCCAGTCTTGCTTAGCAGGGCTTGTTGGGGCCCCCACCCCGAGGGCACCTGGCGCTGAGGGTCTTGGCCCTGCTGACCCCCCATGACAATGACCAGTTCTGCTCTTCTGGCTCCTGGGAGACCAGGTTTCCACCAGGCAGCACGGACAGCTGGGAGAGTGAGGACAGGTGGGCAGTGAGGACAGGTGGGGAGTGAGGACAGGTGGGCAGTGAGGACAGGTGGGCAGTGAGGACAGGTGGGGAGTGAGGACAGGTGGGCAGTGAGGACAGGTGGGGAGTGAGGACAGGTGGGCAGTGAGAGGACAGGTGGGCAGTGAGGACAGGTGAGGAGTGAGGACAGGTGGGGAGTGAGGACAGCTGTGGAGTGAGGACAGGTGGGCAGTGAGGACAGGTGGGCAGTGAGGACAGGTGGGGAGTGAGGACAGCTGGGCAGTGAGGACAGGTGGGCAGTGAGGACAGGTGGGCAGTGAGGACAGCTGGGCAGTGAGGACAGGTGGGCAGTGAGGACAGGTGGAGAGTGAGGACAGGTGGGAGAGTGAGGACAGGTGGGCAGTGAGGACAGCTGTGGAGTGAGGACAGGTGGGCAGTGAGGACAGGTGGGGAATGAGGACAGGTGGTCAGTGAGGACAGGTGGGGAGTGAGGACAGGTGGGCAGTGAGGACAGGTGGGCAGTGAGGACAGGTGGGGAGTGAGGACAGGTGGAGAGTGAGGACAGGTGGGCAGTGAGGACAGGTGGGGAGTGAGGACGGGTGGGCAGTGAGGACAGGTGGGCAGTGAGGACAGGTGGGCAGTGAGGACAGGTGGGCAGTGAGGACAGGTGGGCAGTGAGGAGAGTTGGGTTGTGAGGACAGCTGGGGATCCTCCGGGGACTCCTTTGCTCAGAGACCACACCCACGTGCACTGATGGAAACCTTGCTTTGTTGCCAGGTGTGAAGGTTCTTGGCCTCAGGGTGTGGTGAAGGTCTGCGATCCCAGCTCCGGGGGAAGCTGAGGCAAGAGGGTCATTTGAATCTCGAGCCCTATGCACACTCCACGGAGAAGGGGAGGGCTGTGCTTTCCTGTGTTTTTTTTTCCCCTGGGCCAGAGAAGGCTTAGTAAGTAAGGTGTCTCCACTTCTGATTACACTGATCTGAGGCAAGCAAAGGGCTTTGGGTTTTTATTTCACAGCAGACAGTGTGACTACTTTATGACGCCATATTTCTGTAGCAAGTGTGTGAGTTTATTATTTTCACGTGTGTGTGTCCGAATGCGGGTAAGATACTCATGTGGAGGTGAGAAGATGAAATCTTAGAACATGCCCCCCCCAGCTTCTGATGGAGCTCGCCTGAGCAGCCCCAGCCCCGAGTCTCCTCCTGGTGATCAAGAGATTGAGACCATCCAGCCTCCGCCTGCCTCAGTGCAGGACCGTGGCTTCCTCCTTCAGAGCTGCAGAGTTCCTGTCTCCACTGGTCTTCACTAGGGGCCCCAAGGCTGTTCTAGCCATGGGTCCTGCTGCTTCTCCCCACTGATGCACAGTGAGGGGCTCAGCTTGGGGCTGACCTCTCTCTCCCACCGCCTGCCTTCCCACCTCGCCTTCTCGCCACCAGCAGCCAGATGCCTTGGCCATCACGGTGGCCTTCTCCGTGGAGTGTGCATAGGGCTCGGGATTCAAATCCACGACCCTCTTGCCTCAGCTTCCCCCAGAGCTAGGATCGCAGACCTTCACCACACCCTGAGGCCAAGAACCTTCACACCTGGCAACAAAGCAAGGTTTCCATCAGTGCACATGGGTGTGGTCTCCGAGCAAAGGAGTCCACGGAGGATCCCCAGCTGTCCTCACTGACCTTCTCTCCTGGGAGGACCTTCTCTACGGGGAGGACCTTCTCTCCTGGGAGGACCTTCTCTACGGGGAGGACCTTCTCTCCTGGGAGGACCTTCTCTACCCGGAGGACCTTCTCTCCTGGGAGGACCTTCTCTACCGGGAGGACCTTCTCTCCTGGGAGGACCTTCTCTACGGGGAGGACCTTCTCTACCGGGAGAAACTTCTCTACCGGGAGAAACTTCTCTACCGGGAGAAACTTCTCTACCGGGAGGACCTTCTCAACCATAGGTACCTTCCTGAATTGCAGGCTGTGTGCTTTGCGCTTGTCCAAGATGCCTCGGCCATCACAGTGGAACACAATGTGGATGTGCTCCCTCCATAGGAACTAGTCCCCACATCAGTACAGCGGGGGGAAGGGGGTCCCACGTGGCTCCTCAAGCTCAGTGCCTGGAAATATAGTCACAAAAAGCATTCAAAAGTGTGCATTCAGTAAGAGAGGTGGCCACTAATTTTGAGTTCCTGACTCATGGTATCTAGCGCAGACTTTATTAAAACTGCCTAAAATATTTATTCAAATATAACAGAACATTAACACGTCCCAACTACTTGTGAAGGGAGCTCACCATCGCCAGTCTGAGCAAAATATTATTTACGTCTAAGTGAACTCTCACCACAGTACACTGGGAAAGATTCCAGAGACTTTAGGGGTTTGAACCCAAAAGGAATTTAAGTTTTAGTATCATAGACATTAAAAACTATTCCTAAAAGATAAAAGTAAGTAAAATTGAACACGCTTCAGAGACAGTGGACGTATTGGATCTCTTGGTGACTGAATGGTTGTGGAGAACATACCATGTGATCTCTCGTCTTCTGTGCTCCACTTTCCCAGGGGGCTTTGGGCTCTCAGGACCCCTGAAGCCCTTTATCACCACTCTATCCCTTAACTGGTTCTGTAACAGTACAAAGAGGTCGTCAGTCAGCTGAGATTTCCTCACAGCCACAATCCCGCTGGATAAAGTTGCTACAGCCACAGCACAGATACCAAGCTACACAGCTGCCACTCATTAGGGCTACACTGTCCATCACTAGGGCTGCACTAGCTGTCACTCACTGAGCTGCAGAGCTGTCACTCACTGAGCTGCAGAGCTGTCACTCACTGGAGCTGCCCATGAGGCAGCAACACAACAGAAAAGTGAATGAAAGGCGAGAACGCGGCTTCCGGGAAGTCAAGGGTGCACATGCTTCTCGGGCCCTTGGGGCCGGCCGGAGGCACTGCACTGCCTCCATTTCTGGACCAGAAGATTCACAGCCATGGCAGTTGCTGTAAGGTCAGCCAGATGGTTGGAATGGGGGGCTGCTTGAAGTACAGGATGATCTTTATTGCTCCAGTTTCAGAGTTTTGGGGGTGTGAGAGCCAGGTACTTACATCTGTTATACTTCCAGTCATGGGAAAAGGCAGCAGGAAGTACTTGTAGAGGAAGGCAGGAGGAGAAAGTAAGGGGAAAGAGAGAGAGAGCAAGACATACTCGAGAAAAAAAATGCTCCCGTACCAGACAGTCTCCCCATGACGTGTACCAGGCTACCTGGCATGTGGTTGTGTCTCTATTGTGTGTATCAGGCCGTCCTGCACGTGGTTGTCTCCCCGTGACGTGTACCAGGCCGTCCTGGCACAATGCACTGTCACGTTGCTGTCACACGAAGCGGGACGCATGCTCGTGTCAGAGCCTTACTCAGACCTCGGTTTCTGTCTGTTACGGTTTTGGGGTCTGTCTTCGCCCAGAGCGGCTCCAGCTGCCCCGATGCTGCCCCACGGGTACCAGTGAAGTCAGAACTTGCCTCATCCCGGCCCAGGCCGGGGCAAGTGAGGAAGCACGGTCCTCCTGCAATCCCCCTTCTGCTGTGTGGCATTTTCCCGGCTCTGTCCCTCTTCGCTATGAAGGTCACGACTATTCTTGCCAGGTCGAGGAGCTCCATTCTCAGAAGGACAGAGCTGCAGCCAGTGCTCACCGAAAAGATGCACATGGAGCCTTATCTGCTATAAAACATTTTTGTACAAATTCTTGTGTTCATTTCTGGAAGGGCTTTATTTGGCTTTTGATAATTTTCCCAAGTAGGATGGTAATTTATCATGTGCTCAAAACTGTTTTGGTTTGAAGCTAAGGAAAGCTAAAGACTCAATTTCCCAAAATCATCATAAGTCATGGCTAGATTACAGCTGGCAAAGTCCACTGCTCAGCTTTGTGTGGTATGAGGGCAGACTGCTGGGTGGACTCGGTGAGTTTATTGATATTACAGCTCTCTGTGCTTTTTATCCTGGTAGCTCAGTTTTAGAAATTCAGAACTCCCTTTATTCTTTCGCAGTGTGACGTCATAAGCTCCAGGTAGGTTTTGGGGGGAAGGATCCCCAAGGATCCGTACTCGTCCCCTGATACAGGCAGTGGCTCACTTTAAGTGTGGCATCCTTACAGCCTGTTCACATGCACGTCCGACTGCAAGACTTCGCAGCGGGAGCAAGAACGGCTCGTTTGTCTGGACTTGTTGGTCATATCTGGAAGTCATTGAAAGTTAGAGGATTATTTAATCACCTTGAGAGTCCAGAGGGCACCAGACAATGATGCATTATTTACTCTAGTTTGATCCATAACCTTGATACAGAAAAACGAAAGCATCCACCAAAATAGTCGCAATGCTGCTCCTGCCGTCCTTGTAAATGGATGGTTGTGTAAAATGACGACTTATTACAGTGTTGGTGTGTGTGTGTATGAAATGCATGGAATTCAGATTTGCTGGGCCCTTCTTGAGAATAAGGAATAGCTGACGTCTTGAGGTGATTTTAAAGAAAACCCTGAGAACCTCAGAAATCGCCCTTCTTCTCAGAAAAACAGCATACAGAAGTATTGACTATTTCAAGATGAAGCAAATCGTAATAACTACATTAAGTGTGCACAGACTTGTCACTCCGGAGGAAGATGTGGGGTGTGCTGCGGTGGCGTCTCGCATGCTCCGACCACGTTACATAGAAAACAGCAGTGCACCTGCCAGCTACACTAACTCCCATCCTTTTCAGTTTTGTTCTTGGTTTTTACAGAAAGAGAGAGAGAGAGAGAGAGAGAGAGAGAGAGAGAGAGAGAGAGAGAGCGAGCACCACTGTTACATGTGAGATAGCTGCACCTCTTTGTTTCCTTTGGTCTGACATTTCAGTCTGACTAGGTCGGAACAGGTGGGAAAGGTCAGCGTGGAGCAGGGACCCCACGTGCTCACCTCATGTGCAGCCCACAGACCCCCACGCTCACTGCGTCTGTATTTCTCTACCTGCCATGTGCCTCTATCTGTCCGTTGTCCACCACCTGTCTGTCATCTGTTTGTATGTCACGCATCATCTGTCAGCTCTCTGTCCACTACCTGTCTATCATGTCTGTATGTCATATGTCATCTGTCAGCTTTCTGTCATCTGTCTAGTGTTTATTTTGTCAACATCGCCTTGTTCCTTTATCATTCATAGGCCATCTATGTATCACTTATTGTCTATCTTTATGCTACATCTATAATTTATATTTATATCTATTTCTAATCAACCATATATAATCCATTACTTATTTTTAATCTATCTGTATCTTTCATAGCAACATCTACCATCATCTTATTTCTATAGCTATATATATAATCTATCTTTTGCTTATCATCTATCACTTATCTTTATCATTTATTGCCATCAATCATCTATGATCTTATCTCTGTCTGTGTGCAGATCTATTCCGTGTATACATGCCTATCTGTACTTGACTACATTGAAAGCAAACTGCATTTGCAACTTTGTAATAAGGACAGAAGCAAAATCACTTACCAGGAAGTATATAAGCTAACTCTCAAGATACAGGATGTGTGATCGGTTTTTCACAGACCTTGAATGGGAAAACCATAGTCTTGCAGTAAACCATTTGTTATCAATATGTAAAAAATTGATCTGAAATTCATACTCGGCATAAAGGATCACATGTTTGCGGACAAAGGATGAATCATGATTTTAATATAAAACTTTGAATGATAAGATCTTTATATAGAAATAATGAAGAAAGGTCTATATAGCTTTTAGCTAAACAAAGATTTCTTAGCTATACTCTACAAAGCCCTTCAATGATCAAATTGACATATTGAATTTTGTCAGAGTTAAAGAGTTTGCTCTTCAAAATAGCTGCTAAGTAAATCAAATGCCAGTCACGGATTGGAATAAACTGTCTGAAATATGTGAAGCTCACAAAGTGTTTTTCTATGAGTTATAGCAGATCCTCACAGCTCGATAGCAAGAAAACAACCTCCTGTAAGAGGTTTTAAGTTTTCGAATACATTTTTTACCAACCACATTATACAGGTGAAAATAAAGATACATGGAGATTTTCAGTGTCATCATAAGAAATATTGATTAATTCCACAATGGGGAGCATATAAAACATTACATTGTCTGGAATAAGAAAAATGAAAACCATGGGACAGAGTTAACACAGGTTCAGTCCACAAAATCAACACCTACCAGCGACCAACACTGTCTTTGCCAGCAGCAAGTGTCTGAAATAGATCATGTTCACCAATTTCCTAGATCAAAACATTCCTCATGTCCTAAATCTTCCAGGTAAAGCATCTCACTTGAGATATCTCAGCCTGTCAACCAATCATACGCTCGTGGGGAGAACATTCTAATGTTCTCTGGTGGGGATTTTGAGATAGAAGGTGTGTGTGTCTCTCCTCTCTGAGAAAGGGCCTTGTTGTATTTTACCTGCTGATAAATTACCACCCAATAGCTTAAGAGACCAAGGGGAATATCCTCTTATGAGGTCTGGAGAGATGTCTCACAAGCATTAGAACCTGAGTTTGGATCCTGGGTCCCACATGAAAACACCAGGTGGAAACAGTGGAGGCTGCACTTCTGGCCCTGGTGGGCAGAGGCTGGGAAATCCCAGAGTGAAGCAAGAAGGAGGTAGAAGCAATCCAGGATGATTCTGGAAGTCATCCTTGGTCCTCCACAGGGACACACAGTGCCCTCTGACACACACACACACACACACACACACACACACACACACATAAATAAATAAACAAATAAATAAAAATGATTCTCTTACAATAGTCTAATTTTAGTTCTTAATTCAACTGGCAGAAGAGCACGCACCATCACCAAAGGGCCGAGGGAGCTGGCCACACCATCTCCACATAACAGCTGAGAGAGGGACGATCCTCATTTGCCAGACCAGCATGTCTGGCCAAGTACATACACGGACACCAACTTCCTCAACCAGTTCTCTGGATTTTATTCACTTGCCCAGGGACTAGTCCTTTCCACCATGGGCTGGGTCTTCCCCATCAGCTAGACAATCACTTGCAGGTTTGCTTTGGGCTTAACTCAACTATTAATTATCTACAGATGTGCCCAGAGCTCAAACCCTCAACTGTCAAGTTGACACCTGTGTCTGACTGTGACAGGCCTAATGTAGCCCAGGCTGGCTTTGAATATCTTCTGATTGTCTTGACTTCTTAGGCCTGGGTGGAACCCAAGACTTCACGCATGCTAGCCAGCACCGTGTACTGGAGCTCCATCCCAAGCCCAAGATGCATGAATGTTAGCTGTTCATTCCTACTTCTGAGCCAGCACCTACTTCTGCTGTCTGACGGCAGCCTCCTGCCTGTGAGACTCTCCTTCCTTTGCCCATTGAGAGATTCCTCCCTTTGCCCATTGAGAGACTTCTCTCTTTGCCCATTGAGACTCCTCCCTTTGCCCATTGAGACACTCCTCCCTTTGCCCATTGAGACACTCCTCCCTTTGCCCATTGAGAGACTTCTCCCTTTGCCCATGGAGACACTTTTCCCTTTGCCCATTGAGACTCCTCCTTTTGCCCATTGAGAGACTTCCCCCTTTGCCCATTGAGAGACTCCTCTCTTTGCCCATTGAGAGACTCCTCCCTTTGTCCATTAAGACTCCTCCCTTTGCCCATTGAGAGATTCCTCCCTTTGCCCATTGAGACACTCCTCCCTTTGCCCATTGAGAGACTCCTCCCTTTGCCCATTGAGAGACTCTTCCCTTTGCCCATTGAGACTCCTCCCTTTGCCCATTGAGAGACTTCTCCCTTTGCCCATGGAGACACTTTTCCCTTTGCCCATTGAGACTCCTCCCTTTGCCCATTGAGAGCCTCCCCTCTTCACCTCTGTACACAAGGCTTTCCATACAGACTCACTGTTTGTCAGTCAAAATAATGAATGAATGCAGACAAACAGGCTTTGTCCCCACTTCTCAGAGCACATGTGAGCGTTGTCTTTTTGTGGCGCATGCTAGCTGCATATGTGACTGTTGTCTTTTTATGGTGCATGTTAGCTGGATCATTTGGCACATAAACAAAACCACACTGTCCGTTTTAACTTTACATCATCAGAACTTTTTCAAAAGAATACAGTAATATGTATATTTTCTGTTCTATGAATTACATTTTTCAAAAGAACTCCGTGCAGTCACCGACATTTTGAATGTAGACTCGGCCTGATGATCATGTTTGCTGCCGCCTTCGAGAGTCTTTTGAGCACTTCAGATGTTGCCGGTACTCCAGCCACTGAGCATTTAATGTCAGTTATTTTAGAAGGAAATATCCAGCACTGGGCGTGAAGGATCACTACAGTGCTTGACCACAAGCATGCCAAGGTTCATTTTTATTCATACACCAAAGTAATTACTTATTTTGTCAGTAATCTGGTCTTGGGCTGTCTTCACCTTAGTGAATGTGACAGTGTTTCCACGCGTGTCCTTTTGGACTCCGTAGGTGACTGTAGGTCTTCTCTTCGTATGTGGCTGCTCTGTAAGATGTGTGTGCTCTTTGCTGACCCACTTGAGAAGTTCCACAGTGTTGTTTGCGGCACGCTCTCCCAAAAGCAGATGGAAACCCAACATCCCACTGCTGGAAACCACAGCTTCCCTTGTCACGGCCAGGGCGTCCCACTCGCAAGCACTGGCGGCTCTTCCAGCGATTCCGACTGGCTCGTGTCATGTGGGGCATTTTCCACGGGTTCTGCATCACCATCCTGTTGACATCGTAGTGTCACGATGTGAACTGGTTGAGGTCAAGTACACTGTGATGTGAACGGGTGGAAATCATGCAGGTTCATGATGAGCTGGACTGGAATCATGCAGGTTCACGATGTGAATGGACTGAAATGCCTAAGTTCACGACTGAATGGGTTGAAGTCATATTGGTCCATGACATAAATGTGCTGAAATTTTATAGGTTCACGACATGAGCAACTTGGTCAACTCTCACTCGGAACTGACGAATATTCATGGTTCGTCTTCATATAATTGTTTCAACAGCTTCGCACACTTAATGTGTGAAATTCACGTTGCTTCCCTTCTCTGAGCTTTTTACAATTCCTTTCTCATATTTTTATTACTTACCAACTGACGGACGTTCCGTTTCTTCCTCGTTGTGTCTGAGGTAGTCAGGCTTTTCGGCCAGACCTGAAGGTAAAGTGGACGCTCAGGCAGGTCTCACGTAACTTCCCGTGTGTAGCAGGTCATGGCTGTCTCTGCTCATCTGGCAGTGGACGGAATGTCCGGGACAGATGGTCACTGCTGCCCTGTGCGGAGAGTAGGAGGCTGAGCTTCTGGTCCTCTGATGTCTCTCTGGTCTGCAGCCACACTGGGGCTTCTCCAACTGTAGTTCTCCTCTGCCAGTGTCTCCCCTCCCCCTGCTACCAGGGGCTGGAGGTCAGCTGCCCCCCCCTGCCACGTGCTGGAGATCTGCTGTCCCCCAGACTCCTGTGCTTGAATGTTTGCTCCCCAGCTAGTGGGGATCTTTGGGGAGATTGTGGAATCTTGGGGGAAGGGGGCGCAGCAGGAGGAAGTGGGTCACCGGTGGTGGGCGGGGCTTGGTCGTCCTGGCCAGCATCACTTCCTGTCTTCTCTCTCTTCCCTGGAGACATGAGAAGCCACCTTGAGCTTGCTCCTGCCGCAGCCGGTGGTCCCCTCCCCCCAACCCCTGCGCCCTCGACCCTCCCATCACATCCCCTTCTTTAGCACCCCTTGTCAGGTGTTCGGCCTGCAATGAGAGGCGTAGCCAGCACGAATCTCAAAGCACGATTAGATCCGTGCTTCCCCCTCCCGTTGAAGGTCAGACATCAGAACTCACCCACGTGAAACCTCGGAGGAAGCGTCGGCTGCTGGGCTGGGGACCCGCGAGCGTGTCTGCTGGGTAATAGCAGGGGGGCCCGAGTGTGGCGCAGAGGAATTCCTCAGGAAGAGAGAACGGCCATGCCGCTCTCACAGCTCCAGGGCTGCTGAGTGGGACTCTTCCTCCCGAAGGGTGGGAAGAGAAGCACAGGACACGCGCGCCCTGGCTAGTGCTGGGCGGGGGTGCTGAGGCCTACAGGTCAGTGCTGGGTTGCTGGGTTGCTATAGTCTGTAGTCAGTGCTGGGTTGCGGGGTTGCTATAGTCTGTAGTCAGTGCTGGGTTGCTGGGTTGCTATAGTCTGTAGTCAGTGCTGGGTTGCTGGGTTGCTCTAACCTATGAACAAGTGCTGGGTTGCTGGATTGCCGTCGCCTTCAGGTTTCACTCGTAGATGTGTTGCACGGCAGGTGGGGGTGAGGTGACCTCACTGGATGATCAAGAAGCTGAAGAGGAAGAGGAAGGGGCCGGGCGGGTGGGCCAGTTCTCCAAGGACTAAGCCAGCGACCGTCCACATGGCCTGTAAGGTCCTGCGCTGCTCTGGGAACAAGTCTTTTCTCTCTGTGTGTCTTTGGGGGACACTGGGATAAAACCGTAGAGTTGGGATACATAGGAGTTGTGGTCTGCTGGGTCGAGCACCGAGTCTCATTAGCCGTCACATTGCTCGTCCTGTGGCCGCAGCTAAATCACCTGCAAGGCGCTGTTTTCCTCCTGAAGACAAAAGAAACACTTGAGGAGCTTTGCTTGTCCACACGATGTGCCTGCTTCCTGGGCAGGACGTCCATGACTTCTGTGTCCATGTCGTGGCAGCAAATGTATTTCAAGAGCCTAGTTCTGGCGTGAAGCCTGGAGTTTGCTCAGACTGAGCAGGCGATGTCCAGTTTCCCAGCATCCTTTGCATTTGGTCTCCGTTAGTGTTTATTTGGATGCTGACTTAGCCTGCCAAGGAAACGTGAGAACAGTGGAAACTGAGCATGTGTAGCTCCTGCCTCAGCTCCCCACATCTCTCACGTGTGGCTCAAGGAAGAGCCTTTAATTCCTTCTCGATCATTGCACAGACAACAAACTTAAGACGAGGACTTAACTTAGGATTGATTTTTGCATCGCTGCGACAAACCAAGAAGTCGCTCACAAATGTTTAAGCCAGAAGGGAAGGCAAGAAAAAATTACTGAATTAGATATCCTATGTGCCCTGCATTCTTGAAATGCATCATGATAAAATGAATGTGGAGATCACATTAAAATAAAATGAATGTATAGATCACGTTAAAATATTTTGAAGAAGAAACTTTACTGTGGGAATCTTTATATTGAGGTTTTAATGAACTCATGTAAAGTTCCATGCTTCATTCTAAACAGAAGTCTGTCCAATTTGAACGCAAGTATTTTTATTTGCATGCACGTGTGTGCGTGTGTTATGTACATGTTATTGGGTATATGTACAAGAGGTTGTGTGTGTGGCGTGGAGGCCCGAGGGTGACTCCAGAAATCATCTTGGGTTGCTGCGTCACCTCATTGCTTTGCTTCTGCCATGTCCACCTGGCATTTTCACATGAGAGCTGGGAATGTGAACTCAGGTCCTTTTGCCATGAGGGAAGGTTTAACCCCTGAGCTCTGTGATCATGGGTACACAAGGCAGAGTCTGCCTAATGGCCCCGTGCCAGTATCTCAGGACTCAGGAGAAAGAATAAATATCCTTTGCTGCTTCCGTTGAAAATGAAACCTGCACTATCTTACACACAGGCAGAATGTGATCTTCAAAGCTTAAACTTTTATTTCTTGTTTTCTGTTTCTTTTATATGGTTTCTGTCTGACCATTCTTATTTGCTCTTAAAAGGTGTGTCTGTATGAGTGTGTGCATTTGCATGCACATGTATGTATGTACGTGCATGTGCATTTGCACATTAACACTTGTATGTGTACATGTGTGCACATGTATATGTGTGCATGCATGTGGCATGTTGTGTGTGTGCATGCATGTGTACTTGCATGCATGTGGATGTGTGTATGTATGTTATATGTTGATTGTCCTAATATTCTGGCCAAATAGACTGCCCTACAGTAGGAAGAGGAGGCCAGGTAATTTTTTGTTTTACTTGTCACATTAGGAATTGTCAATAAAATAGTTTTTAATAATGGATATACCTGATGTCAAGTTGACAGGCTATTTTACTTTTCATAATTTTGCTTTTAAATTCTCCACAATAAAATGTGTCATATTGCTTCGGTAAACTGAATCAGTAGGTACACAGTTAGTGACTATTAGTGGGACTCAGCGAGGCCAAGATAAGAACAGTCTCACCTAAGTATACCCTCAAGCAGGTATGACCTTGCCCAAGCATGACCTCACGTAGGCATGACCTTGCCCGAGCATGACCTCACGTAGGCATGACCTTGCGCGAGCATGGCTTCAAGTCAGCATGACCTCACGTTGCCGTGATCTCTCGTAAGCATGACCTCACATATGCGTGACCTCACGTACACGTGACCTTCCACCTCTCTTGAGCATGAGCATGGTGACTGTGGCAAGGTTGCCAATCTTTTCCTTTGCGCTTTCTTTCCTATGACGTAATAAGAATCTTTGATAACTCAAATATAAACTTCTTCTGGGAGAACAAGTTAGATTGAGCAAGAAATGATTCTTTAACTAAGTCAAGAGTCCTCAAACACATATTCATCACTGTAAAATACTGACATTAATAATTTTGATACTGCTATGTAGAAATTAAAATTTCTCCAAGGTACAATAATCCAGTAAAATTCTAAGGAATAAGCCTCTTCGTCTTGTTTTTCCTGACACCAGCGTGCACAAAGCTCTCCGCCTGCGGATGGGGGTTTCTTTTATTGTCTGAGTTGTGACTTTCACGTTTGGAATGACTGCAGACTGTCTGATCCTTGTTGTCATGAGCACCGGTTCTTTAGCTCCACCCACTTGTAGATATAATTAGAGATCAAGCAGAGATTCAGTTAAAGATTCAGTTGCAGATCAAGTAGAGGTACCTTGTAATCCCCACGGCTACTATCTAGATGAAATGTAGAATGAGTTTTATCACAACGCATTTATTTGTAATTAACCCAGGCCTCATTCTAGAGTTATAAATGCCTTGAAACTGTAATTCTGGGGTATGACTAATCTCTGGAAAATCATTCTATCACGGGACCAAAACATTTCTGAGCTGTAAAGAGCACATATTAAGATTTTGCTTTACCATTATGAGATGTCAGAGCTCAAAAGAGAATATTCGAGTGTCTGTCTCATCTATCTACATGCAATGTGTCTTTAAAGAGTTGCGGGGTGTGGACGGCTCACCGAGGCATGAAGAACATCATGTGGGCATTAGCCTTGCCGTGCAGATGTCTGAAGAGCAGCGACTGGAAACAGTTTTGAAGTTCGGAAGAGCATTTTCTCACGGAACCCGTGCCCTGGTATCTAACCATGATCCTCCCATGAGGATGCCTGTGAACATGGACCACATGCTTTCTCTTGGATGGCTGAGGCTTCGTTCGAGGTGCCTCTCGAGTGGCTCGTCCGTAAAGTGCTCCAGTCTGATCTCCATCATCTGTGTGAAACCTGGTTAGATGTGGTGTTATGGGTCCGTGATCCTAGTGTTGGGGTGACAGGAAACAGAAAGAGCTAGAGGGTCAAAGTTCCTGGCAAAGCTCAGCCAACAAGAGACCCTGTGTGTCGTATTTGACATGTCCCCACAGGCTCATGTGCTTGGAAAGGTAACGGCACCTTTAAGAAGTGAAGCCTTGTGGGAAGAACGTGGTCACAGGGGGTGGGGCTTGAAGTGGACTAGCTCCACCCCACTACCTGGAGAGCTCCACTCTTGCACCAAGCAGTCCTGCAGCTCTCAGCCTCTATGATGGATGTAACCTAGCCCACCTCCAGCTTCTGCTGCCAGCCACGCCGCTTCCTCCACGGGAGACTGTTTCTCCCCTCTGGAACTGTAAGCTGAATAAATCTCTCTTTCTCCCTTAAACCGCTTGGCCTTGGGTGCTCTCTCACAGCAATAGTTGAGTTACCAGTACATTGTCTTTAAGTACCAAGTGTATCATAAGGTATTTTCCTTTGAACAAACAGCCACCATTTTGTCCAAGAACGCCTGGTGACTGTTGATGCTCCTTCCCTCGAGATAGAGGGGAGAGAATGCATGTGCCCACCCATATGCCTGTGCACATGTGTGCACATGTGAGGACTGGGAGAGGCAGAATGCACACGCTGGCACATGTGCCCACGTCCTGTGCCTATGCTGTCCAGGCGCCCTCACATGTGAAGTTGGAGGGGTCCCTTGAGTGCACAAACTAAGGCAGATGGCTGAGGGTTCTAACGATCCTGGGGTCATCATCATGAAGGTCCTCCTGCCTCTTGCAAACGATCCTCTTCCCATTCGTGCTAGCAGGTCCAAAAAACTCCGAGGCTTGTTGGGCTGGCAGTGGCACAGTTGTTTCTTTGGTTTGTCCTGGAATCCTTCTCTGGGAAGATGGTTGTGTGTGCCACCTCCCCACTGAAAGGGCCACAGAATACGGTGGGGGCATCTAGGAATGACCTGAGGACCTCCTCTGGCTTCAACACATCATGCATGTGTGCTTCCATGCATGTGTGTGAACACCCTTCCATCCACACCTCCAACGCGTGCGCACACACACACACACACACACACACACACACACACACACACACACAGATATGTCCCTCCCTCAAGTCTTTTTGCTAGTGAGTTTCAAGTCCTTCATTTATTAGAAAGTTTCCAAGGCCAGAAGAACTTGCGGCTCCTTCCTTGATCCTGCGGAGAAAGCATCCTGCGCTCTTGAGAGTTGCTCTGGGACCCTTTGATACGCAGCTAAACCATGGGCTGCAGCTCACGCCGCAGCACATATCAGCATATGGGGGCAGCACAAATCTTGGCAACGGTACAAACTTTCTGCTCAGACAATAGCCAAGAACCACTGACAATCAAATGAGCTACAAGCCCAGGAGCTGGGCAGGGCTCACCTTGGCTTGGCAGATGACTTGGCTGCAGGTGGTTGGTTCTGAGCACAGTGCTGAGCTGCACCCCAGTCCCACAATGCAAGCGTCGTGGGCATACCCCGAAACACCTTGGCTCAGACTCCAGATGACTCGAGTCTGTGGCTTTATCTTCATGATGTCTCAGTGCTTATAGAAGCATCCTTCTCTTAATGTTTTCCTGCTGTCTTTCCTTTCCACAAAGATATCAAATTAAACTCTCTTTGGCTTACGTTATGTTGGAATGGTTGACCATAAAAATTACTTTGTTGGGTGCTGCTGAGTTTCATTAATAAATGCTGGAGTGAGCTCCGATGTGGGTAAGGACAGACTTTCTGTTCACTTGTGAAATGGAAACTTCCGTCACAAATATTCCGTATTTATGAGAAGATATGTTCCCAGTATCAACGATTATAAAATGAAAATATCACTCAAGTCTGTAAGACTGTGAAGATACTTTTAGTCCTGAATATAAAATATCCAGCCAGGATTTAATTCATATGTGGACATAAGCAAGCACGTTAATTTCCAGGAACCAAATTTGCTTTTGTTCATAAGTAGGAAATTAATATGAATAGCAACTAATTGTTTCAATTCCTTCAGTATGAATGCATTTATGTACTCATGTGGGGAAACATGTATGTGCATGCATATGCCCATGTGTGCAGACCTGCGTGTGTGCATGTGCCCATGTGTGGGGAGACATGTGTGTTTGTAAGTGTGTTTGTGGGCAGACTATCTGCACATGTGAATCTGTTCACGTATGGGGGGACATGTGTGTTCATGTGTGCTTGTGGGGGAATTTGTGTGTTTGTGCCTTTATGTGCTGGTAGTGGGGGGATATGTGTGTGTTTGTATGTGCTCATGTGCATGGGGACATGTGTATGAATGTGTTTGTTGGGGGAGCATGTGTCCATGTGTGTATGTGCTCCTGTGCATGAGGACATATTTGTATGAGTGCATGTGCTCATATGTGTGTGATGTGTCTATGCATGTATGCATGTGTGTATGTTCTTGTGCTTGGGAAAATGTATACATGTGCTCATGTATATGAGGATGTGTGTGTGTGTTCATAAGTGTAGCCATGTGATCCATGCATGTGCTTGTGTATGACTGACATGTGTGCATGTGTTTGTGTGTGTAGGGATATATGTGTGAGTGTATGTGCTCATGTGTGTGGGAACATGTGCATATGTGTATATGTATGGGACGTGGGTGTGATTGCATCTATGTGAGGATATGTGTGCATGCGTGTATGTGCTCCTGTGGGGACATGTGCGCATGTGCTTGAGCTTATGTGTGTGTGCATGTACGTGCTCATGTGTGTGCATATGTGTGGAGGCAGCAGCCTTTGGTGTCATCCCCAAGCGCTATCCACTTTTTGAGACAAAAAATTGTCTTCGTAGATCTGACCTAGTGGACCGGATCTGCTGGCCGGAAGCTGCGGGACCCACTCATCTCTGCACTCCTCCCTGGAGTCCTCCGGGGTGCCATCAGGCCTGGCCTTTCATGTAGGTTCTGGGGATCAAACGCGGGTCTGGTTCGCCTGGTAAACACTTAGTGGACTAAACCTTCTCCTGAAATAAATTCAATGCCAGCAAATGTTCAATTCGCACACCTGTTGTGTCTGTCATTATAACTGGGTTGAGTAAAAATCCCACAGGCAGAAAGGGTCATGGGCAAAGAGCTTAGCAAGTCCTCCATAAAGCATGGAGCTCTTTCCCAACACACACAAATCTGTCCTACGGTAGGGTGTGGGTACTCTCAGTTCATCTGTGCTTCACATGATCTCTCCATGTAATCAAAACAGCCTTCTGTCTCCATCTTTTCTTCATTTTTTATATTCCTCTGAAATTAAAGATGTTTTCTCAAATAATCTCTAAATCCCTGAAATGCCTGGGGAACAGCCAAGCAGCACCAGCACTGGTGTCTTGTTGAAAGTCAAGCTCGTGACGGATGTCATCATTCACAGCCACGCTGGTCCTGTGGTCTGACTTGGAACATGGGCTCTCTCAACACTCTGAAGAGTAGTCATGTGGTTGAATGTATTACTTGAAGACAAACATTGCACTTTGGAGCCTCTCAGTTGAAATCTTTTCCAGCTTGAGCAGGTGCTTTGTCGAACCTTCGCAGCCTCTTGTCCTTTATAGAAGCTGAGTAAGTACCAACAATGGTACGAATGGGATTTGGCCCATTCACTTCCTGATGCAGAGGAGGAATCAGTGTCAGTCACATTCCGGAACAGCAGAGGGTCTCCCTGTGTCCCCTGCAAGATACTGTGAAGCCTTGAACTCACTAAAAAATTTCTCAGTTGGCTTGCTTGGCAGTGCCAATAGAACTAATGTATCCTTGGCTGCACTAGGGATAACCTTTGCCAAGTCTAAGTGCTGCTGTTGAATTGTATCCTGCAATAAACGAGTTAGGAAATATTAGAAATGTTACACGACTGAATGGCTAGATGCCAGGCCTCCGGTGATAGATCCATGTCTCTACTCCTTTCTAGTGGCCATTAATATTATTTATAAGGTAAGAGATTTGACTGCTAATATTTTTTTGTAGGGCATGTCACCTTGGAGTAGATTTAGTTGCCATAACTCTCACTTGATTAAGCAAAATGCACAATATTCAAATACTTCATTTGATGTAAGTTTGATTCAGTTATAAGAAAATTAGGTTTATTTCAAATGGGTTCAAAACCACAAATTAATGTTTGATGTGATATAATATATGATATGCTAATGATATACATCATTATGGGGCGGGACAGAAGCCCCACCTTTCAGAGCCAGTTCTCTTTTTGAGGCGTGCCCATGGGGGGGCAGAAGGGCCAACCACATTCTGCCTCTTGGTTAGACCTCTTGCAGTTTCTCCTCCTTCCTTGTGGTGCAAAACCAGGTTAAAGCTCTGAACTACCTCTGCTCAAGACCGGGCCCCCATCCTTCACTGCCCAATCCGCACATTTCCACAGTGCTCCCCTCTCCCCTCCATGCATCCCTAGGGCTCCCTCCTCCAGGAATGTGCCCACCTTCATGGCCTTGCCCATGGGTGAGGATGCTGGACTTTCTGGAATAACCTGAATCACTTTTGTGTTGATTGAAATGTCAGCTGTATATTTTTCATAAAGTTTTACACATTTGATATGATAAATCTGTGTGCATTTGTAACTTTGGAGTTAGTTACAGTGCATATGGCAAATATTATTTTAGGAGCACATTCTTCCAATGATATGTCCAAATGCTCAAGTGTAGAGAACAGACAGGACTGATGTTTTCTTTAGCAGCAGAAGTAGCAGCAGAAGCTGAAAGGAGCGTCTGTGACTAAAGTGGAGGTAATGTCTCACAGGTCCCTGCTGCTAAAGTAACAGTTCCTTAGAGAAGAATCCAGGCTCCAGAAGATCTGTGGGCTGTCTCACACCACTGGCTGAGATCTGCTGGGGACCTACGCCAGAGGCTTGCAGCCCTGAACCCCGAAGCAACACTCTCTCCTTCTCTCTGCTTCTCATTTCTTCTCGATGCAGTCATTCTTCTCACCCACAAACCACCATCTTTGGAATTTCAGTTACCATCTTCTTTATTTATCTCCTGTATTTTTTAATCGGGGCAGGTATCTTGGTCTGCTGTTTTAACAAGAGTAGCTCCTTTTTTTCTTCAGTCTGTTCATGTGCATTGGAGTTACTTTTACACGTATGCTGATAAAATTGTGATAAAGCAGCGTAAGGGGACGAGGGACTTTCTTTTCTCTTATAATAATCTGGTTACAGTCCCTTGTCCAGTTTGGCAGTAGAATCCACACCAACCTCGGGAGGGAACTGGCCACACCATCTCCATGTAACTGCTGAGCTGAGAGAGGAATAATTCTCACTTGCCAGACCAGCATTTCTGGCCAGGTATACAGCAGGATGTCGACTTTCTCAAACAGTTCCTTCCACTTTACGCACCAGCTCAGGGACTAGCCCTGTCCACCATGGCTGCCCATCTCCGTCAATCTCCTGCAGGCTTGCTGGAGGCGTAACAACTGATTCTCTATAAATGTGCCCGGAGGTGGAATTCTCAGCCTTCAAGTTGACACCTATACCTAACTATGACACTTCATTCCCTGTCAAGTTTCTGTGCAAGTTACTCTACATGGTTGCTGATTAATAAGAGGTTTATTCTCTCTTATGATAATCTAGTTACAGTCGCTTGTCTAGCTTGGCAGGAGAGCTCACACCAATACCAGGGGTGAGGGAACTGGCCACACCATCTCTACATAACAGCTGAGAGAGGGAAGATCCTCACTTGCCAGACCAGCATGTCTGGCCAAGTGTACAGAAGGATGCCGACTTCCTCAACCAACTCTCTCCGTCTTATCCATCTGCCCAGGGATTAGTCCCATCCGTTATGGCCCGGTCCTGGACCTTCCCTATCAACTAGATAATCTCCAGGTTCACTCTGGACTTAAGTACTAACTTTTTAAGCAACTGTGCCCAGAACCTGAGACCTCAACCATCAAGTTGGCACACATTTCTATGACAACGTGTTTGATGAAACCTGTCTGTATATGAAATTCACCTGATTCCCGTCTCTGAGCTCCTGCTGTGTGGTCGGGCAGTGAAGGTGGCAAAGGCAGAATGGAGCTACATCAGGCTCTGGGATGACTTTAGCTGTTTTCAGCCCATGAGTCTCTTTGGCTGTCCTGGGCCCCTTTCTCTTCTGAGGTCACCAGCGTTTGCTCTGCTGGCCATTTCTGTGAAGGCCTCCTTCCTCTCACGAGGGACTGAAGGCAGAATGCAAGGACTTCTAGAGTCGCCGCGGTGCTCACGCCACCTACATTTCTGTTGGTTTGTCCCCTTGGCAGGATTCTCTTTCCTTCCGCACGCAGCCTAATTTCTCAGTTTGCATTTTGCTTCTCTTTGCAGCTTTTCTTCTCTTGATATAAATGTTTAGACTCGAATGGATCTTTTTTCACTGGAAATGAAGTTGCGTACATTAATTTTCTACTCATTGTGAAACATCTCAAAACTACAGACAAGTCAAAGGAATGGTGCTGTGGAGAATCCTCACCTTTCCCCACATGTTCTCCAGCTGATAAATGTTGCGATGTTTAAAATAAATTTCCTATGTCAGTTGTTGTTCAATTGGCAAATTACCTGAATGAGTGGCAAAATCAAATTTTTTAATAAAGGAGATTATCACGCTGAGAAAAATTTCATGCATTTTTGTTTTTAAAAAGGCACATGTCCATCTTTGCGGTGGTCTCAATTGTCTCATGGGATTATTTTTATTTCTTGATCCTTAATTTAATTGTGACTTATCCAAATCAATTCTGAAATGTGAGTCCATATTTTATTTTTACGACATATAGACGTGAACATTCTCACAAATATGTCCATTTGTTCAATACAATAAAAGTACAAAGAGCAAATATTTAGTGGAAAGTAGACATGAGGCCATTGTCCACAATAATAGCTATATGCACTGGAAACTCCACTAAGCGATCATTTTGTCTTATTTATTTTTTTATTTTATGAGACAGAGTGTTGGGCAGCCCCGGCTGGCCTGGCATTACTGTGTGCTGGGGTATCTTGCGCCCCCCAGCCCTCTGTCTTCTACTTCCCACTTTCAGGAATCTCAGCAGACAACTGAAAGTCATACTTATTTTGATTTTTTTTCTTTCATAGAAAGCCAGTGAAGACAGGGTAGCTGTTAGTTTTATGAAGTTTCAGCCTTTTCATTTGAACTTAACTGCATTAAATGTACCTGATTTACTCACAGCTCTAAATTTGAGGATAGGAATAATTGGAGCCTCCTTGGTTCTCATTTGCTTGAAACAGGAGGCAGCTATGGAATTATCTTGGCCTCAGTTCTCTAATTGATGCCTGTCTGCTGGTGCCAGTGTCATTTTAATTTTTGCTTGAATTTCTTAACTTCCTGAGCCAGCGCAAGTATTTTGCCCACAGGCAAATAAGTACAGTGTCACAATCTACAATGTTTCTGTATCTCACACTAAGCTTTGGCTTCAGGTTTCAGATCTGAAATGCTACGCCAATGACTATGGACTAAGGACATGGATGATGGATATCCGTGTCTCTTTCCGACTGGCTTGTAGTGGACTCTTGTGCTTGGGGGTAGAAAGGTCATTTTGAACTTGATGAAATCATGGAGTTTTTCTCAATAATATTTTCAGAATCAGAATATAGATTAAAGTAGTTTACAACTTGAAAAGATTGTGCACAGGATGAAAGGGAGGTAAAATCTTCCAAGCAGCTCTGTGAGGATGAGCCCTTTTAATCATGACATATTGGGTTACCCTGCTGCAGGGACATGCGTGAGTATCACTGGAGAGTGTGACTCAAGGCCAAGCAGGGAAACTCAAAAAACTATCTCAACAAACAAACAAACAAACAACAAAATTGAAAAGAAAGGCAAAAACCTGTGTCTCTGCATTCGCGCGCTGCTTTTCACTTGGATCTGTGCGCGTCGTCCTGTAATTACATTTCCTTTCATGTCTCAGTGACGCGAGGGACACAAATACTTTTTCCCTTTAGATTCAGAACTTACCTGTTGGGCCGTTACCAAGCGTAGAGTTGGGTGGTGTTATTCACTTAGTCTCTGCGTCAGCGAGCAACACTGACCATAAGTGCAAGTGCTGCTAAAGTCCCCGAGCTTTCTAATGACACAGAGGCAACACAAGTCGTCAGTCTGACCTGCTCATCTTGCCAGCCCTGCCCCACCAGGCTTCCCTGGTTGGCAGCGGGGCTGCTTCTGCTGTGGCTTTCCCAGAGCTTCGGGCAAAGTTACAGATACTTTGTCTCATGGACAATGAGAATGTCTCAGAGCTTGAAGTCCATCACATCTGTCTACGGAATGCATTTGTGGATACAAAGACCTCTGCGTTTGCATTATGTAGAACATGTGAGAATTGTCTCTTTATGGGACTCAATTTTTTTTAATCACAGAAAACACTAATCTATGGAAATAAGCCCAAGCTTCCTTCCTTTCTTGGGGTGAGAAGTGGATCTTATGGCCTGCTTCGTAAAGATGGTACAACTACGGCCTGACTATTCCTGTCTCACTACAGTCTGCCACTAATCTATGGAAATAAGCCCAAGCTTCCTTCCTTTCTTGGGGTGAGAAGTGGATCTTATGGCCTGCTTCGTAAAGATGGTACAACTACGGCCTGACTATTCCTGTCTCACTACAGTCTGCCGTCCTTAGGGACGCAACAGGCAGATACCAGCCTCCGCTGAGCTCTGTCTCTGCAGTTCCTTCTCTGCACATAGTCACTGCCTCTACTCGTGAGGCGAGAGAGATTCACGGGTTCACAGGGTAACACAGGTAGGCGCCCCTCCATGGAACCTTAAAGACGTGGGAGTGATGCTCTGGTTCCCTCTGCTGCGGTGCTAAGATGCAGGCAAAGCGCTCAGGGGAGAACTGAAACTGTGTTGGCTCGGGGTTTGCGGGGATTCAGTCCATCCTGGAGGCGAAGACGTGGGGGGGACCAGCTGGTCAAACCCTCAGTTCTCCACAGTGAGCAGGAAGCGCAGGCAGGTTACAAAGCCAACTAGCCAATCCCCGCCATGCACTTCCTCCAGTCCCCACCTCCTGAAGCGTCCACCCCAGCAAATGGAGACCCCATCTCTGAACAGGTGCACACGTAGGGGGCATTGCGTCCACTCCACAAGTGTAACTGTGTTCTTTCGTTGCAGCGTGGTAACATGCGCGCCTATGGAATGAGAATTTAAATCCTCCTTTCTCTAGAGATGGACGAAGGTCAGACTGTTTTCTCACCCTGACATGCCAGAATTTTCTGAGTGTCAACTCAGCCCCGAGTGTGTAGACAAGACTCTGCTGACGCCTGAGTCTCTCTGGAGTTCAAATGCGAAGCAGGCATTGTGTCTTCCTTCCGCATCCAAAGGCAAGAATGGGGCGATTTCATTGCTTTGAGGTCTGTTACTTCTCTTGAGCTCCGGATGCTGACTGCAAGCCTGTCCACGCTTCACTGCTTCCTGTGGACTTTACATGTGACGGCTAGTCTTGGGCATCAGGCTGATGGGACCAAGGCACAGAGCTGGGAGGGCATCATTTGGGGGTGTGTCTGTGACAGGAGCCTCCTGCTGGATTTGGGAAACTGAGGTAGGAGACCTGTTCTCGGCGCAGCCCTGTAATGTGCACACCCGACTGGACACGAGGCTGGAAGAGATGCTTCGTTCTTCACTCTTCGTCTTCTCGTGCTCTGGATCCAGCACCTTGGCCTTTGAGCCACAGTGTTCGCAGCGCGGCCTCCCTGGCTCTCGGGCTTCAGACCCGGCCATCCGCTAGCCCCTCCCTAGTCTGAGAAGGTGTTGTCACGTGGTCTCAGCTGCCATTACTGCAGGCCCAGTCTCGAAAAGGCTCTATGTACCACCTCTCATCAGTCCATCATCTATGCATCATCTATCTATCTTATCATCTGTCTATCTACCATCCATCATGTATCCATCAATACCTCTTTATCCTCTGTATCATCTGTCTCTATCACTGTATCACCTATCTGTTATCAATTTATCATCTATCTGTCATCATCTACCATCTATGTATCTGTCCATCATCTGTTTATCATATATATCATCTATTATCTAACATGGATTTATCCACCATCTATATCTAACACATAACTATCATCTATCATCTTCCATCTATCCTGTGTCTATCATTTATCTTTCTAAATCATGTACCTATCAATCATCTACTCAGCTATATCTATTATCTGTCTCTATCCTTACTCTGTCACCTATCAATTATCAATCTATCCTCTATCTTTCTATCTCTCCACCTAGCATCTGTCTGTGTGTTCTAGCTCCTTCCTCTGAAGCCCCCACTACCAGAAGACTCTCACAGAGCATGTGAACCACAGCTCTGGGTCCGAGAAAGGGGGGCATTGAGTTCAGTGGCCAGGTGCCTCCTATACCCAGGTATGTCAGCCCTTTCTCTGAAATCTTAATCGTCAATTTTCTTAATCGTTCACAGGAACCATTTAAAGAGTCAAAATTTCCCCAAGAAAGAGATAGTAAAAGTTTTTGATTCAGATAGCAAGATTCATAAAGGAATGAGGCTGGAAAGAAATAAAGTTTTTATTTTTACAACTAGAGGGACACGTATTCTCAACTCTTTTTGCAGCTGTGTTGAGTAAATGTTAAATAAACCCCAACTGAAAAAACAATATCTGAAATAGTGCTGCCTAGCTAGGGGATGCTACATAAGACTGATGAATTTTAATAGGTTACTGGTTCTGAACATGAGAATTTTAACTTCAAAATTTTGTTTTCAAATTCACTTGTAAGAATTCAGCAAATAATGTCAAAAATATTTTTGAAGCGAGAGTTGAGCACTTGTTTATTATCTTTATTAAATCCCAGTATCTTATGCTATTATGAATAGCTTCTTCAATTTACTGTGCATGACTTTGTGACCCCAGTATATAAATATGTGTAAAATGTTGCCTTCTTCAAACTTGACATAAAATAACATATCATCTTTAATTACATAATTAAGAATGGCCCCTTGAGAGCTCGCACAGTATTTAATAGCCAGTGGGTCTCACCCTTTGTATTTATGAGCTGGGGCATTATTATGTATCTGGATTTGATTAATTCTTCGCTGTCTCTGTATTCTGACTTTCTGATTAATGAAGCTGTCCCCTCATTAATTCCCCAGACTTCAGTTTCTTCATTCTTTGGAGAAATACTTTAAGCACCACAAAACTAATCACAAACTTATTATAATTAATATGGTATTATGATAGTGCAGTGTTAATATAATTATCAAATAATTATAATATTTGGAATAGGAGTGAACAGAAATTAATAAAACTGATGGGTGAAGTTCATGTGACAATGTTTTATTCCTAGATTAAGTATCACTCAGATTATACTCATTATATTAAACTGAAAATTATATGTGCATACTTAATGTACATACAGAGTCGTCAGTTATACACATCTGTGGAAATTAAACCTTTCTAAAATTTTAGCTACAAGTAAATGAAGAAAATACAGTCACTCAAGTTCAATATTGTAATGATTTTTAGTGGCAATTAAATGAAATGTTCATATGACATCTCAATTATTTAATATACAACTAATTAACACTTGAAAGTTTTTCCAGAACTTTCTTAGGTGAACTCCAATTCTCTAATAAGAAGTATCATGTGCCATAGAGTCACATATTTGCCATAAACACAATGATAATTCTAGTAGAATATATAGTGAAGAGCAGGCAGGGACGGCTTCAGAAGAGTTAAGTCTTCGAGATTTGGAAGACACATGAGAGCCGCACTGTGGAAAGGCTGCTAGAAACCACATCCAAAGCTGACTCCTTTCACATAGTAGAGCTTCCGCAAACTGAGGCGAAGGAACGTGTGTAGGAATCGTGCACCTGTAGACGGTATGTGTGCATACCGTCACATGCGATACAGCTGAACACCTTTGTGGCTGTCAGGCTAGTATTATGTGTTTGCGCGTCTGCACGTGTGTAGTTGTGTGGATACTAACTCTGAATGTGGGGCCAATTAGAAAATCCCAGATGTCCCCCTAGGGAGCAAATCTAGATTTCTTTTTTAAAAATTATCTGTTGTGTGTTTTTGTGTTTGTATGCACACGTACACCTGTATGTGCATGCATTTGCACATCTCTGCATGCACATGTGTGCAGATGCCATGGTGCACATGTGAAGGTCAGAGGACTGACGTGTAGAGTCATGCTCCCCACCTTTGTGTAGGTTCTTGGGATAAAACTCAGGAAGTCTGGCTTGTACCATAAGTGCCTTTACCTGCTGGCCAGCTTGCCGGTCCCTAGGTAAAATCTCTACGTGTGGAAAGACCCTGCGACGTGACCCTGGGGGAACGAACAGTGCCTGGGGATGAAAGAGACAAGACGTACACAGGGGAACGGGATGCGGCTCAAGGATCCAGCACCGCTAAGCCCGGCAGTCTGGAAGAAGGTAGAAAGTAAACCGGTCCCTAAATTGTGGCAATCATCATTGTGGATCTTGGTAACTGGGAATTAAGGAGTCACAAGATAAATGTGAGGTGAAAATCTCTTTGAAAGTGAAGAAGAACAAGCTGTTCGTGCTCTTCACTGGCTACAAGGATCAGTAAAGGGCATTCTAACTATAAAACCGCAACCACTTGGAAACTGGGATCTGCAGCATGCAGCTCAGAGAGTCAAAGAAATTCCTATTTAAGTACACATGATAATTTTCTAGACTCATTTTTTAAAAATCTTTTTAATGCAATAAGTAACTGTTAAAACATTTGTAAGGGGAGTTTCTGTGTCTACACAGGCAGAAATCAAATGCATAGCATTATCATTCATTTAGCTGATTGTGAACATAAGTGATGGAATTAATTGGTTATTTCACGCGAAGGAAGAGAAAGAGGAAATAATGGTTTAAAGTAGACAGGATGGAAGGAAGAGTCGTTCTCAGCTGGAGAGACGACTCAGCGGCTCCAGCCGGGGAGAGGGCTGAGCTGGCGCAACACCCACGGTGCAAGGTGGGTCCTGGCTTAGTCCCGGCACCATGTAAGGCGAGCACGGAGCTGGGGGCGCAGAGACAGGAGGGGTCTGGGTTTACTAGTCGGCCAGATCAACCTACTTGATGGGTGGACGGTTCCTGGGAAAGACATTGTGGCCTGCGCACGCATACCACATGCACGCACATGTACACATGCACGCGCATACATACTGCATGCATATACACACCACACGACACATGTGCATGCATATACACACCACACATGACACATGTGCATGCATATACACACCACACGACACATGTGCATGCATATACGTACCACACGACACATGTGCATGCATATACGTACCACACATGACACATGTGCATGCATACGCACACTACATGTGCACACACCACACATGCAAATACATACCACACATATGCACACATCCAGCACTTATACCACATGCACAAACATGCATGCACATATATGCACACTCATATGTACACACACATCATGCCATACATACCACATATTAAACGAAAAGAAAATGAAAACAACGTATCTCTGTGTCCTCTTTCTCTGAAATGAAGTGTACTTTAGAAATCTGTGTGTCATTTAAACAAAGAGATGGCCATTGTCTGCATAAGTGAAAGGACTGGGAACAGCGGCTACAAGATGCCCATGAAGCAACACCTTCCACACAGGAGCATGTGCAGTGGACTTCCTTGCCGAGACAGTGAACCAAGAAGGTTCTAGAGTTTAGATCTTCTGCATTCTCAAAGGCTGCACTTGGAGGGTCCTCCCCAACTGTAGCATTACTGGGGGGATGTGAGGGTCAGAGAGGGGTGAGTCCTCAGAAAGCATGACGGGTCCCAGTCATTTCTTCTGCCCGCTCTTCTTCCTATCATGAGTTAAGGAACTGAAGGGTTTTCCGTAGCCCGCATTCCCGTCGCGCTCTGCAGGAGCATCGGGCCCGGGGCCGCGTTCCCGTCCTGCTCTGCAGGGAGCCGAGGGCTCCGGGGCCGCGTTCCCGTCCTGCTCTGCAGGGAGCCGAGGGCTCCGGGGCCGCGTTCCCGTCGCGCTCTGCAGGGAGCCGAGGGCTCCGGGGCCGCGTTCCCGTCGCGCTCTGCAGGGAGCCGAGGGCTCCAGGGCCGCGTTCCCGTCGCGCTCTGCAGGGGCATCGGGCCCAGGGCCGCGTTCCGGTCCTGCTCTGCAGGGGCATCGGGCCCAGGGCCGCGTTCCGGTCCTGCTCTGCAGGGGCATTGGGCTCCAGGCCCGCGTTCCCGTCGCGCTCTGCAGGGGCATCGGGCCCGGGGCTCGTGGCTGAAGTCTCACACTGTGGGCCGCGCTGTGGCATTTGTGAGCTGGCGGCCTGGGTGCTGGGCACAGTGGGAAAGGCAGTGAAGCAGGTGGGCTGTCGTCTGTACTCAGGCGGATGCCCGGGCCCGGCTCTCCCGAGTGGGCCGAGGCAGGCAGAGTCTGCGGGGGTCAGCACGGGACACGCGCCCCGGGGCCGTGCGGGGCCGGCGGGGCAGGACCCTTGTCCGCAGCGAGGTCGAGGTGCCGCGCTCCTGCGTCCGCAGCAGTTGTCGGGAGGTCGCGCTGTTTACGCTGGTATCTTGACGATATGTTTTTTTTTAATTTTTATTTATTATTATTTATTCAACTGTGCGCATGTGCATGTGTATGTGCGCGTGTGTGTGTGTCTGTATATGTGTAGAACCATGGACGAATCCGCGAACCACCATGGACGCCTCCACCTCCTTCTGCCCCAGGATTCACAGGCTCCGCCCTACCAGGACCAGAAGCGCAGGCCGCCCCCGCTTCCGCCTGGCGTCTATACGTGGGATCTGGGATCCGAACTTAGGACCTTCTGCCTGCAAGGCGGAGGCTTAACCCCTGAGCCACCTCTCCAGCCCCTCTTGACGATATGTTTACGCTGGTATCTTGACGATATGCGGATTTCCAGTCCTCGCCGCGACGAGTGGAGGCTGCGCCGTGAGGAGGGTGAATGGATTTGAAATTAGACAAACGTGGGCTTCATGAGATGTGAGGTAGAGCTGTGTACAGAATGTGTGCTCGGAACATGGGTCATGTGTGCTCAGAACGCCGGTCGTGTGTGCTGAGAACGCGGGTCGTGTGTGCTGAGAACACGGGTCGTGTGTATGTTCTCAGAACGTGGACTGTGTTCTCTCATTATGGGTTACCTGTGTTCTCAGAAGGTGGACTGTACACGTTCTCAGAATGAGGTGTGTGTGTGTTCTTAGAGCGTGGTTCACTTGTTCTCGCAACGTGGGTTGGTCGAAGCACTAATCCTTAAGTGTGTGTCACTTCGAGTTGAAGCCGTGGACATGGGGGCACAGAGCTGCGGGTGGTCGTTTCAGCCCTGCTAGGAGAGAGATGGCTCCTGTCCCACCGGAGAGTGCGCGGGCCGGTCACCCCCCCACCCTGAGAGTGAGTGCCAGGTCTCCCCCCCACCCTGAGAGTGAGTGCCAGGTCTCCCCCCCACCCTGAGAGTGAGCACTGGGTCTCCCCCCCACCCTGAGAGTGAGCACCGGGTCTCCCCCCCACCCTGAGAGTGAGCGCCGGGTCTCCCCCCCACCCTGAGAGTGAGCGCCGGGTCTCCCCCCCACCTGAGAGTGAGCGCAGGGTCTCCCCTCCACCCTGAGAGTGAGCGCAGGGTCTCCCCCCCACCTGAGAGTGAGCACCGGGTCTCCCCCCCACCTGAGAGTGAGCGCAGGGTCTCCCCCCCACCTGAGAGTGAGCGCCAGGTCTCCCCCCACCCTGAGAGTGAGCGTCAGGTCTCCCCCCCACCTGAGAGTGAGCGCAGGGTCTCCCCTCCACCCTGAGAGTGAGCACCGGGTCTCCCCTCCACCCTGAGAGTGAGCGCAGGGTCTCCCCCCCACCTGAGGGTGAGCGCAGGGTCTCTCTCCCACCTGAGTGTATCATGTTCTGATTTCTCTTTTCTACACAGCCAGGAGTGTATTGTGTTGTTCTGATTTCTCTTTTCTACACAACCAGGAGTGTACTGTGTTGCTCTGATTTCTCTTTTCTACACAGCCAGGGGTGTGTCACGTTGCTCTAGTGGCCTTTGCTAGAGCTGTGGGTGCTTCACAGAGTTCTCACTTGCCACCGACCAGAGTCTCGGCCTCGAGACCAGGGCTCCCCAGGACCGGGCGGAGAACAGAACACACGCGGCTCCCTCTTGTCCGAGTGAATCCTGAACCCGTTTATTGAAACTTTCGTGACAACTTTTATACAGAAAATTTTGGGGTAAAGAATGTTGCACCTACAACAGACATACAATTTTCTAGTCAGCAAAAATCACCTTCAGGGTGGACATTTTTTCAAGAACCTAACCCATTGCTTCAGGGCAGAGGCACTTAACAGAAACATTCTCTCAGTATTTCCAAACTTATCTAATCTATAATGCTTCACCGGATAGCTATGGGGCTGAGCCTACATAGTTGGCAATTTTAACAGAGACTGCTTTCTTTTAAAATACAGAGGCAGAATGTTCTCGTTTTGATTTTAGCAAGGAACATATTTTACAATTAACTATAGGAGTCCCCAACACCCCATAAGTCCCAGCGTGAGCTTTTGCTGTTGTCCTCTCCAGGTTGATACTCTCAGTCAGGCAGGTCAACATAGGCACCAGGCATGGCAGCAGGTTCTAACTTGGGAAGATGCATGCGGCTCATGTAGTCTCTACTATCCAAGCTTAAACCACATCTCTAAGGGGGCCTTGACTTGGATACTCAAGGCCCATAAGCTATAGCTGGTTCTGTTGATGGAGCACTACTGAGGTATGCACTGAAGAAAACACTTAAGCAATATATTATTAAAAGAATAACTTCTATAATAGCATCCTTCTATTCCTTAATAGTAAGGTTGCTTATGTCTTCCTTTGAGGAATTCCAGAAGTGTATTGCCATCAGTTAGATGACCCATCTGTGAACCATGCATTCTCCAAACCTGGGGTCCAGTCAGGCCCCATATGCCAAGGGTGTCTCTTTTGGGGCAGAGGCGATCATTGGTGGGAGTGCACTCAGATGGTCCATCTCTGTGATTTCTCATAAGAGTGCTGTTTGGGATAGGAAAGACACGGCCCCCTTTGCTTCTGACATGGATTCTCCCAGTTTGGATTGCAAATACCATCTCCAGGGGCAGTCTTGGCATCTAGACTTTCTGGCATGATGGTCTCTTCCTTGGCCTTCAGCCAGGGTAAGAGGGTATCACAGTTTCTTTTAAGGTTCTAGTGGACTGATAGCATAGTCTTATACTTCTGGAATTTCTGAGTTAGTATGTAGGTGGGAATTTTACCCACGTATGTTTTAAGACTCTAGAAGTTATATTCTAATTTCCTTAAAATCAGTGCACACATTCTGGCTAACAAGTCTACTTATTGTAAATGACTAGACATGAAATTTCTATTTAGTATTTGACTAAAACTTAAAAAGCAGGTTTCTTCTCTAGAACAGAGAGCAGGAAGCTAGTTCCAAAAAAATTCTAAGTGCAGGTAAATGGCACTCCTAATTCCCAGAAGAATTCGTCCTGCCAGAGGCAGAACTTGAGTTATCCCAAAAAAACAAAACCTAGGTAAGGGCACTCCTAATTCCCAGAATTCTTGCCTGAGGCAAAACCCGAATTATCTAGGAGAAAGTGTTTAGCCCCTGTTCATGGGCGGTATTGTGACATTCTAAGAAATTCCTAGCACCTGCCCATGGAGTTACTGTGACCTTCCCCAGGGAACAGGCTTTAGGCCTGAGCTGGGAAGAAACACCAAGGCCTGACAATTTCCATATTTTTCCTTATTTCTCTTAAATAAAGCCATGTCCTCATCCCAAAACATGTTACTTTGAATCCACCTTTTCCAAACTGAGACGTATTCTACCAGATTAGTTGGATAGGAGCGCGGCACTCACTGCCCTTTTCTTTCTTCTTCATTCGTTCTTTGCTGGGAGCTTCCTTCTGTAGCCCAGGCTGACCTGAACTTACTGCGTAGCCCAGGCTAGCCTCACCACAGTCTTCCAGCCTCAGCCTCAGCTTCCTAAGGGTCCGGTCACTTCAGTCACCGTGTCCAGCTTCCCATTACCTTCCTTGCCAAGCCTGGACCCTCGCTGGGTCACGTGGAGGGAATCTGAACGTCACTGCTGACGGCTGATGCCTACGGTGCGTCATCAACGTGCTTTGACCAAACGAAGGCCAGCGCCCTCATTGTGCCATAGCAGGGCTTGCCGTGTGGTCCTCGTCAGCCTGAAGCCCACCTCCTAGCCCAAGGTGGTCTTAAACTTATGGCCATCCTCCTATTTTTACCTTTCAAGAGCTGGATTGCAGGACTGGCCAAGATTCGATACCTGACGCGTTCCTTCAGCTTTCCTCCTGGAGAGGGAAGCCACCCTCTGTCCAGGACGGGGACGCCCAGAGGGCTGATGGGACCTCACGGGTGCTGTGCTCACGCATGACAGCTTGGGTGTGCAGGATTTCTAGTTCTCAGGGCCAGCCCCCTGTTTCCATGGTGATGACGTGTTTCCATGCGTGGCTGACACGGCTGACGCAGGGCCGATGGAGACCACCCGCAGGTCATTCCTGAACGTCCCCACCATCACAGGCTGCGCCTCGTCTTCCAAAATAAACTAAAATCTGAAAGCTGTCCCCAAGCTGCGATTGTGCATACATTATGCAAGTCTCTTCCAGGCTCTGAGCAAACCAGCGATGTAGCTGTCACCTGGAGTTGCTTCACAGAGGAAGCTAAAACATGAGAAATATTCACTGCTTAGACTTTCCAGAAGCCAGTCTGCTCTTCCTAGCACGTTTCTTATCTTGGAAAGCAGCCGAGATCCATGCAAAAACCAACAGCTAGATAAATAAGATGCCACTACTAGCGTGGTGCCTGCAGCCTAGGAGCGCCAGTGGAGAATGATCAGCCCCCACTTCAGACCACCGGAACGTACACCCCTCAGGTCCGTGTTTCCCTCAGCATTCACTCTGACATCTTGAAACAGCTGTCAGACGGCCGGTTGCTAAGGGGAGAAGAGCGTGATCCACCTTGCTGCAGGCGCGTCAAAATCCACATGCACGTCTCTCCAGAGGTCTGTCTCTTCCAGCCCCGAGTACTGTTTCCCAGGTTGGCATTTGGAGTTAAGATAAGCCGTAAAGATACCCAGTGAGTGACGCGGGGGTATTGTGATCCTGCAGCTGGTCAGCCGGGCACAGACGACCCAAGGAGGACCGTCCATCCGTGAGAGAGTGCCACGCGCCACCTCAGGGGTCAGTGATGTGCTGGACGATGACCAATATTCATACAGCAGAACCGTCCCCAGCCTCAGACACGCCGTCTCACCCTCAGGTGCATCATTGATGCTATGAGACACGTGGAGTTGCAAGTTGGGTCCTTTAAACTCAGAAATCTATTGCAGTGTTTTTTGGCTGTCCAGTAGCAAGCTCTTCAGTTACCATGTTAATTGTACTGTTTGTACTTTTGTGTTCATAATAACAAGAACGGAATTCACATTAATCTGTCACTACTCTCACAAGTGAATTATCCAAAACATTTGCTTAATATCAGATTCCCACACTCATCATTTAACTACTGTTTGGGGGAGGATGTTCATGAAGTAATTTTTAGACTCAATGAGGGATTGAAAAACGTTTTTCATGTTGTAATTCTTGTAATACAGAAGCAGATAAGAATTATAAGTGGCTCATCACCAAGAGAAACAACGATGTCAGAACATGAGGCTATTATCACAAATTGATTCTGTGTAATTGTAAATAGGAAACCATGGTTCCTAGAAGTATGTGTTAGCCAGTGGGTATGATTCTACATTTGAACAAAAATTTACAAATACCATACATTACCTGTGGACTGTAGATTATTTCACAGGTAATTTACCTTCAGAAATTTTATTTAAAAATAGGGGAACACAATGCTATAGTTAGATCCGGGGTCAACTTGGCAGTTGCAGACTGTGTGGGTTATAGTTGTGAACGATCAGTGGTTGGAGCAGACCCCTGAAATAGCCTGCAGGTACTTGCTTGATAGATGTAGAGAATCCAGCCAGTAATGAGTGTGCCTTCTAGTGGTGGATGGATACCAGGCGGAAGGAGGAGGGACTTGCTCTTCTCTTATCAGGTCAACTTGTTGAGTTCGCTCTCTGAGCGTGGTTGGCATCTTGGAGCATCGTGGCCTCTGTCGCTGTTGCCGCTACTGCCCCCGTCCTTGGCGACACAGAGTGCCCTCCTTTCCACCCGCTGCTGTCCCGCTGCCTTCGGAGCCTGGTCTCGGCTTTGCTGCTGTTTGCTGTTCATCGCTGAGGTTGAAGCCCAGCTGTTCTCCAAAGACGTCAGAGCCCAGGGTCTTCAACTCTTCAGTGAGACAGAGGCTTGAGACTTTCTTGGGATTCTTTGGCTTCGTGAGACAGTCAAGAATAAAGCAGCTGTAAGTGGCTACTTTAAGGGACACTAATTTTATTGAATTGATTTAATATACATGTATATACATATATATTAGAACAATTGATAGACTGTATGTGCTAGAGCCCTAACTAATACACATATCAATAGCATACTTACACATTTTGAGTTTACTTTCATTTAATATTTTCTCTTGTTAAACTGATAAAGTATTTCCCATTTCAATTTTATAGCTCATAAATAGAGGAGAAGACATGTGAAATTCCTTCTTTGTGGTCCCTGTTACTAAGAGCACTGCATTGTAACTCAAAGTCAGATCTTCTTGTGCTGACATTTCTGTCTTTGGAACAATTTTCTAGGTAAAACACTCAAGAGTTTGTGTTATTTTAACGGATTGTTCTGTGGCTCACGGCGGGTCAAGGCACATTGCTTCAGTGCCCATCCTTATTAAACTGGAGAGGCAGGAGGATCTATAATTTCAAACTCTAAGTGTTTCTGCATTTCATTCCTGAAAAAGCATAGAACAAAGTAAAAGCTGGGATAGTGAGTCTTTCCTGACCTGCAGTCATAGACGGCGTCCTAAGTAGACAAAAAGAATTTTGTATCAGAGTACCGTTTCCAAAGACATGTAATTACGCACCTGTGGAAGGCTGATTCTCGGCAGGGCAGAGCAACCTGCCGCCAGTATCATGCCAGGCCGGCGAGTACAAGTTAAACGTCAAGTTGAGAAAGTTTTCTATGTAAATTATTTCCAGTCATGATGGAGTCACGGGGGCCTGGGGTCATTCACACGAGGGACTTACATCAGTAGATCCCCGGACTTAATTTCACTGTGGCTAATCTAGTAATGGAAAGTTGTAATGAAGTTCTGTGTTTAAACAGATTCTAAAATCACAGCGTTTGCAGTTTTGACATGGCAGCGAATGTGGAGCGGTTTGTGCTCGGAGCAGCGCGCACGTCTATGGGGACTGTTATATGTGATGTGCGCATCGGAGATTTCATAAACTTTCAGTAATTAAGTATTTGTTTTCACATTCAGCTAAGATGTTTTAGTTTTGCAGTTAGCTTAAAGTACTTACTGGATCTGAATATTAAATTCAAAAGTACAGTTTTTTTCCAGGGGAATATTATTCTGCTTTTTTAAGTTTATTTGTATAATGAATGCATGATTCTTCTTTAAAATGTAAGGATTTTATAAGCTCTAATATTCATTGGGTAGAAGACCAGGTTAATTTAAATTTCAGATTTATTTACTCAAATGGGGACTGTTTTTCATGTTTGGGTACCAAGTTGCTAGAATTTAATTCCAAGTGTTATTTGAGTCTACTAAAAGCAATTTCATTATTTCTTGATTACAATGAACGTAGTTGCTTCAAATATCAGTATCAGTAGCTCTTCCACTAGGGGCTGGTCATGAGATTGGCAGCAGGCTTTGTAAAAACTCCTGGAAGCAGTCTGCAGGCTGACGGTCACAGTCTCAAGGAGGTGTAGACCAAGAGCAAGCAATGCCTTACAGTAGGCCTGAGGGTTAGATTGTAAGGCAGCCCCACGAGCCACTGAAGGTCAGGCCACTGACCACTCACGAGCAGCAGGCCACGTAGAAACTGTACTTCCTGGGCAAGGCAGGAAGCACATGGAAGGAGGTCAGATGGAAACACTACAAGTAGAGGTCGATATGTAGAAGTCTTAAAATGCATGTTCCACAATCCATGTTTGGTGATGACACTTCAGTCCTACTGGGATATCATCCAATAGCTTACTCTCTCAATCCAGAAAGATTGAAATTGCAGACATATGTCTCCACTGATTTTGCTGTAATTTTCTTCAATAATTTTCTACAAATTGTTCTTGAGTGCTATGCCAAGTGGAGGCAGTCAATAGGATTTTAAAAAAATAAGGACCCTTGTCTAGACTTAGGGGCTGAGTTACAAATATTTTGAAGAAGACTGAAGTCACAGTAGATTCTGACTTCACCAAGGCCTATGTTGTTTTCTGTTGACACTGATTTCCCATGCCCTCCCTTGTAGACACACACATGCATACACAGACACACATACATGTGCAGGCACAAACACATGCAAACACAGAAGCACACACATAGGCACAGACGCATTCTGTACACACACATGCACGCAGACACATGTACCTGCAGACATACACAGATACACACAGACATGCATACACACATGCACACACACACACTTGCACACACACCCACATGCACACGGACACACACATATACATGTATAGACACATGCATGCACACATGAATATAGACACATGCAAACACACATGCACACACACAGACAACACATCAAAACATGCACTCACACAAGCATGCAATAACACACAAACATGTACACACATACCTGTATGCATACACACAGACACATGCAGATACACACATATACAGACATATACACATGCACACATGCATGTACACACATAGACAGACATACACACTTGCACACGTTGCAGTTTACCTGCATGGTTGCTAATAAATGACCATCAAATGGCTTAAGGCAATAAGGCATTTATTCTCTCTTACCATTATTGGTTACAGTTCTCAGTCAGGCTTGATGGGAGAGCACGCACCACCACCTGGGCCGAGGGAACTGGTCACACCATCTCTACAATAATGAATGAGAGAGGGACGATTCTTACTTGCTAGACCAGCATATCTGGCCAAGCGCACACAAGGATGCCAACTCTCTCAACCAGCTCTCTGTATTTCATTCCAGGGCCTAGTCCCACCCGTCTTGGGCTGGGCCTTCCCCATCAGCTAGACAATCTCCTGCAGCTTCGCTCTGGGCTTAACTCAACCACTAATTCTCTACAAATGTGCCCAGAGCTCAACCCTCAACTGTCAAGGTGACACCTGTGCTCAACTGTGACGCACAGTGATCCACACATGCACTTCTTTCCATCTTCACGTTCTTTCCCCTCTTCTTGCTAAAATGATGTATCATTCTTCTTTGTGTGTTTTCGGTGTTGTATCGAGTCCATTTGTAAAGCGTCTTTGGAAGGGGAAAGATGTCAAGAGGTGCCTCACCACCCTCAGAGAAACTGAGGTTAACGTTGAATGGGGAGAAGAAGAGCTACTTTATATGTCCTTTGGTGTAGCGCCCTTGCCCCAGCAAGCACCAGATGTGTAGTAAACTTGCCCCAGATGACATGTAGTGAGACTCACGCACAGGAGACAGATGGGAAGGAGTTTGAGTGGGAAAAGTAGGAGAGAGCGATGGAGTAACAGGGAGTGAAAATGACTTGAATTCATGTGTAAAGGCTAAAACAATACAAAACACAAAAGCAGAGCCCAGAAAAGAGCCTCCAAGTAAAGCCTTGGCCAATTTCAGCCTCATGAAAAAGTGGAACAGCTCGTTGGTAACCGTCAAACCAGCCAGCGAGCACGTCTCAGACCTGTGTCCACCCCCCTCATGCCGTGTTCACGTTTAGAGAAGCAATTCAACCACATGCCTCAAATAGCCAAGGAATGGCAATGAGACCATTTTGCTTGCTCACAAATATTAGTGGTGTCTCCAGAGGAACTGACTTTGCAGTGGACCAAGTTTAGCACTTTGCAACTTTCCAAAGGAAAATGCAGTCCTTTCGTTGACCATGTTAAGTGGACAGCATTTCATAAAACAGAATCACTTCCCAGGGGGTGTAACCAAGGGAGGATGGGTTGCACAGACAGAAGAATGTTTTCAGAAAGCAGAAATGCAAATAAGTAGATATGTTGTAGTCATTTTCTGGAAAGACAAGGACAGGAAATGAAAACCAATCACTTCATTTACACCTGAGGACGCATCTTACCGGTTCCATCCTCCTGTCAATCACTGGCCCATGTATGCTACCCCTCTACTCTTGGCTCCCCTGAATGTCGTAAGCATCTTCTCTTCGAGATGTTTCCTTGAACCTCAGGTCTGGCGACGGTGTTGATTTTCTTCCTGATAAACTGGGCATTCGAAGAAGATAAGAAGAAAAAGAGGGTGGCAGCAGCGATTTCCCTGTGATAGAGAAATTCCAACTGACCTGGAGTCAGGTGCTGGCTTTGAACAGCTGGAGGGCAGGGGGGGAATTCGGTTTGACCGGTTGGTTCTACTCGGTCCCAGAATGACCAGGGGTCTGTCCAGTTGTCTGTTTTCCTTACTGGATCCTGTTACCATCGCGGTGGGGTCTCTGGTTTTGAGATCTGGCTCAGGATCGATCACTGGGGTTAAGTCTTTTGACCAAAACAATAATTTCACTTTTTAAACAATACTTTCATGTGCTCATTTCCTTGAAACTAAAAGAAAAAAAAAACCATGGGCCTAAGCAGAGCCATTCATGTGAAGTGTTTTTTTTTCTCTAATTAAATAATTGCAATTAGATAAACTCTTGAAGTTGCTGACTTGGCATTCCTTTCCGCACCCAGAAGAACAGTGATTTCGCTGCCAGCTAAGGCCCACCATGCCACTGAGATGCCTGTTTCTGGTTGAATTTATTTGTATTTTTCCTCTGACGCACCAAATGCTCCATTATTCCTGTACGGGGCATGACTGTCCTCCCCTCTGCCCCCCAGTTATCCCCAAACTAAGGTTAATGTGCGGCAACCTTTCTTCCCTGCTGGGTGCAGTGGGGGCCTTGCCCAGGGAGGGACTTGGTCTCAGGAGCAGCGTTCACCTGAGTCACCTTAGTGGCAGGCTGAGAGCAACTGTCCCCGAGGGCAGTGAGTCCCCGCTGGTAAGAGCAGAGCCCACAAGCCAGAGGGGCGCAGCCCTGGAAGTCGGGGGGCTTGTGACTTGTAGCCAGCCGGGAGCCCAGAGGCGCCTCCCAGCACAAGGGGCTTCACTGACGGCAGGATGAGCTGTCCCGTCAGAAACAGTCCTTCCCCTGTGGGGGGGCACACCCTGAGCACACCTGGGGGGCGGGGGCCACACTCTGAGCACATCCCCCACAGCCTCACCCCCTGTCCTGTGGCCACACCCTGAGCATGCCCCTCCCCCCAGCGACAGCTTGCTCTTACTTCCCAGGTCGTGACAGTGGTTATTGAGAACAAGTTCTGGGCAGAGGATGTCCCGTGAGGATGATTATAGTGAACGCCATTTAGTTCAAGTTTCTAGGAAGCTTACTTAGGGCGGCCCATGATTTTGGATGGCTTTTCTGATCCCCCCCAAGGACTTACCTGGTGTGTGTAGGGACCACGAGGAGGACGTCAGCTATCTCATAAAAGACAGGAGCATCTAGCTCCTCTATATCCTGCTCCACAAACACAGGTCATCACCCTTAATTGTTTCCCAGTAGGTGGCACGTTATCTTGGAAAGCCCCTTTGTCCTTCCCTCCACAGCCCGCCGGCGGAATCACTGTGGTCCTCGAAGTGGAAACGGGCCCTCAGCGGACAGTGCAGCTGACAGCATTTGTCTTGGATCATGGGCTGCTCCCTGGGGGGATGGCTCTGCGCTGGTCACCAGCCACCTGGTATTTGTCAAGGTAGGGGGAGGGGTCTAGGATGCTTAGCAGGGGAAGAGGCTTAGGATGCTCAGCAGGGAGACCTAGGATGCCCAGAGGGAGACCTAGGATGCTCAGAGGGAGACCTAGGATGCTCAGAGGGAGACCTAGGATGCCCAGAGGGAGACCTAGGATGCCCAGAGGGAGACCTAGGATGCCCAGAGGGAGACCTAGGATGCCCAGAGGGAGACCTAGGATGCCCAGAGGGAGACCTAGGATGCCCAGAGGGAGACCTAGGATGCCCAGAGGGAGACCTAGGATGCCCAGAGGGAGACCTAGGATGCCCAGAGGGAGACCTAGGATGCTCAGAGGGAGACCCAGGATGATGCTTAAGAGCAGAGGAGACCTAGGATGCTCTGAGGGAGACCTAGGATGCTCAGAGGGAGACCTAGGATGCTCTGAGGAAGACCTAGGATGCTCTGAGGGAGACCTAGGATGCTCAGAGGGAGACCTAGGATGCTCTGAGAGAGACCTAGGATGCTCTGAGGGAGACCTAGGATGCTCTGAGGGAGACCTAGGATGCTCAGAGGGAGACCTAGGATGCTCAACATGGAGACCTAGGATGCTCAGAGGGAGACCTAGGATGCTCAGAGGAAGACCTAGGATGCTTAAGAGCAGAGGAGACCTAGGATGCTCAGCAGGGGAGAGGCTGGCGGCTGAGGCTGACACTGAGGCTCGCTCCTCTCTGTTCGTCACACACCCTGCTGCGGAGGGAAACAGGCACCTGTGGCTGGAGCTGGTCTGTGTGCTTCAGTTTACCCGAGGTACTTCTCCCTTGAGCTCTGAGCGAGTTTCACTGTGGCATGAGAGGGATGCCCCTGAGGATGTTCTCCTGGGAGGGTGGAGTGAACAAATCTGAGAAAGGAGGGGCTGGCAAAAGCTGCAGATGCACCCGCCAGTCCAGCTGACCCCAGGGAGACCACCCTCCAGGCCTGCTCATCCCAGGGAGACCATCCTCCAGGTCAGCTAACCCCAGGAAGACCATTCTCCAGGCCTGCTCGCCCCAGGGAGACCACCCTCCCCTCCAGGCCTGCTCACCCCAGGGAGACCACCCTCTGGGCCAGCTCACTCCACAAGGGCCCAGACCCCCCCCCCCACTGTGCCACAGAGGTCAAGTCCAAGTGCAGCATGGAATGCTGGGGAAGCTGAGCAGACATTGGGAGGATCAGAGTGGGGGTACTGCCGAGCCCCTGAGTGCTGTCCGTGCTCTCCCTGGCATCCATGCGGTCCACAGCGTTCCACAGCTAAATGACGTGTGGCATAAATAAGGAGACACACGGGGACTCCCTGGCGTCAATCAGCTTCACACATAAATAAGGAAATACATAGGACGTCAGCTTTCTTTCAATATAGGGAGCAGAACTGATTAAGTTGTTAAACGACAAAATGCTATAAAATCTGGGGTATTTAGGATTACTTTTAAGTATTGAAGGGGAAAAATAAAATTTAAAAAATGAGTTATTAAAATTCTTTGAAAAGGACTTCAGATTGAGGACAACTGAAAGAAAATGTATGCAGATGATGCATAGGTGTAGTTAGACTATCATGGCTGAATTTCTCAGACCTTCTAGACAGAAAAACAGTCTTCAGCCATACATCAAAAACTGAGCAACGAATATATTATGATGTCAGCATATAAAATGGAAGATTTTAAGCTTTAGGTTCCATTGATTATGTAGTTCTTTATTTCGTTTCAGTAAAAGCCATACATGTGCTGTAGCACATTCAATTTTTCAAGTGTATTGCCTAATATTACTAATATACAAATCATGCGATTTGTCCTCTTGGTTGTGGTTGTTTTGAGACAGTGCTTGCGATGTCATCCTTGCGCGTCTCCTATGTCATCCTCGCGCGTCTCCTATGTCATCCTTGTGCATCTCCTATGTCATCCTTCCGCATCTGCCGCCTGCTGGGCAGACCGTTAGGCGTGACCTTGTGGTCCCCTCTCTCTTGGGTGCTGGATTACAGGTGTGTGCCACGGCCCCTAGCCAAACGGTGTGTTAACCAAGGCACGGGCGAGGGCTTCTCTGAGGGCTCCAGAAAGAAGCATTTCTAGGCACCGTGTACTCAAGCTTGTTTGCACATCAGGCTCAGGACCAAGTCCTCGAGTTCACGTGCGCCACGTGGGCAACTGACTTGACGCCCCGCCGTTGTCCTGGAGACTGGGCAGCCAGGGCGCCCCTGCCCACATCCCTCTCAAGCCAGGAGCTGGTCAGCCCAGCAGCAGGTCAAGCCCCGGGGTCCTCCTTTAACACTGCTCCAAGCCCAGCCCTGTGGGAAAGCACCTGTCTGTCTTCCAGGAGGTCATGGTTGCCATGGAGATCGACATGCATGTGGATTTTGTTTGGAGTCGTTTGGAAACTTGGAAACCATTTTCTTGATGTTAATGTGTTTCTGCCACGCCTGATGTGTCTCTGATCTCAGTCCTGCCAGCGGCGCTGTGCGCTGGGGTCTGTGTGTGTGGCAACTTCCCTCGGTTTTCAACAGGGAAATGGCCCCCCTCGCTCATGGCTGCCTCTGCGCAGCGGATCATTTCCTACGCGGAGCTCCGCAGCTTCCAGCATGCTCCTGCCATTGTTGGGCGTTCAGTGTGAAACACCATCATTGCGATTTTCCATTATTTTGTATCTTAACAAACCAGGCTTTGTGACACACATGCTCAATCACTCATTCACAGTGCAGATTCCCAAGGGTCTTTCTTCCTTCTGAAAAATCCCACTGAAATGGGTGACAGATTCGGCTCCTTAGGCAAGTTCTTTATTTTAAAGCTCGATTCTGTGCCCTGTGCTTTATTAATCAATTTGCTGCTGTCAGTTAAATCCCGCAAAGGATGCCTTTCTGTAATCACTGCACACTTTGCCACACTCATCTAACAACAAATAAATAAGCAAGGATGCAAAGAAGCTCACCACAGAGGAATTCAGACAGCTGACCTGAAAGCTGACTGTCAAATGGCCAAGACCTTGAGTGGAAAATATTACTGATGGTCCACACACACACACACCTCCTGGGTAAATTTACCTCCTGGGTCTAAACTCGAGAAAAAGCGTTCACGTGGCACTTGAAGCAGCCAGGCCAGGTGGGGTGGTCCCAAGGGAAGCGTCCTCTGTGCTGACAAGGGCCTGAGGTCAGTCAGTTTTTCACACTGGGAAACTTGGGTTCGACTGAGAGATCCCGTTTTAATAATGGAAGTGGGCACTGTCAGAGAAGATGCCCAGTGCCAACCTGGGGCCTCCACATGCAGACGTATGCACAAACACCCACATGCGTGCCACGCATGTGAACACACCCACCACACATACAAACACATGGGGAAACCCTCACACCTCTACAATGTGTGTGTTTCATAGGAGCTTCAGTTCCTTTTGGAAGGTTTCCTTGGGACTTTTAATGCAAACCTTGTACTTTTCACGTGTATTCCAGGATTATCAGAATTCTGCTGTGACCTGGATTCATCCATTTATCTTACAATAACCTGAGGTGAAATTGTAATTACTTTGTCAAGTGTTAGTTTTTTAATTAAATATTATTTTAATGTTTGACACTTTCAATAGGATGGATTCATGTGTATTTGTCCCTTAGTACCTAGTCCCACCCCTCTTGTCCCACCACATGCTTTCTCCTGTCCAGCCCATGCCACCTCTACTTTCACACATCTTTGCACGTGTGACCCCTGGGTTTCACCTGGGATTCTGGCAGGCGCCCAGCCTGGCTGGGCATGGACGACCTGTCGGTGTTCGGTCGCTGAGTAAAAAGTTCTCCTTCTGCCTGGATCAGCCCTCCGTGGTCTCTCGCCGTAGTGCCTCTGCTGTGGGGGACGTGGTCAGTGTAAGTGAGCATGCGTAAACATTGTGCATGTCTGTGATCACGATCTTGCTGCAGGGAGTTCCTGGATGCAGCAGACCCCTCAACACCAGAGGTCACCCTCTAGCAGCCCCTCCTCACCCCAGAAATGGACCAAGGAAGACTGTGGCAATACAAGGACTTTCAGTCCTGGGGAAATTGCTGCTGGACCCTGCCCCTTTGTCATTCATGGTGCGGGACACCAGCAAAGGCAGAGGTGCTTCTTACAAAGAAAGCCAGGGGCTGATCCTGAACCTGGCACCTCCACCCCCCGCCTCCCGAGGTTACGGCTGTGTGCCAGGTCTTGAGAAGAGATGTGCAGGACGCTTCTAAGTCTACGAAGCAGCGAAGTAAGAGATTCGCCTGCTGCTGCAGTTGCTTATTCTTTATGCTGATTTATTCCTGCCTGCCTTAAAATTAACCGATTTCTAAGTCTTTGGGTAAAACTTTTCCTTTGCCTTGCCTTATGGTCATTTATAAATTAAGTTTACGTTCTGCATTCAGCTATAGACTCTGAAATTTAGCCCAGTAGTGCTGTTTGGAGATGGTAATTAAAACACAGTCATATCTCCCAGAACATACCAATGACGGCGCATTCGGTCGCCCCTGCCGAGACGCCGCCCCTGTATCAGCGCACGCCCCCCCCACCGCCTCCCCCCTTCCGTCGCAGCCTTGGGCTTCACCTTGCCCAGATCCCTTTTTCCATGCAGCGGTGATGCATGTGATGAATCTCTGTAGCAAGCTGCACAGCGCTCTCCCTTCCCGCACTAGACGGCTTCTCGTAAGGACGTGCGTGGGACGGATGTGCCTTCTGGGTTTTTCTGCAGATTCATTCTACTCGGACTGAAACTGGAAACAGAAACATGTGGCACAAAATGGAATTGTGGGTGAGAAACAGAAGCGTGTGGCAGAGAACTGGTGCTTCTCTCAAATTCTCTAGTCAACTGAACCTTCTACTGTCCGGATCTGACACATTCGAGAATCACCGAGCTAGGTGTCTGAAGCAGGAGGATGACTGTGAGTTTGGGACCATCCTGAGTTGCATCGTACGCTTCAGGACAGCACAGTATACTACATGCAGTTCAGTACAATCCAGTCTCAAAAGCAAGAAACAAGCCAAAGACCACAACAAAATCCATCCGCCAACCATCAGTCAAACACTGGATTATCCTAAATTTTTCAAAGCAGTTGATAGGCCTTGCACACTGACCTGGTGTGAACGTTGTGAAACACTTTCTGTAATATGAAGGGCAGGAGTGAAACAACTCATCTCAGAACTAGCCACGCACCGAAAGGACGATTTCGTCCCAGACTCCAGTTATTGGAGCAGCAGTGTCTAACTGAGACATTTGCAGTTCAAACTGACCCGAGTACTTGTAGAAGTCTTGAGTCCTAGTTTCAAATGTCTGAGGCTGAATTTCTCTGCCCTCTTATTTAAAGGTCATGCCACCAGCCTGGAGTTTAGTTCAGTAGTAAGAATTTTGTACGGAACTCCAGTAAAGAATTCAGCAAGGAGGACATGGCCAATCCAAGACAGCACTGCACTTGATCTCAGCCAAAAGTTGGAGAAGCGACTCAAGACGGCACTGATCTCGGGTGGTGCAGCCACCTCTCCCGGGACTGCACCTCATCCTTCTCATCTCCATAGGGCTCCTCCCAGCAGCCAACAGTGGTCTCTTCTGCACCCCTCAGACGGCACCCCTCTTTCTCTTGCTGTGGACAGTATACCACAGATTTGCTAAAATCATACCCACACCTTCCCTTCTGGATCTAGGTGCTTCAGGGGTCCATGCCCCTCCCAGCAATGCCCTGGGCGCAACCAGTTGGTCTCAGGGAGAAGCTAACATGACTCGGACCCAGCTAGGTGCAGGTGGCCGCAGGTGCTAAGACACTCCCGCCCAGGGTTCTGAGATGACCCCGAGGGAGCTCTTCCAGCTCATATCGCTCTGTCTTTGCTTTCTGCTTCGAACAAGTCACAGGACGGTGTTCCCTCGCCGCTGCTCTGCCTCTGCCTCTGCTCCGGCTCGGCTCCGGCTCCGCTCCGGCTCTGCCTCCGGCTCCGCTCCGCCTCCGCTCCGGCTCCGCTCCGCCTCCGCTCCTCTCTGCTCTGCTCTGCCTCCGTCTCTCTCTCTCTCTCTCTCTCCCTCTCTCTCTCTCTGTCTCTCTCTGTCTCTCTCTGTCTCTCTCTCTCTCTCTCTCTCTCTCTCTGTCTCTGTCTCTCTCTCTCTCTCTCTCTCTCTCTCTCTGTCTCTCTCTCTCTGTCTCTCTCTTCCCCCCCTGCCGAAGTGAGAATGACAGCTATACACCCTCCCTTTGCCCTCTGCCTTGGCTGGAAGAAGTCGTAAGTTTTGCCACATTGGAACTGGAAAGATGAAACTGAATATCAACACAAGAAAATGTCCCATGGACCTGGGTGGTCACCTGAGCAGTCACCTGCGTGGTCACCTGGGTGGTCACCTGAGCGGTCACCTGGGTGGTCACCTGAGCGGTCACCTGGGTGGTCACTTGGGTGGTCACCTATGTGGTCACCTGGGCAGTTGGTCACCTGGGCGGTCACCTGTGTGGTCACCTGTGCGGTCATCTGGGCGGTCACCTGGGCATCACTTGGGTGGTCACCTGCTCAGTTACCTGGCTGGTCACCTGGGTGGTCACCTGTGGGTCACCTGGGCGGTATTCTGGGCATCACTTGGACGGTCACCTGCATGGTCACCTGTGTGGTCACCTGGGCATCACTTGAACGGTCACCTGCATGGTCACCTGGGTGGTCACCTGGGCGTCACTTGGACAGTCACCTGCATGGTCACCTGCATGGTCACCTGGGCAGTCACCTGGGCGTCACTTGGATGGTCACCTGCATGGTCACCTGTGTGGTCACCTGGGTGTCACTTGGGTGGTCACCTGCACAGACGGTCACCTGGATGGTCACCTGGACAGTCAGTCACCTATGTGGTCACCTGCGTGGTCACTTGGGCGGTCACCTGCGTGGTCACTTGGGCGGTCACCTGCATGGTTACCTGGGTGGTCACCTGGGCCTCACTTGGGTGGTATCAGGTACCATGAAGACCACAAACATTCTTCCTGCATTGCTTTGTCCTCATCTGACGCCCCCTTGCAGACCCTAAAAGAACACAGAAAATGCTCTCTCCCAGCAGAGTGCTGTAGCCACAGCCCCCCTGCATGTCCAGACCAATCACATCTACATCATGTTTAGACATGCACGGCACGGGCCACCTTAGCCGTGAAGGACATGTAATCAATACAGCAAAATAACAACAGAACTGGACGTGGACATTTTGTCAGCTACATTCCTATGTTAGGAACGGAATTATCACCTGCAAGACAAAAGTAAGCTCTTACATTTGCTTCCACAAAGGGAATTTCCCTCAAAAGCTATTATCAAAAGCTAAAGAGAAACACCTGTTTCCACCGCTGCACTGCTATCTGTGGGAAACAGAACCAGGGCTTTTGTGAAGATGTCGCATCCATAAACTTCATTTGCTTTTTCTCGGTAACTTTTCCGGCGATGTCACTGGATGCCCAGTAAGCTGGGCTGAAGACAGAACCCCGTGCTTGAACAATCTGCAGAAGAGCATATCATGTGGCGAGAACCGAGCCGACATATTCTTCCACTCGATGTTCTTCAGTGTTGCCCACTGGGAAATAGCAACAGTAATGAGGTTATAAAACTCATCCCTGGGGATCTGTTTTATAAGCCCATGTAATAGTGAAGATTTTATAATCCTTGCCTTCCCCAGTTTATTGAGGAAAGATTCACAATTCACATTTCTTGCTTCTATGCCGGGAAAGGTTTGCTCCATCTGCTAGGAAGCTCACAGAGGCATATTCCTGAGAAAGGGAAGTTCATTGCTCCCACGTCCCAGAGCAACAGTATTGAAGCGGCTCGCATGTTAGAGCGATTCTTGATCTCTTGCTTTGCTGAGTGATGATGGGGTTTTACCCTCTTCTGTGACGGAATGGTCAGTAAACTGGTGATGTGACAACTGGTTCTCAGAGATGTAGTAAATGAGTAGTCTGCATCTCAGCACACGTGGGTGAGTGTAGATTTCCATCCAATGATGAAATAGCAGGACGGCGAGAACACGCGTGGACGTGTGCTCTTACTGAACGCCTGGCATGAGAAGCATGCAGGTTGCAAATACACCTGTGCTGTTTTGTCCATTAAAGGTCATCACTACTTAGCATGTATGTGCGTGTCTGTGTATGTGTCGTACATGTGTGTGTGTGTATGCGTGGCTGTGAGTGTGGGCACACGTGTGAGAGCATGCATGTGCAGGTCAGGGGGCAGTCCGTGTGGGCAGATCAGCGGGCTCCGTGTAGTGGCTCTGGCAATAGACACACACCAAGACCTCCAGCTTTACGGAAGTCTGGGGTTCCAAGCAAGTGCCTTATGTCCTGGGCCACCTCTGACCTGCTCATCACTTCTAGTGTCTCGTAGCAAACTAGTTGGATCCTCTACTCTTGCACCTGGACATGGGTTACCCTGCAGTCTCTAGGGACATTTTATATTCCAGATAATTATCTTCCCATTTGAGGAAAGCAGGACATAGCCTGAGGTATTGCATCCTGACTCAGAAACCTGTGTTACTGGGCTGGGGAGGTGGTCCAGGGGCGAAGCACTTGCCGTGCCTGGAAGAAAGGAGTTCAGACCCTCTGATGTCAAGCGGGGCTGGTACGGTGAGTGGCACGAGCATCCCAGGACAAACAAAAGACTAAGAAAGGAACCCCAAGGTGAAGGAAGCGCCGTCTGTGACAGGAAGGAGGTGCAGAGCCACAGGGCAGATCCCGCAGATCCGCCTCGTGGACCAGGACCTCGTGAGCCCCTCTGCCCACGGCGCGTGGAAGGGACAGAGATGCTTCGACCTCAGCAAGCGACCCAGGTCCTGCCAGGGCCGCAGAAGGCAACGGCGACTCTTCCCAGCCCGGGCTGCTCCTTCTCATTCCCATGCTCAGCTTTCTAGATCAGCATGTGTTCTTTTCACGCAAAGACCGCAGCGCTCCTTTGCACCTTCTGGCAGCATAGCAATGGCAGGTGGAAACCCATGGCCTGCGGCAGCCGCCAAGGCTTTGTTCTTATGAAAATCCCCAACACGCACTGTTAGCCACCGCTGGGAAAGAGACAGAGCAGGTCACAATGACCAGGTGCAGCGCCGGCAGCACGGACGGCGGTGTGTGGCGCTCGAGGTCCAGAGGTGGACAAGTCTGTGCAAAAATCACTGTCATGTTTGAGGCGCAGGGATGACACTTGACTGACCCTGTGTGGTGCCCAGGGCCTGCAGTGTGGACAGTGTGACTGACCCCGTGTGGTGCCCAGGGCCTGCAGTGTGGACAGTGTGACTGACCCCGTGTGGTTCCCAGGGCCTGCAGTGTGGACAGTGTGACTGACCCCGTGTGGTTCCCAGGGCCTGCAGTGTGGACAGTGTGACTGACCCCGTGTGGTTCCCAGGGCCTGCAGTGTGGACGCCGACTGACCCTATGTGGTTCTCAGGGCCTGCAGTGTGGACAGTGTGACTGACCCCGTGTGGTTCCCAGGGCCTGCAGTGTGGACAGTGTGACTGACCCCGTGTGGTTCCCAGGGCCTGCAGTGTGGACAGTGTGACTGACCCCGTGTGGTTCCCAGGGCCTGCAGTGTGGACAGTGTGACTGACCCCGTGTGGTTCCCAGGGCCTGCAGTGTGGACAGTGTGACTGACCCCGTGTGGTTCCCAGGGCCTGCAGTGTGGACAGTGTGACTGACCCCGTGTGGTTCCCAGGGCCTGCAGTGTGGACAGTGTGACTGACCCCGTGTGGTTCCCAGGGCCTGCAGTGTGGACGCCGACTGACCCTATGTGGTTCCCAGGGCCTGCAGTGTGGACAGTGTGACTGACCCCGTGTGGTTCCCAGGGCCTGCAGTGTGGACAGTGTGACTGACCCCGTGTGGTTCCCAGGGCCTGCAGTGTGGACAGTGTGACTGACCCCGTGTGGTTCCCAGGGCCTGCAGTGTGGACAGTGTGACTGACCCCGTGTGGTTCCCAGGGCCTGCAGTGTGGACAGTGTGACTGACCCCGTGTGGTTCCCAGGGCCTGCAGTGTGGACAGTGTGACTGACCCTGTGTGGTTCCCAGGGCCTGCAGTGTGGACAGTGTGACTGACCCTGTGTGGTGCCCAGGGCCTGCAGTGTGGACGCCGACTGACCCTGTGTGGTGCCCAGGGCCTGCAGTGTGGACAGTGTGACTGACCCCGTGTGGTTCCCAGGGCCTGCAGTGTGGACAGTGTGACTGACCCTGTGTGGTTCCCAGGGCCTGCAGTGTGGACAGTGTGACTGACCCTGTGTGGTGCCCAGGGCCTGCAGTGTGGACAGTGTGACTGACCCTGTGTGGTGCCCAGGGCCTGCAGTGTGGACGCCGACTGACCCTGTGTGGTGCCCAGGGCCTGCAGTGTGGACAGTGTGACTGACCCTGTGTGGTTCCCAGGGCCTGCAGTGTGGATGCTGACTGACCCTGTGTGGTTCCCAGGGCCTGCAGTGTGGACAGTGTGACTGACCCCGTGTGGTTCCCAGGGCCTGGAGTGTGGACGCCGACTGACCCCGTGTGGTGCCCAGGGCCTGCAGTGTGGACAGTGTGACTGACCGTGTAGCATCTGGAGACCAGAGACAGCAGTGCAGCTCGTGTGACCAGCACTATTTAGGTTCACAGTCTAGGGGCTGAGTGTTGACGTCGGCTGACTCCGTAATGCCCAGGTTTTGAGCTTGAAGTCTTGATGTGTGGCGATTCTGTAGTCTCAAAGTCCAGGGCTGAAGTCTTGACAGTTTCGATGGTCCCGCGTCATATTCAAGGTGTGTGGGTGACCTGATGGCAGTCTGTGTGAAGTCAGGGTCCAGGGCTGAGTGTTGATACTCGTGACGGTAGCATGTAGCACTCAAGGTCTAGTGCCCGGGGGCTGGCACGGGATGGCTCTCTCTGGGACTCGAGGGCCCCAGTCAGAAGCAGCAGCCGCCACAGAACCTGCTGCCACGGCAAGGAACATTCCTGCAGGGAGACTTCCTAGTACCTGTCTCCCGAGTCACGTCAGTGCCCTACTGGGCCCCAAATCTCAGCCCCACAGCAGTGCGCAGACGCGTCCAACGCAAGCGGAGGACGGCAGTCCGCGCGTCTGACCGAGGCTCCTGGTCGCTGCTCTGTGATGGTTTCGACACTCGTGACGATCAACACGAGTATCAACCACGCTCTTCATCTTTCTCAGACCGCCAGTCTGATGCCTGACTGTGCAGTGGACGGGCAGGATGGTGGCAGATTCGTCAGTCCTGCCACAGCCCTAACCACCAGCTGCGTTTGTGTCTGTGCGTAGCAGCAGTTCCTCTGCCTGTTGCTGATAAAGTCACAACCAAGCAGCTGAAGGGAACAAGGGTTTTATTCTGGCTGCAACTCCAGGCTACGGTTCCTTGCCCAGCGTGGCAGGAGAGCTCACACCAACCCAGGAGCGGAGGGACCTGGCCACGCCGTGTCCACAGCGCTGAGAGAGGTCAGTCCTCACCTGCCCGGCCACGTGTACGAAAGAATGCCGACTTCCTTAACTGCTCACCTGCCCAGGGACTAGTCCCACCCACCGTGGGGTAGGCTTCCCTGCCAATCAGTCTCCTGCAGATTTGCTCAGCGCGTCACTCAGCTGTCAGTTCTTTAAAATGCACCTAGAGCCCCAAGTCTTTGACACCTATGTCTGCTCTGGCAGCGTGTGCCAGGGTTCCACATTGTGACTGGATTCTGAGACAGGGTGGGCTGTCACGTGACGTTTGATCACCTGTGTTCAGGAACAAGAGACCAGCTGGTATCCGTTAAGTCATAGCCTCCATGGAGATAATTTTTGAAAAACTATTTGGAAGTACAAGACATGACGTTAGAAAGGACAGTAGAAACAGAGCGTGGCTCGGGAAGTGTGCAGCCGATGCGACGTCATCAGGTTTCCAAAGGCAAATCTTTTATTGCCACAACGGAATTACGAGATTCCTCTAAGCTCAGCTCATCTTTGGAAGCTCACAGCTTTGGGAAATGGCATAACCACATTGAATCCAGTGCTCTCATTAGCAAACGATATGAGTGCACTAGTGGGAATATAAATATTAGCAAAATTTAAAGATTATATAATTCAGATATTAGATAAGTGGGACTCACCGGGCATTAATAGAAATTAACTCTATTTTTCCTGCTGTCTTGGTGAATGTCTGGGTATTCTATATTAATGGTTCTGAAAATCTTTTTTCTTCCTTTTCTGGAGGCTTCATGTACCTTGATCTTGCCAGTGATGACCTTAAACTTTTAACCCTCTCGCCTCTACTCCAGAATGCTGGAATGGCAGGTCTGCATTTGCCTCACCCACAGAGCTTCACACACGCCCACCAGCCTTCTAGGGACTGACCCTCTGGCTTTTCTCAGCTCCTTGATAATTGTCTGTGAAAAAGCAGAAATAAAATCCAGTAAAAGCACAAGACTGAAATTATTAAAAATAAATTTTAAAAAGCTTCTAAAAGAAGCCAGGTGTGTAATTCACTGAGGAGCAATATTAGAGAAAAGAAGATGTCCACCTTCCCTGGCCGGGGGTTCAACTACTGAGCTGCACCCCGATCCCTTGATTCTCACGTAGCATCTGGGACAGATACTCTTTCGTGTGATTATTCATCAATCGTATGCTTATTGTTGAAAATACTCCTGCAAGTTTATCCATGGTGCTTTCAAAACATGTATTGTGAGTGAAATCATTTCTAGGCGGGAGAGTTGAAGGTGATGTTGGTTTCCCTTGGCAAAGAACAACCTCCCGACTGACTTTTGATCTTCTTACTTTGAGCAGGTTCTTCCTGCTCATGAAATTGCTGTCTGGCTCTAAATATATGGTGTAATACGATTCTCTGTGACATAGCGCTGGAAAGTTATTTCCAGATCTTAGCACCCATCTGAAAGCAGGTAAGCCTTCAAAGAAGATATTTTTGTAAGTCTGAATTTAGCTTTAGAAGTTAATTTGTATAATGACTCTTGTATTGTTCCTTCGAACATTTCCAGTAACGTTTCAGCCAGTTCAGTAGCTCCTGATGTTGCCCCAGCCTGGAGCACATCCGGGCCAACCCCTCTGTCACTGTCTCCTCTGCCCTTTGCACAATGTGCCAGAGACTCGCACAAGACACACATGCAAAGATGAAGACAATTTAGAGCATCAGATACTATAAAGCCAGGATTACAGGCCCACGTGCGAGAGAGCTTTGGGAGACTGAAGCTTTTTGCTTTAAAGAATGTATAAATTTAAGGTGTGCAATGTCATATTTTGATATATAGACACACTACAGTTTAGTCATAGACACCCCCATGAATAAAGCATACTCTGCAGTGTGCATTTGGTGTGTCTCTGGTGCCCATGGTCTGTGGTCATGTGGTAGGCGTAAGAACATTTGAAATGGTTCTCAGAAACGCATGCAATGCAATCCTTCCTCCCTGGGCCTCCTTCCCTTCTCTTCTTCCTTCTCCCTCTCTCTTCCTCTCTCTACCCCTCCCTCCCTCTCTTCTATCTCTCTCGTTCTCCCATTTCCTTCCTTTCCCCTTCCTTCTCTCCTCTTCCTCCTCCCTCTCTCTATGTCCTTCCTATGTTGACGTTCAAATCCAGTATCTCCAGCACCCCATGGTAATCAAGAAGTTAGCCCTGAGCTACACCCCAGCCCCTAATCACAGATACTGAGTGTTCTAGAACAGAAGGGAAGTAGGACGTAAGGTTGCCCCCATATGGCTGTATAGCCACACTTGACTTTTATAAGATTATTAAGAAGTTGAGAAATTAAAGAGGTAGTCCAATGAGTAAACTACGTTTTTGCATCAGATACATTTCTGACAACCACAGAGCTGTAATCCAGAACCGTGCCTTTGGAAGTAGCTGGCCTTAAGAACAGCATCATCAGGCTGGAGGAGGCGGGGCCCAGGCATGGGGGAAGTTCACAGTAAAATCTCCAGCCGTGATTGGCTGTGAACAGTCTTCACGCTCCCCTGGCAGACAGCCCTGACCTTGGAGCCCCAAGCAGCGCTGGCTGCTGTCTTAGGAGAAAAGGGAGAATCGGTTTCCTCCCATTTCTATTGATTGCATCCAAGTTAGTCTTGAAAGAGAAATAGCTTCAAGGAGCTGTCACTTCCCAGCGGGGAGAGGAAGGGAACCCCTTTATAGCACACCTCTGGTGCGGGGTGCAGAGTCTCAGCATGCATCCTGCTCTCTGTGAGCTTCGTGGGCTCAGAAATTGCTGCCTCTGTATCCAAACTGAAGTTCTTACCAGCAGTCTTAATGAGACACCTAGAGAACTTTCTCTTAAGAGTTCTCTACTTAAACGGGGTGATCAGGTCCTAAGAAGATGAAGTGAAGCTTCTCGGAGCCTGTAGCACCTTCTCTCTGGCACGTGCACCTAATGGATGGGGGGCTTTGGAGCAGAAAGACGTCACCTGGACGCATCGCTGTCCTTGACTATGAATGAAAGGAATAGCCAGCGCTCGGCAGGCAAAGCATTCGCTGTGCAGGGAGGGGGGGCGATGGGGGGATAAGAGGATGGGGGGGATGGGAGGGTGCCACGACCCCTAGGATTGCTGCAGAGGTTTATGGGGCTTGGATTCCTGGGGCAGCATCTGGGATGTGAACTCAGTGCCACATAGAACAGCTGGGGGACCCGAGCTGCCCTAGACGCGTTGCCGCTGCCCACCTCAGATAGTGGGTAAAGAAAGGACCCCAGGTCACGCAGGGCATCTCTAAGCGCCTTGCAGGAAACTGGGGGAGGAGGAGGTATGCTGTCAGTAAGATCAGGCCCAGGCCACACCTCCAGCTTCCTTCCCTCTCAGAGCCTGCCATCCCAGTGGCAAGGTGGGCTTGCTTGCCTGAGGCCACGGGGGTCTCCCACTTGACCAATCAGGCGGGGAAGCCGCACTGCAAGGCCTTTCCCATGCGCTCCAAGCCCGCGCGCTAGAGATGGTGGCCAGGCAGGGTCATGCCAGAGTCTAGCTTTTAAAAAGTCCCTTCACCATTTGATGATGTTGGATGAGAGTCAGGTCTTGGAAAGCTTCTTACAAACTCTGAGATGTTGCAATGGTATTTTCCCAAATACTGATAAGAAAGTTTTAATTCCGTCTACACACATGTATCTGCAAATAGCTCAGATGGTCATAACATCTGTGATCTTGTCGCTGAGGGACCTTGAGCATTGAGAAAGATCTTATCTTTTCACAATTCCATAGGATTCTTGGGCATACTTTCTGACTATTTGAACAAACCTGATTTTATGGTAAAGATTTCCTCCTGTGTCTAGTGCAACAGTTATATGTCACCTCCAGCAAACTGAAGCAAATTTTAAGTGTAGAAAGAAGTCTCATTCTTGAATAAAAACCATATTTTATTCCTCTGATAAAATAATAACTAGAATCTGTAACAGATACAGTGACTCCATAGCTATATATTCTATAAGCTCAGTTATGTTTATCAGTTCAGCTATTAATACATTTAAGGTCAGATCAGTTTAGCATAAGCATGCAGATGGAATCTTAGTGTGATGTGTGGACGTATATCAGAGAGAGCAAACTTGATGCTTAGAAACACGGTTTTTCATTGGGGAGACTGTCTAAGAATTCAGAGTATGAAAATACTCACTGATTACTCTTGGATTCAGAAATCTTTAAGTGACAAGTCTGAGAAATGCTACCCAGTAAAATAACAGAAAGTGTAAATGTTTAAAGTAGTTTATGTCTTCAAAACAGAAACAATTAGCGCTGAATACATATTCAACCCTCAGGGACAGGATATCTGAATTTATGCAAGAAAGCAACTAAAAGATACAAATCACTTATGTGCCCTTATGCACATACGTTATTATTTTATTTATCTAGAAAAATGTATGCTATCTACTGTGCTGTATTTACTTTTCTTTGTTTCTATGAAACAATACGAAGACTCATCTTAGGGAGAAAGGGGGTGTTTATTCAGTTTATGGGTCTAGAGGGGATGTAATCCATTGTGGTGGAAATTGCATAGCAGCCGGAACAGCTGCAGACGGAGGGAGGAGGCAGGTTCAGGTCACCACAGCCATTGTGGAGACAGAACAGGAGCAAACTATAGCAGAGCTGGTGCTACCAGTGACCTACTGGCAAAGGTCTCGTGAAGAATCCAGCCTCTGTGGCTTGCAGTTCTTTATTCATGACTATCAAACTTTTTTTTTTAAAGTCCTTGTCTTCTTTATTTATTCCCTGGGAGTTTCATACATGTATATAATAAATTACCTACCGAATGCAAATCTCTCTTTCTCCCATGGAAACCCTACCACACTCCCTCCTACTTCATGTTTTTCTGTGTTTGTGTGACCCATGTTTACTAAGTGTTACCTGCATTAATTTGTCTGGGAACTTGCTAGAACAAAGGCGTTTTCCAGTGGGCACATCACTGAAAACTTTGGCGCTATGAAGGGACTTGAGAATATTTAAAAATATTTTCTACGTAACCTAAATAAATTCTTTTTTTTTTTGAAAAAGTTGTCCTTCACCCTGGATAGTCCTCCAGGGAAGGGTGGAGCCTTGGAGGTCTCCCCCTCCAGGAAGAGACACCCAACAAATGGAGCCACAAACACGCTGCAGTGAGTTCTGTCCCCCCCAGGACACAGGGGCTGCTCTGCTGGCCCCTTCCGGCTCTTGCGTCACATCATTCATGATGTGTCTGGGCCTTGATATGGCCCAGAAACATCCTGTGTAGGGCCAAGCGTGCCAGGGCCCTTTCTCACACGTTGGCCGGTTGTGATTCTTTGTGGCAAATGCTGTCACCTGCAGCCTGTGAGACAGCCCGCCCAGGTGTCCACAATCACAGTAACTGGAGATGCTTGTATATGTGCATGTGCGCATGTGTGCATATGTATGTATGTGTGTGCATGTGTGTATATGTGCATGTGCGCATGTGTGCATATATATGTATGTGTGTGCATGTGTGTATATGTGCATGTGCGCATGTGTGCGCATGTGTGTGCATGTGTGTATATGTGCATGTGCGCATGTGTGCGCATGTGTGCGCATGTGTGTGCATGTGTGTGCATGTGTGTGCCCATGGAGGCCCAAGGGTGATATCTGGGGTCATCCTCCATCTCCCGTCTACCTGATCATGGCGAGTCTGGGTCTGTAACTGAACCCAGAGGACACTATTGGGGTTACCCAGCTTCCCTGGGGTTCCCAGGCTCCGCCTTCCAAGTCTAGAATTGCAGGCCGCCACCACACTCCCCTGGCATCTTTATGTGGGATCTGCGGATCTGGACTCAGGGGTGTTTTTGCACGTGAGGCAAAGACTTTAACCGCTGAGCACGTCCCAGCATAAGCCTCACATTCTTGATGTGTCCAGCGCTCTCCTGAGATTAGCCTGCCCGCAGTGCACGCAGCGTGTGAGGAGAAAGATTTCTCTGCAGATGCGTGCAAGGCAAAGTTGAATGAATCCACTTTGTGCTTCTTTATTCTCTGAGAGCTTACACTCCAAAATAGTGCACAGAATCCTGACATTTTATGGAAAACTCTGCAGGACAAAGTCCAGATTAAAAATGGTAGTTTTGGCGCCTTGAATCCACGGCCAGTTAGAGCCAGTGTCTGCATTTGTCTTTGTCTTTAGTCTGTGCTCCTGCTTGTGCTTGGAGACTTCAGAGGTGCGTCTGGCTTCTGGCCCTTGGAGTGTTTGCTAACGCTCATTGGCACGGCCTCTGCAGTGCGTTGCCTGTCTGTGAGGACCTTGGACGAGGACTCAGGACTCTTCCTCCAGGGACTGGAAAGCATCAATTTAACCACAGATGGTTTGTACTGATCCCGTCACAGCCTCCGAGGTCCACTCTGAGTGAGATCTCAGAATGTTGGTTGTCTGGAGCCAGCCGGTTGAGTGCCCAGGAGATGTGATATTAAGCAACAAATAACTTCAGTTGTTGCCACATGAAATTCTTGTGAGTCAGTTTATGTGAAAATCAACATTGTTACTTGAACAAGTAGTTTGCTTGTCAAGCCACAGTGAAATTGTAAGGATCCCAGCATTGAAAGAGGCAGAGGCAGAGGACGATCAGACGCTCAAGGTGGTCCGTGGTGCCAAGATGGAGGCCAGCCTGGGATTCTTAAGATCCAATAGAAAAGAAGGAAGGAAAGGAGGAAAGAAAGAAAAAGGAGGAAGAAGAGAGGGGGAAGGGAGGGAGGGAGGAAGAAAGAGAAAGAAAGAGAAAAAAGAAAAAGAAAAAGAAAGAAGAGAAAGAAAGAAGAGAGAGAGAAGAGAGAGAGAAGAGAGAGGAGAGAGAGGAGAGGAGGAGGTGAAATGCGGCAACGCGGCCGGTGACGTCATCCCCCGCTGGCGCTGCGCGGGGATCTTGCCGTCAGGGCTGAGGCTGCGCACAGCACAGACGGCCACATATGTAACTGTTCGGGCTGTGTCACACCCACAGCAGTCACAGCGCGGGGAGCACACGCATGTGCACACGTTACAAGCATGAGCAAGCGGCTTCCAACACTCTTGCTACAAGCACATTCATCCTTTCCATCACCGGTGGGCAAGACACTTACTGGCACATTTAATTTTATCTATATTACTGATCAATGTGAAGGAAAATACCAGTTAAAATATTCGTCAAAACTAAAGTTTTCATTAACCTTACATTGTCCCTGAAAAACAAGTTTGCCAGAAAACAAAACCATTTTCTAAATGTCAACTGGCTATATAGAATTCACAATAAAATATAGTACATGCTTGTTTTGTTAAATTGTATTACTTTTTAACCAGTAAAGTTTATAGCCTACATGTATGCACTTGGATATAATAAAGTATAGCATTTATTACAATACTTTAAAATGCAATGTCATAATGTTTTCTAAATTTACAGTAAACATCTCTCCTAGAGCCGCCCAAGTTACTACCTTGGTTTTAGTCCAAATGACTTGGATAGTTTTAAAAGCACAGCAGGAAGTCCAGTATTTGTGCACTGTCTTCACGTGCATGGGACGCTCGTCTAGAGCATGCAGCCCCCTGAACAGATGCTGCTAGGCAACATGCGTACTTCTCGCTCCTTCTCAGACCTCCGCTAAATAGGGACGATAACTTATTATCAACAGTATTGAAGTTAACCCCAGAGGTACTGAGGGGGCTTTGGCAATGTCTGTGACTAACAATGAACAGTGTTCAGTTTGCTGAGACCTGCTGGCTATAAGTCACACTGGGATGATGGGACACAGGAGAGCAATTGTTTCAGAAGAGGCGAGTGTGTGCTCAAAGTATGATTTATATTTATACATCAATTCCTGACCTTTCAGCTTCACTTACTTAGAATACAAGCATGTAGGCTGTTATAATGAATATTGTAAGGCAAATTTAAATATCTAAATAATTTTGAGGTTAGTATTATCCATCATGTCTGGAGGAAGTTGAGAAGTAGAAAGCAATAAAATGGTAATTCAGTGGGTCAGTGGGTTAGGCATGGTCCCCGAATCACGATAGTCAAGATTCAGAACCCATGAAGAAGCTGGGCAGGCAGGGGGCTGTCTCTAATTCTAGCACCCTAGAAGTAGAAACAGGGAACCCCACAGTCACCTAGCTATCTACTCCAGCCCAGGGAGAACTCTGGGTTCAATTAGAGACCTGGACTTAACGATAAAAGTAGAGACCAATCAGAGAAGAGTCCAGGTCCACTTCAGGCCTCCGCAAACAAGCGCGCATGCATACAAGGTGCTTACACGTGTGAGCATGTGTGCACACACGCATGTACGCATGCACACATACACATGCACACACACACATGCATGCACACACTCTCGAACATGCACATACCCTGCACGTGTTAACACGCATGCAAAGAAAACACGTTGCCAGAGATGGTCAGGCTTAAGGTGTCTGATCATGAGCATCAGAGCTGAACATGATGCTAACACGCAGGAGGGAAGCAAGGCTCCGGACTGTCAGTGGGAAACCATGACACGGGTTCCAGCTGCCCCATTGAGTTCACACCAGTGCATGTGGGACCCTCGGACCCAAGCGCCTGGGAAGAGGAGGGTCGGGGGAGAGAGAAAGGGAGGTTCTCAAAAGGCCCCTTGAAAATGTGCTGCTTCATGACGTTTTTTTTCTGTTTTTGAAAGAAGAGTTTCGTTTTATACCCTTTGCCTAATATTTTCACACAAGAAAGTACAACAACAATTATCGTTACACTTTGAAATAAATAGATTTTGTGCATTTAATTGCCAGGGAGAAGCAATGTTTTCGGTGTTGGGACAAATCTGGTTTCTTCGTGAAAACAATAATGAGAAAGATGATTGTGTTTGTCGTTTAGTTCATTTTCATAATTTTAATGACTTTTGATCAGCTTTTCTCCTTCCCATTAGAGAGTATGAAATTCAAAAATATACTTACATGATTTTTTTCTTTTTTTTCTTTTATATTCATCCCAAATCCAACTTTCACTGATTTTGAGCTTTCTTCTCGTTGATGAGGGATTAAAGTCAGGAGGGGCGTTGCTTGTGGTCTGTGACCTGTGCATTGCTGGAAACTAAGGTGACCTTTGTCCACTGTCAAGTCAGGGAAACCAGTGGCCTGTACTGAGCACAGGAAGCAGGACTTAGGTCAGCAGGAGTGACCATCCCAGCTTCGCCAGACACACACAGTCCCTCATGGGACCAGCGAGCACAAGACTTACGGAGTGATGCTTTTTATACCAAAGAAAGAAACCAGCAAAAGGTAGAGAGAGATTACCCAGCAGACCGTAACAAAAGCTTTGGATGAACAGCTAGAAAAACTGACCATAGTGCAACTATGCAAACTAAACTAAAGTACAAAAGAAAATGTGCAAGGCCATGACATGTGTGTCTGCGAGGCAGGAGGAAGGAGGAGGAAGTCACGCGGAGAAGCATCGGAGACCGAGAGCGCAAAGTGTGTCCTGCAGGAGGAGAAGACGGAGCGAAAGGGTCTGAGAGGCCGAGACCATGGAGTCAGTGTCGAAGCTGAGGCAAGGCACGGATCTTCTCATCTAGGGAACTCTGAGCTTCAAAGAGTGTGAAATCGGAAAGCCTGCTGGAGTGAGAATCCCAAAGACAGACACGGACACGTGTGGAAGCAGCAGGAACCGCCGGCAACTCACACACCAGGAGCCTCCGCAGCATGAGCAGCAGATTTCCTGGCAGAAACCACGGAGAACACACAAATGTGTCTAAACACCATGTGTGCGTGTACATGTACCTAATACATACCTCTACACGTGTATACACGTATATGCTTCACACGCGTATGTGCACATGCATTGTGCATGTATGAACATACATGGGCACTATACATGTGATGCACACATGCATACATATGCATATGTACTTACACTTCACGTGCGTATATACCCATACATTATACACACATGAATATACAGATACACCACACACCTGTGTATTTACACATGCCGTACGCAAATGTACATGCGTTATTCACTATATGCATGTATACACACATGCAATACACACACATACACAAAAGTAAGATGTAGTTAACGTTATGTGGATGGTATTTAACTTTCAGATGAGCATAGCTGAGGTAAAGTCATGGGACATTTGAAAAAGTCATGGGACACTTGAATGATGTGCTACGTATGTCAGAGAACCAGGTTTTTAAATCAGTGACGTGCCAGGTCGACTACGCGCAGACCTGCGACCCTGGCAGCAGTGGGCATTGAGCCGCCCACCTTGTGGCCAGCCCATGTGCAGAGTGCGTCTCACACAAGGAGACAGAGATGAATCATGTGAGGGACACTGGGTCTCTTGACACTGGGCAGGTGGTGAGGGTCGTGTGGGAGCCTGTCGGAGAAGCACTTGTTACCTCAGTCAGTCATCTCATGGCTGAGGGGAAAACGGTCACATCACCTCCTGTGGATCAGAATCCGCTCACAGCACATCCTTGCCAGACACATGGACCCACCTTGGGTCATCAAGCGCTGTTTCGTTTGCACTTTCGGGACAGACACGGCAATCGTGCACTAGCATCTGGACAAAGGTTCAAAGCCTTTCTGCTCCTTAGCATCTTGATGGAGTCACAGTGGCATGTGGACGTTGGGGAATCGTGCTCGTTCTTCACGTGGGGAGATGCTGCGTTGCTGTCTTGTCCATAGAGACAGCCAAACCACCACTAGAAAGTACCAGGTTCTCTTGTCTGGTTCGGCCTGTTTTAATCCCGATGATCACTTACGTTTCAATGAAAATGAGCGAAGTCAGAATGTGATGTCTTGAAGCCTCAGGGCTGGGTCATCTGTCTTTGGCCAACTTCCCTCCCGAGTTCTGTGTTGACCAATTTCATGCAGCGACCATTGCCAGACACGATAAAATGGGGCCAAGATGAAAATAACGCAGCTTCATGTCTTCTGAGGCACGCAGAAACTCACGAAATCTTAAACTTAATTCCAGTGACAAGTACAGCAAAAAGAAAGGAACAGCGCATTACTAGCCCAGCCCCTCCCAGGGCCTGGAGGGGAGAAGCCTGCGTCTGCCACAGGGCAGGAGTCGGAACCCTTGACCACCTGCCCCTGCTACCCCCTCACAGGAAGCCGGAGCTCACGCTGCTCCAGAAACTGAATCCACAGCTTCCTCCATCAGCTCTGTGACCAACAAGTTTCTTTACTTTTCAAAGATTATTTTTAGTTTAAAATGATGTTTTAAAAATTAACGCACCTAAATGTGGAAAAGTTAGTGGGTAGACCTATTAGGGTTTTTTATGGATTATTCTCTGACATTTGGCACTCAATAAAAAGTATTCATTTCCCATTCAAACAACATGTGTCTTCTTAATAGCACGTGTTACAAGAATCAGTAAAGCAACTTTGGCGGGATGGACTGACCTTGTGGCAACGAGTAGGTCAGGACCCCTGGAAACTTCTGTGTGTGTGTGTGTGTGTGTGTGTGTGTGTATGTGTGTGTGTATCAGAGGATACTATGTGTACCTGCCTAAGGATGCTGTTAGGCATCTTCCTGGATTGTTCTACCTCCTCATTTCCCAGGCTCTGCCTTGCAGGGCCAGAAGTGCGGCCTGCCCCCATATCTTCCTAGTGTTTCTTACATGGGACCTGGGATCCAAACTCAGGTCCCTTTGTGCCGCAGTCTTAACCCTGGCTCCATCTCCCCAATCTGTCCCAGGGCATTTCCAGTTACTGGTTGGATGGGCTGCTCTGTGGCTTTTGCAGCACAGACTTTTGTGCCTTTGGCTCTAGATCCAGAACATTCCCGAGCCTCGGAAACTGCAGTTCTCCTGAAGCCCCAAGAAATTTGGGGATCCCCTCCTCCTTCTGATTCATCACTGATTTTCCTTTAGTCACGCTGCCTGCACAGCATAATTTGCTTTTTTCAGCCAAGCAGTGTTTCCATGATGTCAATATGCATAGTCACCAATCACACTTCAAATTCAATAGACATGCAACTTCCTGCTTCACAAACGTCCCCATTTCCTCCCCGGGAAGTCCCGACTCACAGTCCCCTCAAGAACTATTTCTCATTTTATCTCGGGTCAGATGCCCGAGCAGATAGACTGGGGGCTGAGTGGGGGCTGGATTCCAGTGCTTGGGTTTCTCGCTGTTGGAGGAGGGCTGTGCTCTCGTGCAGAATCGCCCGTGCCCTTGAGGCAAGCAAAGAAGTGCTCATTGCTCGGTGGACAGCAGGTCCTTTCCTGTCTCAGGAGAGTGGGACAAGATGGCCTCGCTGTCTCTGACCAAGATCGCCCCAGCAGGTAACCAGCTAAAGACCCTAGAGTGCCTGCGGTGAGAACGGACGGCTCGGTGCCTCGGGGCGAGAGGTTCTTGACGGGCTGGGCTTCGGGGTGAACGCCTGCGCTTCACTCACGGCTCTCGTCCACTGCAGCTGCATCTCGCAGAGAACAATCATGCTGGGCCTTTCCTAACCTGACAGATTTCATCTCAGCTGCCTTGGTCATCTATTCCAAAGCCCCCTAGAAAGGACACGTGTCGCAGTTCGCCTGCATGGTTGCTGATAAATGATCATCAAACAGCTTAAGGGAACAAGGGGTTTATTTCCTTATGACAGTCCGGTTACAGTTCTCAGTCCAGCTTGATGGGAGAGCAGCACCAGCACCAGGGCCGAGGGAACTGGCCACACCATCACTGCATAACGGCTGAGAGATGGACGATCCTTACTTGCCAGACAAGCGTGTCTGGCCAAGTGAACAGAAGGATGCTAACTCTCTCAACCAGCTCTCAGTATTTTATTCACCTATTCAGGGCCTAGCCCCAGCCACCATGGGCTGGACCTTCCCCATCAGCTAGACAATCTCCTGCAGGTTTGCTCTGGGCTTAACTCAACCACTAATTCTCCATAAATGTGCCAGAGCTCAAACCCTCAACTGTCAAGTTGACGCCTGTACCCAACCATGACAACATGCATGTTTCATGGAGGCAGAAATGTGAAAGAGAAGAGGAGCAAGGGGTATGCAAGGCCTCCCACCAGGTCCCTGTGCTGCTGACGAGCTGGCTCCCTGTCGCAGAGCCCCAGCTTCCCACGGGACCGGGTGGGGTCCTGTCAGTCTCAAAGGTGCATCAGGGGCTCTGCGGGTTTCACTGCCGCGGCAGACTGTTCTTGCCGAAGGGAAATATCTTTAAGACAGATTACAAACGCTTTTCTGATGCTGTCGTGGGTGACACGTGCGAGGGGTTTCCAGAGCAGCCCCTTGTTTGGAGGACAACGTGAGCCGAGGCCGCGGACGCTCTGGCCGGGCTTCTCACGGAGGTCTCAGGTCGGCTTCCGCACCCGTTTGCCACGACCACCTACCTCTAGTCATGTCCTGCCGTACTGTTCTCGTCGCTGCTCACTGGCCTCTGCGTGATATTCCGACTCCATTTCCCGTCCTGCGATGCTGGGTCTCTGGATAAAACCTTCTGGCCCAAGTCCTCTGGGCCGGCGCAGCCACGGCCGGATCTTTCTGCGCGGCCTCTTGAAGGCGTCCAGATTCCCCACGTTATGACTAATTAATTCTCTTCTATTATGAACTCGAAATGGATCACAGGACACTTAGGAGTAGGATTTGGATGCTGGTATGAAACCATGTTTCTTAAAATTTATTTAGTGCATGAGATGACAGTTTATGATATTATCTAAAGTAACATAGAAATACTGTTCAGTCATTAAAATGAATTTGAAAAATTAACAGATTAAAAACTTCAGGTTGCATATAATCTGATTTACCTTTGATACAGATTTTCTCTGCCATAATGAACCAGTGGTTCTACTCTATAGAAGTGCTTCAACACAGTTACATCAGGACATTCCTCTGCAGTGGATCTAATAGTTTTAAAGTGCTTATTAACCTTTCAAATTAGATTTGTGCTACCAATTACACTTAACAAGCAATTTTTATCCTTCCTTTTAGATTTTCTAATTATTTCTATTCCTCGTTTTTGTTTTTTTATCACATTAAAGATTCTTATATTCCTATAATAACTACACACTGCACAAAGGTGCTTCCAAATTTTATTTCATTGAGACTGACTCATGTGCGAACATGTCATGCAGCTCCTTGTCCTCTCTGTCATGTATAAACATGATGACCCATGTCGTATGTAAGTGTGGTGCCATGTAACATCTCATCCTGTGTCATGTATGAACATGGCATCATGCAACACCTCATCCTCTGTGTCATGTGTAACATGATGTCATGTAACACCTTATCCTCCGTTTCATGTGTGACATCATGTCATAGAACACGCATCCTCTCTGTGCCATGCGTAAGCATGATATCATGTGACGCCATCCCGTTTCGTGTGTCACATGGTACCATGTAGCACCTTGTCCCGCATGCCATGTGTAAGCACGTGTCTTGCATGGCCTCCTTGCTGGGTGGTGCTTTCTCTCCCAGCACAGAGCACTCATGGAAGCAACTCAGCCACTTTCTCTGCAGTTCTGTGTAGGATGAGAGTTGAGGTGCGAACATCTTCCGAACTTGTTCCTGATGCGTCTTCAGTGGCACCCGACAGCGGGTGGAATACTTGGGTTTTTCTGTTCATTAGTCATTGTAAAGCCTGCATGAAGCAGTTACAGGTGATACCTATGGAAAATATGACTCTACATCTTCTTTAAAAATGTGTTTTCTTACATAAACAGTGCCCTGCAGATACAGAAAATGTTGGAGTAAATTTAATTTTTAATTCACCTGTCATGAAGTAGCAATCACTTTTTATACGTCTCTTCCAGAGGTTACACTTTTCTGTGCAAAGACTGTCAATCTCTAATTAATTGTCTGACATCTTGTGTCTTCTAGTGCACTTATCCAATTCCATCCTGGGTTTTTTAAAGCATTACAAGTGAGGTTCTCTGACAGGTAATGCAGAAAGGTGGGTAGCAGTGAAAACACTGGCGGTCAGTTAGCATGAAGGGGACCTCGACTTGACTGTTGGAAACTAGCCTGGACTGATCTTTAAATACATATATATCTGTATTGCACAATATACATGAATTCATGAGGTTGTCAAACCTTAATCCTTAATCCCACTCCCCTTCCCATTACAGCCTTCTTTCCCTCAGGACCCGCGACCTCCAAGTGTGTTTGCATGTGAGGCCCACTAGGTTCCTCTGGCCTGCCCTGGAGCACACGCTCAAGTACCTGCCAGAGCATGAGGCCCCAGCAGGGGGTGCTCCCTCGGGAGCGTCATGCCGGGTGCTCCCTGGAGTGTCATGCCGGGTGCTCCCTGGGGAGCGTCATGCCGGGTGCTCCCTGGGGAACGGTAGGCTGGGTGCTCCCTGGGGAGCGTCATGTCGGGTGCTCCCTGGAGAATGTCATGCCGGGTGCTCCCTGGAGAATGTCATGCCGGGTGCTCCCTGGGGAACGGCATGCTGGGTGCTCCCTGGGGAGTGGCTTCCGTGTCGTCCCACAACATGAGCCCTCCACAGTCTCTCAGGGACACATGGGATTCTTGGGATTCCCTGCCTCCTAGGGAAATGTGGATTGGATGTGGCTCTTACCATCTTACTGCTCCCTTTCCACAGTGCTCCACAGTGCTCCACAGTGCTCCACAGCGCTCCACAGCGCTCCACAGCGCTCCACAGTGCTCCACAGTGCTCCACAGCGCTCCACAGTGCTCCACAGTGCTCCACAGCGCTCCGCAGCGCTCCACAGTGCTCCCTCAGCCTGGCGTGGGGTGGGGATGGCTCAGATGTTCTATTTGGGGTCCAGCAGCCACGCGCACTTATTTTCTGCACGTTGCCCAGTTGTGTTTTTCCACCGCAGAAGGAGCTTCGGGGCTGCGTGCCGAGTGCCTAGTGCTGCTCCAACCTGTGTGTGATCGCAGAAATTGAAAAGGGTCTGGTACAGGGTTGCTGGTTTTGTTTCCCAGCTAACACTTCATAGCCTGCACATCCCCTGGGGCCCGCAGTGACTTAACATAGAATAAAAATGTGCACATGCAAGTGCAATTAGACTAGAGCCATCATTTCTTTCTTTTCTTTGGTGCCAGGGGTAAAAATCAGGACCGCTCTACGCACACGCTGGGCACTGAGATGCAACTACCCAGGCTGGCCTTGAAGCCATGTTCTCCCATTCCCGTCCTTCTAGTACTGGGATCTGGGGCCCCTTCTTCCAGGGCAGCCACAGATCTATGTTTCTTTTTTTTTTCTATTATTATTATTATTATTATTTATTCAATTGTACGTGTGTGTGTATGTATGTGCGTGCATGTGTGTATGTGTGTGTGTAGAACCACGGACGAATTCGCGAACCACCATGGACGCCTCCACCTCCTTCTGCCCCGGGATTCACAGGCTCCGCCCTACCAGGACCAGAAGCGCAGGCCGCCCCCGCTTCCGTCTGGCGTCTATACGTGGGATCTGGGATCCGAACTCAGGACCTTCCGCCTGCAAGGCGGAGGCTTAACCCCTGAGCCACCTCTCCAGCCCCCAGATCTATGTTTCTAAAACACACACCGGGATGTTTATAGAATAAGACAAGCATGGTTCTTTGAAACATTTGCAACAAGAGTCGCTTCATAAAATACATAGTTTATGTATATTCCAGATATATAGACCAAATATCTAATTCGGTTTCTTTCTTTACTATTTATCCCACATTCTAAAACTGAAATATGCCAGCCATTATGTCTTATGGCTCCAATTCATTTTCTTTCCTTTCTTAATTTATATTAATGTCGGAATTGTTTCTACTATATTCATATTTAATATTATTTAGAGATTAATTTACTACAAAGTAATTTATAGATTCAATAGAGGTCCTGTTAAAATGTAACAGGTGTTCTTCACAAATCCTCCAGCTGATATTAGAGCTATTCTCAGAATGTGAGGACAGGCATGCCCCAAGCAGCACGCAAAGACCAGGAGATCCTCGGGCGAGGACCAGAGGGCTCCTATTAACCGATGCTCCAGCGAAGCATTCAGCCATCAAGACGTGTCTCCAGAGTAAAACCGGATGCAGTGTTCCAAACCACTGCAAAGGCCAAACTTGTGCCCCGCCCTTACGCGCACATGATCTTTGAGCCAAGACTGCAGGAGTCCTGCATGCATGCAGCCCCCTCGAGCACAGAGCTCACTATCTCTGCATCTGGCAAGGAGAATGAGCTAGAACCGCTGGAGTTAAAGGTGAGCATGAACTCCCTGCATCTGTCTGGCTGGGGGGGGTGGGGGTTCAAAACGGAGCCGCCATCCTCAGCCCCACCAGGAACCCTGATGCTTCCTAAGCTAGGAAAAGAATTTTTAAAAAGGGGAAATGTTTTAAATTCCTGTATGTGGTTGCGCATACATGGGAAACCACTTATAGAGTGATATGCATGTACACACGTGTAACCTGGAGGTTTGAGTCCTGTCATTTGTACACATTACAGTACCCATCTGTGGTTCATAGAAGATAGATTCCATAAAAAGCCACGGCCGAAAACTACATTTTATGTCATAGTTGTAATGATCACCTGGGTCCAAATTAAAATAGCTCTGGCAGTCAGCAGGCACAGTGCCAACCGACCCAGCATTAATGCACTATAGTTCTCACAGTCACCAGGCGCAGTGCCAACCATTCCAGCATTAATACGCCGTAGTTCTCACAGTCAGCAGGCGCAGTGCCAGCAGTCCCAGCATCATACGCTATAGTTTCCTTTATGTCCCACTAATCCAGAAAGGCCTCTCTGCTCAGCGACATCTATGGCTTGCGTAGAATGTGGAGTCTGGCGAGCGTCCCATCTATAATGCACGCCCGACCTCGCTGCTGATGTAATTGAGATCACCAACTGCACCAACCGCGCTGCCGTCTGGCACCGAGACTGTGTGGGTGTGAACATTTGCTCAGTCACCTGCCTCTTAGCCACCTTTTAAGCAGTGCCTGAGAGCTGTGCGCCCGAGGTCATCACCTGTGAGAATGTTCATTACGGCATCCCTGCCCCAGGAAGGCGGTCTCTGTGCGTTAGCAAGATCCTGGCTTGCAGCAAACGCTAACAATTGATTTCTGGCTAGTTCTGAAGCTTGGGATTTCAGGTGACTCCATCCATTCTACAATTCCATCATCCAATCAAGATGCGAGGATCTGTCTGGAGAATGGTTCCCGTGAGCCGACCCTCCCACCGGCCCCCCACACCCACTTCCCTGGGCTGCAACTGGGAGACGAGGAAGTTCAGCGGCCAGCACGGTTGTTGAATCTGTACCCCTCCTTGTGCTCACTGCACCCCTGTGCACCCCCCTGTTTTGTTTGTATGTGTGTGATGCAGCTGGGAAGACTAACCTGTTCCAGTGAAGTTCAGAAGTCTTATTTACTGCACTGCGACCGAGTGCAGTGTTCCTCTGTGAGAACCCCCACCCTGGTTTCTCTGGTCACGGAGGGGGGGCATTGTAGTGTCCGTGTGCTTTCGTCTTATAGCAGAACTCCTTGTAGGACTAAACGTGGCTGTCAAGCTGCTTGGTTTGCAATCCTGACGCCCTGTAACCCACTGCTCAGACTCTCGCCGTATCTGAGGAAGTGTCGGGATGGCTTCGAATATCGAACTTGCTGGACTGATGCTTTGGGAAGACTGCGATGCTCCTCTCGATATCCTGCCTTCCTGCTACCCGTGACTTGCAAAATAGTATTTTAATGGGAAACAATATGGAGTCTCTGAAGCCTGTTGAATTTTTGTAATGGCCCATGATTTCTGTAAATGAGAATTGCTTTTTATTTTCGTGAACTGCTTATTTTGCCAACAAAACAATGAAGCATTTCATATAATTGGTGCAATACAGAGCTTGAAATGATATTAAAACTTCTAGAAAGAAGTCAGCATGAATTTGTGTTTACTGTGTTTTTTCGTAGATTAAATCCTGGAGTGCTTTACGGGGCTGAGGTTGGGGGGGTGAATCGTCCTGAGTCTACAAACAAAAGCAAGCAAGCCAAAAACACCAGGAGAGGTTCAGAGATAATGTATGAGGAGGAGCATTTAGGAAAAGCACATGTGTGGACAATACGTGGGAGGTAAAATCTGACTAAAATCTGACATCGTTTTCCTCACAGTGTAGTCAGTGAAGCTGATACTTACCCGTTCATTTTTCAGTAAGTGAGTCGTCTGCACAGAGCGTCTGCGGTCATCAGAATCTGTAAACAAGAACAGAAGCCTTATTCAAGATTCAACTTTGGTGATGCCACTGTTTCAGGACAGCCAGGTCACTTGGTATAGTGCGGTGCTCACACGCCCCTGCGCGGGGGATACACGGAATCCCTAGACAATAATGTGCAAAAGAAAGACTTTTTGTGCAGCTTTTCAGACTGAACTAAGTATTTTCCATTTAACTGGGTTTCTTGTGCTTGCTCCCTCGTAGGCTGGCAGGTGTTCCCATCTCTAAGTAGTATGTGATTACATGACGCTTCCGTGTGCTTGTCCCGCAAAGCTGGCTGCTTGTCTTGCTTCACGTGGACCCTTTGTTACAGCATTTCCGGCACATATTCGTCCTATGACTAAGGGTGCTGTGGTTTCAGTCGGAAGACGTCGTTCTCTCCTGGGCGTGCTGAAACAGACCTCAGTCACTTGAGGGTCGCTCTGTTTCATGACAGATCCCTGTGTGTGGAAAGGAACATTCCCATCTCTTTTTAGATCTAAGGCTTCAGGCCATCAATGATTGCCCTGTTCTTGTATATTGGAATTTACCTTATGTATATCTCTATGTGCTTTGCACACATGTATCTACATATATGTACATGTGTACACATGCATGTATCTGCACACATGTATGTGTTGTGTGCATAGATATGTATTTATGTAGCTGACATCTAGATAACACAAATGCTTTTGTGGTACAGAGAGGCCGGAGGGTAGTCCTCAAGGTGTAAACGAGGCCTGAGCCCCTGGGCTGCATGGGAGCCTTATAGAGATGATGGTCCCGCATGCATGTGGACGGGGTTGTCCATGCAACCCACACGCGTCATGTGCATCCACATCCACACCAGTGTTCTTACCGTCCATCATGCTCACAAGGAGGCTTCGTCCCTTCGTGGCTGGGCTTCTCTTTGGACTTGCCGCTGTTCTGAATCTGCTGTTGTCTGGAGTTCTGCTTCAGACAGCTCATTTAGCACATGGAAACGTGACCAACGCGTGTCCACTGATTTAATCAGGCTTTATTGAATGTTAAATGTGGTAATTAGCTCTGACGGTGTCTTGGTGGAGGGTCTCTAGACCGAGTGTCTGTAAACGAGACATTTCACTTATGTCAAACTCATGTGACTTTCAGTCCTCTGTCTGGTCTTATTGTGCTGGCACCATATGTAAAAAATCAGCTCTAAATGCACAGAGACTTGGCTTTAGACCCGAGACTGTAAAACTGCTGGATCACAAAGGAGGTGCTAGATCACAAAGGGGGTGCTAGATCACAAAGGCAGGGCTAGAACACAAAGGGGGTGCTTTGTGATTGTTCACCTTGACAGGATTTTTTTTTTTTCTAATGAGACCACAACTGTTGGCAGAGTGGAGCCCAGTGTGGTTTCAGCAGTTAGGGGGCTCAGGATCAGAGCTCAAGACCACATGGAAGACAGTGCCTCAAATAAACACCCCCCAAAAACAATGCAAGTGAACCTGGGGAGACACCTCAGTGGGTAAAGTGCTTCCTGCAGCTATTAACATCATGGTTTGGATCCCCAGTGCCCACTTCAAAATCAGGGCAGGGCTCGTGATGCCTAAAATCTCAACACCCAGGGGAAGAGAAGCGGGGGTCCCACAGCGAGCGGGCAGGTGCACAGGCTGGAATGGGGAGATCTGAGGAGAGAGAGCGACCTCAGCAAAGAGGAAAGATGTCAAGAAGAGCTGTCGAGGTCAACCTCAGACCTCCACACGCATGTATGTGAGCACAGGTACACACACATGTACACACATGTATGTGAGCACAGGTACACACACGTACACGCATGTATGTGAGCACAGGTACACACACGTGCGCGCATGTATGTGAGCACAGGTACACACATGTACACGCATGTATGTGAGCACAGGTACACACATGTACACGCATGTATGTGAGCACAGGTACACACGTACACACATGTATATGAGCACAGGTACACACATGTACACACATGTATGTGAGCACGGGTACACATGTGCATGCACGCATGTGAGCACGGGTACACACACGTGCATGCATGTATGTGAGCACAGGTACACACACGTGCATGTATGTATGTGAGCACGGGTACACACACATGTACATGCACGTATGCGAGCACAGGTACACATGTGCATGCATGTATGCGAGCATGGGTACACACATGTGCATGCATGTATGTGAGTACAGGTGTTGCAGTCGCCTACATGGTTGCTGATATATGACCATCAAATGGCTTAAGGGGAAAAGGGATTTATTCTCTTAAGATTACTGGTTGTAGTTCTTAGTCCAGCTTGACAGGAGAGCTCACGCCGACACTAGGGCTGAGGGCACTGGCCACACCATCTCTCCGTAATGGCTGAGAGAGGGACGATCCTTACTTGCCAGACCAGTATGTCTGGGCAAGTGTACACAAGGATGTCAACTCTCTTGACCAGTTCTCTGTGATTTATTCCAGGGCCTAGTCCCACCCCCCATAGGCTGGGCCTTCCCCATCAGCTAGACAATCTCTTTGCAGGTTTGCTCTAGGCTTAACTCAATCATTAATTCTCCACAAATGTGCCTAGAACTCAAACATGAGTATCTGGCCAGGAAAACTCTCAAAAAATTCTTCAAAAATTAGACAATGAAAATAACGAACATCGTCTTTACAGAAGCAACCACTTCTGATCACATTAGCCTTTAAAGGCTGTATTTCCTTAAAATATGTTGACAAATGCTTCATATGGTATATATTTAAGATACTCTCATAAACAAGGTATTTTTTAGTAAAATTAATGGGTCTCATTGTATTTCCTATGGATTATCCACAGAGTCAATCAAACATAGCCAAGGATTTATTCTCTTTCTTAAAATATTATGTAGTCTGATTTCCAAGTTGTTTCAATATGTTGTATATTTGCGATCCATGCATACATGTAGTTGCATGTGTACTTTATTTCACATTATTTTATTTGGGGACGGGCTCTGCAAGCAGCTCAGGGTGTTACTGAACCTGCTGTGATTCTCCTGTCTCAGCTTCTGGATGTTGATTCCTCGATGTGCTGTCTTGTGCAAGAAGATATCAAAAGCACTCATGCTTAACCCAGTTAGTGAATATATGTTATCTCAGCAAAGCCATGTGTTAAGTAGATGAGCTAAAACTTCAGTAAGCTCAGATAGCACATGAATTATCACAGATATCCTTTCCTGCTTCTGATTATTCACAAGTTTGTCAGCAAATAAGGCAGGTGTCAAATGATCACTGGCAGACATGGTCATAGGATTTCCCTCCTTAGTCTCCCCCTCTCGCCTTCGTTGTAAACGACTTGTTATCACTGGGGATCTGGGAGGTTATACGTTCCACCCATCTCGGTGATCTCCCACCTTCCCGATCTTCTTCCCGGCCCGGCCTTTGCTGACCTCCCCTGAGTGACTCGCTCAAAGTCACCCCCAGGTTTGCAGCGAATGCAAAATGTGTCATCCATGTGTCGCGGATGGATCCCACCTGGATGGAAACACATGTTTCTCAGATGCTGCAGGATGATTTCAGAAACCGCCTTTCTCCGGCTGACGAGGTGAAGCCCCCGCAGCCAGTGTTTCCGCAGGCAAATGGCTCCTGCTTGCCAAGGCAGCAAGAGGGGCTCCGTAGATGCGCGGGGCGCACCTGGGGAAACTTGCTGTTTTCGGGTGTCTGTGTTCCACCAACAAACCGCTCCTCCTCCTCCATCTTGCCTCATTTCTCTGCATAACCATCCAGGATTCTTTGATCCTCGTCTTCTCCTGACATGTCTCAGGCTGCACGTGGCTTAGCTCAGCGGCATGTGCAACCATTATCACAATGCACAGGCTTCATAGCAAGTGAAAATTCCAACAAAATTCACTTCATTCTCTCAGTCATTACTGAACTTAACATTATTATCAGGAAGTATGCAAATGGGAATTCCTTTTTGCATATGGGTTTGTGATTCGATTGTGAATTATTTTTATCAATTATAAACATTAATTATCAAAGTACTTTTCTGAGTTCGGGGGCCTGAGTCCAGACCCCAGTCCCCTCTTCCCCCCTCCCCCGTAAGACACCCAGCACGGTGACCTAAGTCTGGTCTGGGGAGACACATGTGGAGATGGATCTGCAACTTGCTGGCCGGCCATCCTTCCCAGCAGGGAGTGCCAGGTGGCGGGAAGTCCTTCCTCCAGGGGTGAGAGCGGCATCTTGACGGCACCTTTCGCCCCCACACACGGAACAGAGGCAAAGGAGGCCACATGTGCATGGGAATGCATGCATTTCACATACATACATGCAGACATTCTGCAGAGGCAGCCGTTTCCACATACATGTGAAGACATGTTTTCAGCACACACATATGCATGTATAAAAAATAAAATAGGAACACAATATTTGTATAATACTATAGGAAACTTAATTTCCCATGTCTCCATTACATGCTATACATTATACATAAAGCATGTGTTATTCTGGTAGTGTGTAGGATAATGAGTTATTAGAATCCCTTTTAGGGGAAAATCCTGAACTCCAAAGCTTTGAACTTTGACCAAAATGTCCAATTAGTATGAGGAAGAGTGTCTCCTGACTGAACTACAAAGTTTAGTGTTTCTAATGAACTTTTGAAGTAGCCCAATTAGGGGATGTGTTCGAATTCATGAAGCAAAAGCTTTAAGGACGCAGTCTTGAGTTATAATACTGGACTATTGATCTATACTGACCATACCAGATAGGAATCTAAGTATTATAATTTTTCTTCATGATGTTCAGAGCAGTTGGTAGCTGGCTCCGTGTCAATATGTGCATCTAATGTGTTATTATTCCCAGTTTACAAGTGCCCCAGATGGTGTAGCATTTTGCGTGGTGCTGATAAATCAAGAGCAAATGGCTTGTAGGGGAGGGAGGAAGGTTTATTCTGGCTTATGACAGTCCCGTTGCAGCTCCTTGTCCAGCTGGGCAGGAGAGGTCATACCAACATCAGGGCCGAGGGAACTGGCCACACCATGTCCATATAATGGCTGAGAGAGGGATGGTTCTCACCTGCTAGACCAGCATGCCTGGCCAAGTGTACACTGCCATAGGCCAGAGCCGCGGCCTTGAGACCAGGGCTCCCCCGGACCAGGTGAGGCAAGAAGTCGGTGATGGAGAACAGAAACACGCAACTCTCTAGGCTGAGTGAATCTGGACCCTTTTACTGAAACTTTGTGACAGCTTTTATACAGAAAATTCTGGAGTAAAGACACATATTCTCCAGCAGAAATCACCTTCAGGAAGGACATTTTTTTCAAGAACCTTACCCATTGTTTGAGGGTAAAGGCACTTAGCAAAACCATTCTCCCAGCATTTCCAAATCTAGCTAATCTATAACACTCCACCAGATAGCCATGGGGCTGAGCCCATATAGTTGTCATTGTTTTAACAGAGACTGCATTTTTAAAATACACAGAAGAAGGTTGAGCTCCTTTTGACTTCAATAAGGAACATGTTTTTCATTACAATTAACTATACATGTGCCCAACATCCCGTAAGTCCCAGCATGAGCTTTTGCTGTTGTTCTGTCTGGATTGGTCCTCTCAGTCAGGCAGGTTGACATCAGCACCAGGCATGGCAGCAGGTTCTAGCTTGGGAAAGTTGCATGCAGCCCAAACAGACAATACAGGCCTGCCTGGTCCATTCCTCCTACATATCCATCCTTTTTGACAGCCAGCAGGAGCCAGAGTTCTTTGCTCTGACCTTGTTGACCCCACCCCAGCATAATGGACTGTGCCTGCCTTAGGTTGGACATCACCCTCGTGTGGAGCCTTACCTGTCATTGACCACCAGCCCTGGAAGGACCTCTCCTCTGGAAGGCATGCCAGGATATGTGGGTAATAGACTAGACCAAGGCCTCACAGATCTCTGCAATCCAAGCTTGAACCACGTCTGTAGGAGGGGCCATGGCTAGGATGTTAAAGGGCCATAAGTGCTTGTAGCGTGCTCTTGTTGATGGAGCTCTGCTGAGAGACGTGCTGAAGGAAACACTTAAGCAATATAATTATTAAAAGAACAATTCCTCCTATGATAGCGTAAATTACAATCCAAGAGGGATCAAACATCCTTTTTAAATTCTAGTGAACAGATAGCATAGTCTCATACTTATAGAATTTCTGAGTTAGTTCATAGGTGGGAATTTTACCCACCTATGTTTTAAGACTCTTGAAGTTGCTCTCTGATTTCTTTAAAGTCAGCATATACATTCTAGCTAACAAATCTATTTACTACTGTGTGTGATTAGACATAAAATATCTAGTTGCAATTTAATATAAAGTTAAAAGCAAGCTTTTTCTCTAGATCAAAGAGTAGGAAGCTAGTCCCCCAAAAAACTCAAGAACAGGTAGAAGGCACACCAAATTCCCAGAAGAATTCTCCTGCCAGAGACAAAACTTAAATTATCTAGGGAGTAAATCCCAGCACCTGCCCATGGGCGTTACTGTGACATTCCCCAGGGAGCAGGCTTTAGGCCCGAACTGGGCAGAAACACCAAGGCCTGACAGTTCCCATAGTTTCCTTATTCTTCTTATTTATTTCAAATAATGCCATGTTCTTTTTCCAGAAATCGTTTCCTCCAAACAATATTCTGCCCTGCTGGGACCCATCCACCAGAATGGGTGGATAAGGACGTGGCCGTACACAGGATGCCAACTTCCTCAACAGTTCTTTCCATCTCATTCATCCGCCCATGCACCATGGGCGGGGTCGTCTCTGTCAGTCACTTGGGGCTTAACTCAACTATTAATGTTCTATGAATGTGTCCAGAACTTGAACTGCTAACCCTGAAGTTGATATCTATATAAGGATGACTGCATGGGGACAGGTCTTGCAAGTGTGACAAGGGTGTGTGCCTGTGTGCAGACAGTATGATGGAGAGTGTGCATGTGTGCAGACAGTATGATGGAGAGTGTCATGTGTGCAGACAGTATGATGGAGAGTGTCATGTGTGCAGACAGTATGATGGAGAGTGTGCATGTGTGCAGACAGTATGACGGAGAGTGTCATGTGTGCAGACAGTATGACGGAGAGTGTCATGTGTGCAGACAGTATGATGGAGAGTGTGCATGTGTGCAGACAGTATGACGGAGAGTGTCATGTGTGCAGACAGTATGACGGAGAGTGTGCATGTGTGCAGACAGTATGATGGAGAGTGTGCATGTGTGCAGTGTGACAGAGGTTGTATGCATGTGTGCAGACAGTGTGACAGAGGGTGTGTGCACATGTGCAGACAGTGTGACAGAGGGTGTGCATGTGTGCAGACAGTGTGACAGAGGGTGTGTGTGCAGACAGTGTGACAGAGTGCATGCCTGTGCGTGGACAGTGTGACAGAGGGCGTGCACGTGTGCAGACAGTGTGACAGAGGGTGTGCGCGTGTGCAGACAGTGTGACAGAGGGTGTGCCTGTGTGCAGACAGTGTGACAGAGGGTGTGTGCACATGTGCAGACAGTGTGACAGAGGGTGTGCATGTGTGCAGACAGTGTGACAGAGGGTGTGCATGTGTGCAGACAGTGTGACAGAGGGTGTGCATGTGTGCAGACAGTGTGACAGAGTGCATGCCTGTGCGTGGACAGTGTGACAGAGGGTGTGCGCGTGTGCAGACAGTGTGACAGAGGGTGTGCACGTGTGCAGACAGTGTGACAGAGTGCGTGCCTGTGTGTGGACAGTGTGCTGCTCACAGCAAGACGTCTTTGAGCAGGTGGGTGGATCACAATGCACACAAACAACTGCATGAAACAGAAGTGGTTCTGTCCCTTCACCCTGTCACTAATTCAACTGGCAGTGGAGACCAGACCTTCCTCCTCTTTCCAGAACCCATCCCGGGCCATGCAGGGTAGCGGCCTGGCCTCCCTGAGGAATTACATATACATACGGGGATGGAGTGGCGAGACTTCTTCAGTCTGATGACGTCTCCAGGGATCTCTTGTTTTACACAACAGTCACGCAGCATGAGATAGCTCTTGTTTCTCTCTTCCAGGTTTTAGAAAAACCCCAGGGTTTCACCAGAGGAATGGCTTCAAAATGAAATCACTTAGCCGTGTTCAATGAAGCACAGAGTAGAACCAAGCACACGAAACATTTCTTCTTAAAGCCCTTTTTGGTTCCAGGGAAACCGACCACACAGAAATCCCTGTCCATGCCATTTCTAAGGTCCCTCCTCATGGGAGTGCACTCATTACAACTTATGAGCCTTAATTTCCATGTCATTTGGCATGGAAGGCTGCAGCCTCCCTGGGAGCCTGCTAGACGCTCCCCGAAAGAAAGTTCCCTTCCTGAGCACGCTGGCTTGTCCCATCCCACCCATCACTGGGCACCCTCAGCGACCACAGCGCTGCATCTCCCCCACACGGGCCGGAATCTCACGGTGTGGCTGAGGATAACGTCTGAGGCTCTGTGCTTCATGTTTAATTTGAAGACCATCCCATTGTCTGGACAGTTTCTATGTTCTTCATCTACTGAACGGCACAGTGGTTTACCCGAGGGGATAACAGCTGTGTCGGTCCATGTGCACAATGCGTGGCAATATTTCAGTGGGTTTTGGTGAAACCCAAGCACGCCCATCGCTAAGTCATGTGACCGAGCTTCATTCTGTAGGTGCCTCCCACTGTCGCCTGCTGAACTGAAGGTGATGTCGTATTTCCACCCAGAATTTCCACCAGACCTCTCCCCACCGTGGCCACGGCCCCTGCTTCTGTGTCCAGCTGCGCCTTCTCCTTGCACTGGATTCTCAGCCCCTCAGCTGCCTGCTGCCCCAGGCTGCCCGGCCTTTGCCATTCTTCCCGCCTGCTGCCCTGGGCTGCCTGGTCTTTGCCATCCTTCCCGCCTGCTGCCCTGGGCTGCCCGGCCTTTGCCATCCTTCCCTGCTGTGAGATGGCTTCCTCCCGGGGGAGGGAGGGTCTGCTCACATCCTTCGCCCATTCCTGAGACTTGAGCATTTTCTGTTAGGTGAGTCTTCCACAAGCGTTGTCTACACTGAAGGATGTGAATTCATTGGGTCAGAAAACATGCTTGGTTGGAGCAAAAGGCTTTCCACGTCCGTGGCAACTGAGGGGGTTTGGTCTCACCAGTCAGGGAGGAAGTAGAATCTGGCAGAGAGATGGTAACCATCCTGCAAATGAGAGACTGACTCCCCTTTACTGCGATTTCCTATTCCTATTCCATCTACCTTTGAATCTACTATTAATAGTATGATTTCATTTAAACAGCCTTTTATTTCAGGCTAAAAGGTGACCTCCAATACCAATCAGGATGGAGCCAAGGGTGGTGCAGGAATAGCAAAACTGAAAACAACAACAAACCATAATTCAGAACATCAGAGACCCTATATTAATCACCTGAACCCAGACCAACCAAATCTCTCCCCATCCTAAAGCTCAGGGAAATTTGTGGAACAGGGGGTGGTAAGATTGTAAGAACATAAAGATGGGGAGGAGCAACTTTATGCAAAGCACTCCACACCAGTTAGAGCTGCAGTAGCAGTAATAGGACTTTGCATGACTTGCATAATGACTTTTCCTTATTTGGGAATCTTTAAGGATAAGCCTAACTTTTGCACATTATACATTAAATTGTTTAAATTGTGTTGCATTTGAAATAATTGCATTAAAAATAGAATTAACAGATATCATCATGAAAATATTGCTTTCAGTGTAATTAACTTAATTATTCAAACTATGCATCAACTTTTCATCTTTGAGTAATATTCCTTTGACAGCCAATATGTCATTGGAGATGAGCTACTTTGAGCAGTAGTTATACATTCAGCAATGGTAATAACTTCAAGAACTCAGCCGTGAGGGGCAAAGAGAGAAATATGGTGTGCGATGTGATATTGAACCTGCCTAAGAAAATGCAAATAACTTTTAGTAAAAGCTTTACAAAGCAGCTTCAAAGATTTGAAGGCGTAGTAAAGGTTATAATATATTCTTTGCTAGTCATTAGATATTGCAATGCTTCGAAGCAAAGGCACATCTGTGATATTCCAGATTATTCCTCACAGGATAGACTAGTTCTGGTGGACTAGATAACTACGCCTCAGTGAGAGGAGCAGCCCCAGGACGCTGAGCAACAGTGACGAGGAGGATGCTGCTCCCCCCCGCCAGGCTGATTCCCTGTCAATCAGGAGAAAATGAGGTTCAGAATATAAACACTAATAAATCACGACTATCAGAGATAGGTCTAGACACTGAAACTCACCAGGCTTTATGAATACCTTATTAAGTGCACAACTTAGAAAAAAATGTGAAAGCGTGGCTTAGAAGTGACTGATAAAATTTCACCCCCATATTCTTAAATGGAGCAAATTCAGTGCAATGCAATATTCAGTTTATTACACTCCAAGACCCTTGTGAGCCCTCTGCCTTTGCTGAGCCTTCCAGAGACCTGGCCCGGGATGCATCGCGGCAGACTTCGCCCACATAGACTTCTGAGCTCTGCCTTGGGGTGACCCATCCTTCCGTGGACTGTCAGGTACCAGATGCCTCCAAAGGGTGCGATCCTCTGTTTCCTGTGCATCCCACAGCACTAGCACCTGAATTCAAATCCCAGATGCCACATAAAATGTCAGCTGGCTATGGCGACAGCCTGCAGCTGTGGAGTGGATGGCGGAGACCAGGAAACTCCAGAGCGAAGCGTTGAAGAGGTAGAACAACCCAAGATGATTCTAGGAGTCATTCTTGGGCTTCCACAGGCACACACACTCAAGTGCTCTCTTGTACACAAATACATATACGCATGTGCATATATGCATTCACACACATGCACACACACGTAAAATAAATAAATAAAATAAAGTTGAAATGTGTGAGAGGACGAGTAGAGAGCCTCCTTCGATGTTTTGATATTTTTTGTTGCATCGATGGGAATAGTGTGTTCTAGGCCTCCAGAATATTTGAATGATATCATTAATGATTTGAAAGCTTATATTTTACATAGAAACGGATCTAAAATACCATTCCATGTTGAGCGTTGAAGTACAACACTAGGAAAGGGCTGGAGGCAGCCTGGGGATGAAGGTCGGTAGGTTCCCGCCTAGCTCGCAGGACTCCTGGCTTTGCTCCCAGCACCAAGCGAACGGGACGCGGTGGTTAACACTGGTAATCCCAGCACTGGGGGGCAGCCAGGAAGTCACTGACTTTGGAAGTCGCGGGGTGAGCGACTCACGGCCAGGGCTCTGCAGACTCGCGGCAGCACCTCTGCTGGCGGCTCGGGTGGCACAGATACGTCAGGGGCTCGGGCTGCCGCAGAGGCCCTGACTCTTCCCGGGCTTTGCAGCGTGTGTGGCTGCCAGCCGGGACCAAGAGCCCGCGCTCTCCTCTCCCGCCACGGCGCCTCCCGCTGACCCGGCCCAGGCCTGGGTGTAGACGCACCCGAGCCTGCGTGGGCTCCCGCCCCCAGGGGGCTGCAGGGGCGCCAAGCCCTGTCATGCTGCATCAGCTGCCAGGAAGCAGAGGGAGGTGGACGCTGGCGCTCAGCCCGTCTCTGTTCCTTCAGCCCAGAGCGCAGGGCACGATGCCACCCACGCTTACAGCTGGTTCTGCCCGCTGCAAGTCCGCGGCCCCGCGAGGGCGCACCCCATGTGCGGCCCCGCGAGGGCGCACCCCACGGCTCGTCTGGTGAGGCGAACCCTGTCAGACTGCAGTGACTATGGACACTCGCAGACATCAAAGAATTAATAAGTAATGGAGTATGACTTTGGCCTTTAAATTATGTTAAAGCCATAGCCAATATTGTACTACTGATTGTGAAACAAAGCATTTGAAATACGTCTGCCATCTTGTGCAAGGACTAGATCTAGTTAGCTGAGCCCTGGGCACGTCTTTGAGGATCTGATAGCTAAGGCCCTGAGCAAGTCTGCAGGAGATTGTCTGATGGGAGAAGACCCAGCCCCTGAGGGTGGACCATTCCCTGTACGGGTGAATAAGACGGGCCGCTGGTTCAGTGGCAGACACTCCTCAGCTGACTGGGCAGACAGTCGGGCAGGGGAGATTTGCCCCTCTCAGCAATCCCTCTGAATGTGATGAGCCCAGTTCCCTGGCTCCTGGGGTGGGCGTGAGCTCTCCTGCCTGCAGGACTAGGAACTATATGCGAGAACCACGAGAAAGATTAAAATCCCTTTGTTCCCCTGGGCGGCGGGGTCTTCAACTTATCAGCAACATGCAGTCAAACGGACACTGCAAGCACTGCGTCACTGAGGGCATTTTGTGGTGAAGACGCTCACATCGCCTCAGCCTTTGTCGGGAACACGACGCCTTGCTTCTAGCCGCAGGTATCCGGCTGTGCAACGACCTCTCAACTTCTCCAGTCCTGAGTTCATCTGTCCATCCTCCCATTGTCTTCATCAGGATCTCCCCGCACAGCGTTCCTCAGCCCAATGTTGACTTGGAAAGCGCTACTGTGCTGTTTTGGTTCTTTTAATAATAACTTATATACTTCAGTTGACTTGCTTTCCTCAGTCTGTGTTATCAGATGCAAATTATGGGTCGGTATATCTTTGATAAACAGCATGAATCATTCTTAGCTTGCTGTGCTTAATTTCAGGCTTATCTGGACATTAACACTATTTTTAGTAAATTAATCTATTTTTCCTCATGCTGAGCTTAATTAAAGTTTAAGTAGCATTACCATTTGTTCACAGACACCCCAGTCTGACTGTCTGTCAATGACATGTACCGGAAGACGTACAAATTGACCGCATAAACCAGATTTACATCACAAGGAGTCAGTGATTCCTTCCCTGAGATTGTAAGATCTGCTCGCCGTCCAAGGTGTGAGTAAGTTTGCCTTTTGTGCTCTAACAAAACAAATGGGATAAGAAACTGCATCAGGAGCATCTGCAGATCTAGGGTATGGTGATACGTTTGGTTGTTCCTACGTAGTGAGACTCTGGTCAGCCTGGTTTACAGTGCAAGACCCTGTCTCGAAAACATCTCAAAACAGCGAGTCCCCCGCTGCTGGTGCATTCCCTTCACTCCTCCAGCTCAGACCCGCAGTTTCCACTGTGATTGCCCGTCTGTGGTAGAATAACAGCTCCTACAGAGCAGCTGGGTGTCTTGTCTTCCTACCTATAGGTCTATTGGCTGTCTTCCCTATTGACAGAATGGAGGGAAAGGTGAAGGGAAGGAAGGAAATGGGAGGGAGGGGGAGGAAGGGAAGCTGGGATGAATACTCAAAATGCTTATAAAAGTAGAAAAAGTAAATAAAATGGACAAAATAAATTTATCCTCAATTGGAAAATAACACTTGAAAAATAAAAATAAATAAACATAAGAAATGAGTCTGAAGCTGATTAAGCTGTACATAAAAGGAGGAAAGGAAGCCAGAGTCAAGACGAGGGACCCCCATTAGGGTAGGGAGAGGGTGGTGGGCTCCAGGCTGGGACCCCCATTAGGGCAGGGAGAGGGCGGTGGGCTGCAGCTGGACCCCTGCAGCAGGGTAGGGAGAGGGCGGTGGGCTGCAGCTGGGCCCCTGCAGCAGGGTAGGGAGAGGGCGGTGGGCTGCAGCTGGGCCCCTGCAGCAGGGTAGGGAGAGGGCGGTGGGCTGCAGCTGGGCCCTGCAGGGTAGGGAGAGGGCGGTGGGCTGCAGCTGGGCCCTGCAGGGTAGGGAGAGGGCGGTGGGCTGCAGCCGGACCCCTGCAGCAGGGTAGGGAGAGGGCGGTGGGCTGCAGCTGGGCCCCTGCAGCAGGGTAGGGAGAGGGCGGTGGGCTGCAGCTGGGCCCTGCAGGGTAGGGAGAGGGCGGTGGGCTGCAGCTGGCCCTGCAGCAGGGCAGGGAGAGGGCGGTGGGCTGCAGCTGGCCCTGCAGCAGTGTAGCAGGGGCAGCAAGCTGTGCACAGCGGGGATCAAGCAGCATCGCCAGGAAAGGCGAGGACAGCGTCCCTTAGGGTGGGTGTCATGTGCCGACCCTCTCCTTGGCTCAGATCCTGCCTTGGCTGTCTCGTCTCTCCCCCACCCCCACCCCCACTGAAACCCTCATCTTGGATGAGGACACTTCAGCCCCACCGGCCGTGTCTTGGGACATTTCCTTGTGTGGTTTATAAAAAATAAAATGTCCATTCTTTCAGGGTTTTACACATAAATACTGTGCTTTTCAAGCTCTAATTCCCAGTCCCATCCCTGTGCTATCCTGTTACAACTTTTCTCCTTTCTCCTCTGTCTCCTCCACCCTGTCATGTCTTCTTGACTGCGGCTTTACCCTGGGCTCATCCTTCACAACAGTGTCACATTCCTCTGTAAATTAATGCTCATTGAAATGGTTATTTTTGGTTGTACGTATTCCTCTTTCCTCCCCGTGACGTATTGTCTGTGTTGTCCTGTAAGATGTACACAGCTAATCTTTCTTATGTAACTTTCAGCCACAATAACTGAGAATACAGAAACAGGTTCCCTGAGTCCTGCCGATTGTCACCTAACAGAAACACAAGGCTTGATCTTACTCAAAGGACCCTCAGAATTCCTTAACAATGGATTTCCTAATTTCTCATTCAGTTGCCCTTTTAAACTATAGTCTAGGCTGCCAATAGGTAAATCCAGAAAATAGTCTTAACGTATGTGCCATATTGCAATTCAGAGCATATGTTAACACATATGTAATATGAAATAATTTCTGTTATGTTGGCATAGCACAATTTAGTAAACTGATGAAATAGATACTTGTTCTTCTGTTTCTAGAAGGTAAAGACAAAGCTGAGGTTGTTTTCTGAGAAGCTTTTCTTGGCTCACATCTTCCCGCAACATTAGGGTTAGATTTTACTATATAAATTTGAGAGAGATGCAGTTTTGTCCATGATGCTAATGATATATTACATATGACTTTTCAGCTCAAGCATACAACACATGATTTATCTTAGGTTATGTGTATGTATATATAATATATACACACACATATATGATTTTATGTTATGCAGTAACTGCAAGTTCAGCATTATAGACCAGGAAGAATTATAGTCTTAAGTTTATTGTCTTTCAAAAGTCAATTATATGTAGTCAAGCAACTCATGTTGTCTTTCAAAATCTCTTTCCTTAAGCTGAAATAGTATCCATATTAAGTGTCACAGCCATGCAGACTTCACAAGTATTTGCCTAGTTTACCATGACACTCACCGGTGTGCACAAGTGTCTGTGTGAGTGTGCACCTGAATGTGTGCATGTGTGCGCATGTATGCATGTGTGCGCATGTATGCATGTCTGCATCCACATATGTATGCGTGCACATGCTTGTGTTTACACGCGTGTGTGTATGCATGCATGTGTGCACATGTGTAGGTGCATGTGTATGTGTGGTTTCTTGCTCCCACTCCCTCAGTGTTCTCTGGGGTCCTACTGTCCAGCATTTCTCTGCCTCACTCAGATTTCCTGTCCTCCATTGAGGCTACCGTGGAGGAATTCCACTTTCGTCTAATTTTCAAAGAAGTCCTGTTGTCCCGCTCAAATGTCTTGGCTCAGACTTATCCATCTTGTTTTTTATTTTTCCTGACATGTGTCTGTTGTGGGCTGCAATTTTAGGCTTGGCACAGATATGAGCCTAACGTGAGATTTCCTCTACATCGCAATGAGAAGCCAAGATCTACATTTCTCACCACACGTTTTCTCCTGTTTATGATTTGTTTCTGTCAGTTACGGCTGCTCTTGTTATATCTGCAAGCCCGAAGAGAAGGAGACAGACCACGCTGCGTGGCATGTGTGCGCTCGTCCTGGATGCTTTGGTCATAAAGTGGCATGATTGCAAAGTGATTACTTCAGATCGTCTTGTGTGGTTACTGGCAGGCTTGTGAACAGCTGAGACATTCGTGCTCATCATTCGCTCCGTAATTCAGTCACTTCTTCAGAAACAACTCACAAGACAACTTCACAAAATCTTTCTCTTTCTTTTTTAATATCTGGTGCTACTTTTTCCAGATCTAACAGAAAGTAAAGTTCTTTATCTCTTCGGAATGAAACTTAGTCTCTTGCTTTCCATTTTTTGGAGAGCCTCTGCGTGTGGTATTTTATTATGGCATTTTCCCGTCCTTTACAGGGACTCTAGTACAATGTCATATGCATTCAAGGCTCAGTTCAAAAATCATTTTATGTCACTATTTGACAAGATGGAGGGAATATGCAAAGTGTCATTCTGACCAGGAGGAGGATTGGGGTGGGGGATGCAAGCAGGCGGGTGTGAGCTTCAGAAGAGCAAAGTTTCTATGTCACGCTCAGACTCAAATCCCGCTCATAATGATGATGGAAACAGGTCTGAGTTTTAGTCAGCTTTTACAGGATTTGAGCCCTTTACAAGCAATGTACACTTCACTGCCTGCAGTCAAGATAAATGGTCCCCCAGCTGTGTGGTGCAGCTGTTAGTCTGCTTTCAATGCAACACCACGGATGCCACCGTGATGTCGTTGGCAAGCGGTGGAAATGGTGGGAAGCTGGTGAGAGCCTGTGGCTGGATTCAGGCGCGTGGGGAAGCGGCAGTGTGGCGCCGTGGAGAACAGACATGCAGGTGGCTTTCGTGAGAAGACAGCTGTCGTCATGTGCACTGCAGTCACTCTGTCATCGCTGACACGGGTGGTCGGCTGGCTTGGGTGTGACGACTCGCTCAGAAGACCAGAGGGGACGGTCATAAGAAGCAGCACGTGGAAGCGCAGGCCATTCCCAGCCATGCAGAGGGAGGGCGCTCCACTTAATCCTTACAGAGCGCAGACGCAGCTGAGATTGCCACGCCACTCTGACAGGCGTGTCCCTCCTTGCTCTGCAGCTACCACGCGAGGCGTATTCAGCACTGTGAGTTGGGTTTAGAATGTCAAATGCTACCAAAGCCACGAGGTGTGCCTTGTGCCTTTCACGGTGGTTTCCTGATGTGCAAAGCTATCTCCAAGATAAACCAGAGCAATTTTCCATTTAATTTGGAATTTTCTGGAAGATTTGCTCTCAAATTCAAGATTTTTCCAATTAAATTCAGTTACATTTATGCCTAGAGGATTTTCCCAGGGGATTGGATTCCTGCTGTGGAGCTGGGTTTGAAACTGCTTGAGCTGAACCACAAACCTAAGTCCAGCATCTCGGACCCACCACAAACCCAAGCCCAGCACCCTCAGAGCCACCACACACAAGCCTGGAGCCTTGGAGGCCACCTCAGCCCTACCTGTCCCTTCTCTGCTCTTCATTACGACTATCAGAAATTGATTAATTCACATCATGTTCTTCCGTGTTAGAAATGGGGATCTGAAAAGAATGTCAATATAGTGGAGATATACTGAAAACTTTTGTCAAAAATTATATTTTATTTTAGAGCGTTGAAAATACATGCATAACTCAGGATCTATGGTTATCTGTTTATTTTCATTGATGTTTTGTTGTTTTACTTTTGTATTCCTTTGATTTGTTATGACAAATTTTTGTGTAATGACAGCACACCTGCACACACACACACTCCAAATATTTCATAAATTGAGAAAGCCAGGCTTGATATTGAATGACTACTCTTTTGCCAAATCGCACACGGCCAGTCAGCACAGTTCTCTTGCAATTTAACAGTTGTGCAAACCACGAGAAGGGTGTGGCTGAATGAGTCCAAAGGGCCTGGACAGACCTGCTTAGAATGAAGAGCAGGCAGCTCACTGCAATCCCCCTCCTATAGGGTTAGGTGGGGTAGTCACACATTCAAAACAAGTGTCGACAGAATAATTAACTGGCAGCCAGCTATGCACCCTCGTAAAACTTCCTAATATGCAGAAATGATACAAGAGTGAACTCATGGAATGTGATGTATGAAAACATTTACCACTGGTTAGGAAAAACTAAGACACAAACCACCAGTGCAGTTTTACATTTCTATAGACTTCTAAAGATGTCCTAAGTTTTTAAACGGCTGACTTCAGTATCCTGAAATTCAGCTTTTCGGTTGTAACTTTGGGATGCCCTTCAGAGATGTATAACTGACTCTTTTCACGGTGACTAGTAGGGACCAAAGTGCCAGTTCAGAACAACTACATGCGATTAAACGCACTCAACCCACTGACTGATACACCGTAGGCAAGAACGGACTTCACAAAATATTATTTTATTAACGAGGAAGCACTTGTGGCATTTAAATATTAAAAGAATAGCTAGGGAAACTAACTATTTCTCTCCGTATGGATACTCGAGTAGAGAGGTGCAGTTCAGGAGTCGAGGAGGGAAGCTGCCATGAGATAACCACAGTATCCCGAGCGCCCACACGCCAACGATGCTGAAACAGTGTGTGGTTCCATTTACGTAACTCCAGGGGCTCAGCAAGGGTGATTAGTACACTCACAAGCACCAGACCGCGAGCACATGCACCTGAAAGCGTGCATGCCTCTCTCTCCCTCCACTTCTCTCTCTCCCTCCACTTCTCTCTCCCTCCACCTCTCTCTCCCTCCACCTCTCTCCCTCCACCTCTCTCTCCCTCCACCTCTCTCTCCCCCTCCCCTCTCTCCCTCCACCTCTCTCTCCCTCCCCCTCTCTCCCTCCACCTCTCTCTCCCTCCACCTCTCTCTCTCCCTCCACTTCTCTCTCTCCCTCCACCTCTCTCCCTCTACCTCTCTCTCTCCCTTCACCTCTCTCTCTCCCTCCACTTCTCTCTCTCCCTCCACCTCTCTCTCTCCCTCCACCTCTCTCTCTCCCTCCACCCTCTCTCCCCCACCTCTCTCTCTCTCTCTCTCCCTCCACTTCTCTCTCTCCCTCCACTTCTCTCTCTTCCTCCACCTCTCTCTCCCTCCACTTCTCTCTCCCTCTACTTCTCTCTCCCATCACTTCTCCCCTTCCACTTCTCTCTCTCTGTCCACTTCTCTCTCCCTCACCTCTCTCTCCCTCCACCTCTCTCTCCCCTTCCACTTCTCTTTCTCTCCACTTCTCTCTCTCCCTCTCCTTCTCTCTCACACATACTTCATAGCAGGGGCATGGATTTCTCATGACGACTAACTGATCTCAGGGACATTATCATCTTCATAATCCATCCAATATCTTAAGCAGAATTCAGTACTGAGATCACAGCTGATGTACAAACATGAAGTCTCATAAACAACTTGACTGCCTCTGTGCAGAACAGAGAAACTTTATTGTCAGTGCTGTTGCCCACATGACTTTGCTTTATTTAAAAATTATTTTTAAGATGCCACATAGCTTTTGAAATTTTTACTTGTGCTAAAAAATATGCTCATTTCCTGCGACTGTATCAACTATCCCCTATACAATGGAACTCTTGATCCAAAGCTGATACCAAGGCCCACCAATGTGTGAGAAAGCCACGCCCAGTGGTTCAGTGGGCTGTGTTGACTGGGTCACTTCCCCAGTCTCCCTCTGATGACCTGTCACCACCCCATTTCCATTATCTACCTGTGTCTTCCATTCACGCCCCCTCCACCTGCAGTGTATTGAGTCTGAGGCCCTGTGATGGACTCTAGCACCTTGTGCGACAGAAGCATGTGTTTGCACAGCCATTTGTTTCCCCACCATTAACTACTTCAAGCAATCCCTCTCACAGCATGTGTAGTTTCACCTTCTCCCAGTCTTAAAATGGGATCTTCAGTCACTTTAGAAAATTGTAAGAAAACGAGATTTTTTTCTTCTCAAATGGCATTTCTGGATTGAAATAACAGCGACGGCTGCTGGTGCTGAGCGTTTGCAAACTTGCCCGCACTTGCATGCGCGGTGCCCGAGGTCCTGAGGAAACTAGGCGTCTCCTCTCGTGTCTTCACCGCGTGTCATTACGTATTTCTGTGTGATTGCACAAAGCAAGTAGAAGCAAATGCGGGCACATTTCCATCAAAAATACATTGATTTCCCAGCGAAGAATAGGTGTCTTCTGCATCTGTATACTGCTAGATAGTATCAATTTGTAAGTCACAAAAGAGAAGTAATTTGCCCTCCATAGAGATCATCGTAATGATTTCTGCTGTTCGCTTGCAGTGGAATTACACAGGAACTAGCACTTTACAATTTGGGGTAGTCGTTAAAATATTTCAAGTGATATTTTGCTTCTGGTTTGACTGTATTTTTTTCTTGTATCTTATGGACAATGTCTTGAGTAGTTTTTCCCACACGATTCTTGTCTTTTATGATTTTATTACATTGGCAGTTCTCAATAGTAACAGCTTCCTTTGAGCGCGCGTGAACGGCAGACAGGCTAGTTACAGGCCTTTTAAGTACATTACCTAATTTAAGCCTCATAATGTGTCCATTCAGTAGGAGTGTTTAGCATTTCATTTTGCTGATAAGAAAGCTACAGCACAAAATATGTCTAAGTTTCCAGAGCACAGCAGCCTGTGGGCAGAGTCATGAGCCCTCTGGGGAGAGCAGTGATCTGGGGGGAGGAGAGGCGCAGCTCAGATCTGCCAGAAGCGCCCGTCCAGGATGTTCCGCATGCAGCCTGCGGATTCCTTCTAGGGGCAGACAGCATGGAGACTAGAGCTAACCTGTGAGTGTGCATAAGTATGCATGTGTGTCCATGTGTGTGTGGTGTGCACGCATGTGTACACTCATGTAACGCATGCATGTGTACGTGCATGTGCATGCATCTTGAAAATGTGAGTTTGTATATTCGCATGTGTGTAAGTGTGCATGCATCTATGTATGCATGTGTGTACATTGGCAAACATCATGTGTGTACATTGGCAAACATCATGTGTGTACATTGGCAAACATCATGTGTGTACATTGGCAAACATCATGTGTGTACATTGGCAAACATCATGTGTGTACAGTTATGTATGTGCATGCATATTTGCATGCATGCAGGTGTGCAGGGTGTGCGTGCCATGCAGCACACATATGCATGTGCGTGTATCCTGTGCATGTATGTTCATGTGTTTGCATGTGTGTCTGTGCGCATGCATTATGCAGGAGTGTGCATGCTAAACAGCACACATGTGCAGGCAGCGATGACCTGTGGTATCAGTGCTTACTGTCTTTGCTTGAGACACAGCTCTTCACTGCTCTTCATCCAGGAGCTTCTCCTGCCCCTCACGTCCTGCAGGAGCCCTTAGGCCTCACACGCGTGTGATACTCACCTCCGGCAGGAGCACTGGGAACTCACCTGCGTGTGATATTCACATCCTGTCAGAATCCTGGGGCCTTACATGCGTGTGATGTTCATGTCCTGCAGGAGCATTGGGAACTCACACGCGTGTGATGTTCACGTCCTGCAGGAGCATGGGTAACTCACACGCGTGTGATGTTCACGTCCTGCAGGAGCGTGGGTAACTCACACACGTGTGATGTTCACGTCCTGCAGGAGCGTTGGGAACTCACGTGTGTGTGATGTCCATGTCCTGCAGGAGCCCCGGGAACTCACATGCGTGTGATGTTCACATCCTGCAGGAGCCCTGGGAGCTCACACGCGTGTGATGTTCACATCCTGCAGGAGCATTGAGAACTCACATGTGTCATGTTCACTTGCTGCAGAAGCCCTGGGAACTCACAAGCATGTGATGTTCATGCCCTGCAGGAGCGTTGGGAACTCACACGCGTGTGATGTTCACGCCCTGCAGGAGCGTTGGGAACTCACACGCGTGTGATGTTCATGTCCTGCAGGAGCGTGGGTAACTCACATGTGTGTGATGTTACCATCTTTCACACGGGTGCAGCAAATCGAAACTCAGGTCCTCAGCCTGCAAGACAAGCCCGTCTCCCTGCTGAGCCACCTCCCCAGGCTGTGATCCTGCTTTTGTGACAAAAGCCCTGAGACAGCTCTTGGTCATCGTGGGGGCCCAAGCCTTCAGGAGGAGGCTGCTAACACTTGGACGTTCTCAGAGGATTTTAATGGAGTCGCTGATGATGCATTTTGATCTCATTTTTATTATTACTTAATTTTTACCATTTATGTTTTATCATCATTGTCATTAATCTATGGAGACAAGATGTCTCATGGTCCAAGGAGTGACAGTGGACTTGCATGGAGCCTGCTGGTACGTGCTGCCACGCCCTCGGGGATCACGTGCTCACTTCCCAGTGTTGGCAACTCACATACTCGTCTAGTTAGTCTGAAAGATGTCGTCAGCAGTAGTTACACAGCCCTGAATGGAAGCCAGAGCCGATTCCTGCCACTTTGCCATTTCTCTGTCTCTGAATGTTTTGTACATTTCCGGAGGGAAGGCCCTTCCTGTGAGCGTCCACCAGAGACCAAGTGTTTGACTTGGGTGTCTTCGGTGAGTGTGTCATGTGACTCTCCTGGAGAAGGTCACCGAGGTAACCTGCACCTGGGAAAGGAGGGCACATCTAGCCTTGTCTGTAGGTGGGTGTGGCAGTGGGGCCTGCACCGCCCCCAGATGAGGCAGGAGAGGTGAGTCTATCCGAAGCGGAGGCATTTGAGGCTCAGAGGTGGCTCAGCGGCTGAGCAGTACGGGATGGGGGGGGGGCGTGCACCGGGGTGTTTTCTGTTTGCTGAAGGAATGAAATTCTTGGTTCCAGTGACAGTGGGCCTTGCTAGCCCACTTAATGAAGAGGCCAATGGCATTAGGTCGCAGTGACCACCTGTGCATTTCCAGATTTCACACATAGGTGTGAGGAAGCGGTGGGACTGACAGGGTCTCTTCAGTCTCCTCGACAAGGTCTAGACGCCAGTCCAGGGCTGTCTCTTTTATTCCTGCACTGCTCCGCACCAGCTCTTCTCCTCGCATCAAGACATCTACAGATGCCTCAGTGACTACGACTTGTGCCTGAGCGTCCGGAGCGCCTGTGCCCACCAGCGGCCAGGTCCCACGCGATGTCTCCTAACCTGCGGACCGTCCTTTCCTCTCGCCCCCAGATGCTTTCCGCACAAGCCCAGGCGTTTCCTTTGTCTCTTGCCCCTATGACGTGCTCTAAGAATTTCAAGTCTTACACTTACATTCAGCTCGCAGCCCTTCCCTTTTTCACCAAAACCCCTCAATACATCCTTTGTTAGCAGTAGTTTTAAAAATATTCCTTCTTTGATCTGCCTGCACTCTGTGTGGAACGCTGCAAGGAATGCCTGAAAGAGCATCCATTATCAGCCCAGTAGTTTTCAGAATAAATCTACCAAGCTCGAGTTCCTAGAAAGACTGAACAGTTACAGGGAAAAACCTGAAGAATGGAAACTTGGCATTCATTATAGGAAAGAAATTGGGTCCAAAGCCCTTGGTGCGGCGCCTTGATGTAGCTTCGGGATTTAGAGCTCGGGAAGAATGATAGCAGAGCCGAGTCTCTTCACCGTGGGGTCATCTCGGGGACTTCACCACGGTGAATGCTGGCTGGAGACTCCAAGGCACCGCACGACACGCACCAGTCACTGAAGTCCCTCCTTATTTCGTCCTGGTCACCTGGACCACCTGTGTGAGACCGTCTAGAACATGAACCTTCTTCACCAGGCAGTGACAGAGGCCCCGTGGACATCAGCTGGCAGGAAGCAATCGTGCTGTCTGCTCAGGAAGGCTTGGCCGGCTGCCGCTGTCCCTGCTGGACATGCACCCACCATCCCCAGCTCAACATGCTTAAGGGCAGAAGGGAAAGACAGACTCTTTTGAGACCAGCGTCGCCCTCACCTCCTCATCATGCAGGTTTAGCAAGGTGTGAATAATTCATAAGGCGGAATGTTCTCCCTGTTTCTATGCTGTTAGTGGAAGCTGAATCCCACCAGCGAATGTCTCCCAGGCCCTTTGCCTTTATCTCAGCGTGTGAATCGCTCCCCGTTTCTAAGGTTTGTAGACAACAGTCTAGTCTCCATATGCTTCAATACACTGAATGTGTGCAACGATCCCAGGAGTTCTAGGTGAGAAATCTACTGTTTGCAGATCCACCCTGACTTTAAGGTACCTCTCCCTGCCCTTTACTTGCCCTGCATTTACTTTTGTGAATGTTTATCAGGGTTTGCTGTGTCCCGGGAACAGCTGTGAGGGTTCTATGAGCAGAATGTATACCATTCACCCCTCACCAAAGCTTCAAGGGCTGCTCCTCTCATGAATTCTGCGTTCAGTGAGGAATCTGAAGCTCAGGGACCAACTTTCAAAAGATTGCAGAGGAGAAAACTTGGCAGAAATGGGTGGCACCCAGGAAGCCGGGCTCACGTATTCCAGAGCGCTGTTTGGACATTTCATGTATGATATTGACACCACTTTTTGGTTCCACTTCTTGGAAAGCTCAGGTCCTTGAATACTGTAAGGTCAGCGTGGGGCGAGCTGACTGTTCCGGGTCCATGCAGGACCGTATCACACTTTCCACATCCACACTGCTGCTTCTCAGGATTCCGGGAGCCCCCCAGTTTGACACAGTGGTTTCATGCTACCTTCTCTCTCTTTTCTGAAGGTTTGCGCTACTTTCTCTGCACATGTCCCTCACACGTTCCAGAGAGCCCAGACTTTCCCAGCCTGGGAGTAGTGTGGGAAGAGCAGCTCCTATGCCTTTTTCCCAGGTAGGAACAAGTGGATCTTATTATTTTTATATTTTTGTTTTATAATGTTTATTACTTCTGCTCATTTTTTAATAAATTATCATTTCATTTCTTCAGGCGGCTTTCAGTAGCAGTGACATGTGATGTATCGCCTCCATCTGTGCGTTGTGGTTTTTGGGTTTCAGTTTGCTGCTTTGGCGTCTGAGGTTATGATGCGTATGCTCCGAAGGGCGCCTGAGTCAGATCCACGCTAAGTCTGCAGAGTAACTGTGGTGGGACATTCTGTAAGATGACCTGTTGATTTTCATAGGACAAATGGGCGTGGCTTTAGATGTTTCTGAGTGAAAGACAAATGCTCCATCTTCCAGTGGCTTCTCCAATCAAGTCGCCGTGGTGTAATTTAAGTGTGACCCAGGCCATTCCGAGATGGGATGACAGGAGCTTGTGCCCCGCTTGCTTTATTGAGCAGCTTCTTCGTGCGTGTGAGGCCCCCTATGGTTCGTGGATCTGCAGAGCTGGTATAAGTGGGGATGGCTGCGGTGTTCAGTGGCTGCCAGCCGGCAGGCCGAGCGCATCCTCCAGCGACAGGGCTCTTGGCACCTTGGGGTCCAGGCTGGGAATCCAAGCTTCTATGCGAGGGCAGTCATTGGAGGTCACTTCTTCTCTTTGATTGCTCAGTTAGATAATGTAACGTACAATTAACCTAGGGCGAGTATTAATACCTCGCCATAAATGAAGAGACAAAGGTTAAGTAACAAAAATCACAGACAGCCCATGACTAGTGCAATTAAAATTCTCTCTGGACCTCAGATCTGCAGGCCCGGGAGAGTGGTATGCTGCTGTAAATGCAGGCAGTGTCCAGGCAAGGCAGAGTCTGTAGACTCATTGCCGCCAGCCCACACTCCCTCTCTCTCTCTTTCTCTTACACACACACACACACACACACACACACACACACAGACACAGTAAAAATCCATCACAAAATAATCAAAAATTGCAAGGAAAGGAAGAGGAAGGGAAAATGGGGGTCCAGATGGATAGACACACAGATGGATAGACACACAGATAGATGGATAGACACACAGATGGATAGACACACAGATGGATAGACACGCAGATGGATAGACACACAGATGGATAGACACGCAGATGGATAGACACACAGATAGATGGATAGACACACAGATGGATAGACACACAGATAGATGGATAGACACACAGATAGATGGATAGACACACAGGTGGATAGACACACTGATAGATGGATAGACACAGACGGATAGACACACGGATAGACACACGGATAGACACACAGATGGATAGACACACAGATGGATAGACACACAGATGGATAGACACACAGATGGATAGACACACAGATGGATGGATAGACACACAGATAGATGGATAGACACACAGATAGATGGATAGACACAGGTGGATAGACACAGACGGATAGACACACAGATGGATAGACACACAGATGGACAGACACACAGATGGATAGACACACGGATAGACACACAGATGGACAGACACACAGATGGATAGACACACGGATAGACACACAGATGGACAGACACACAGATGGATAGACACACGGATAGACACACAGATGGACAGACACACAGGTGGACAGACACACAGATGGATAGACACACAGATGGATAGACACACAGGTGGATAGACACACAGATAGATGGATAGACACACAGATGGATAGACACACAGATGGATAGACACACAGATGGATAGACACACAGATGGATAGACACACAGATGGATGGACACACAGATAGATGGATATACACACAGATAGATGGATAGACACAGACGGATAGACACACAGATGGATAGACACAGATGGATAGACACAGACGGATAGACACACAGATGGATAGACACACAGATGGACAGACACACAGATGGATAGACACACAGATGGATAGACACACAGGTGGATAAACACACAGATAGATGGATAGACACACAGATGGATAGACACACAGATAGATGGATAGACACACAGATGGATAGACACACAGATAGATGGATAGACACACAGATAGATGGACAGACACACAGATGGACAGACACACAGATGGATAGACACACAGGATAGACACGCAGATGAGATTCAGGATAAATGGTGGAGCTTGATAGACAATACAAGGTAGATGAGGGAGACGGACAGGTATGAAAATAGAAAATGTAATCACCCAAAAAGTATGTGTACTGTGAGGTGCAGCAGCAAAGTGTTCTATTGTTAACAAAGAAGGCACCTGGCTTGTACTTGTATTTAGCTGAATATTCCAAGATTCGACCACTTATTAGGGAAGATTCCAGATCTGACTGCTTACGAATGAGAAGGGAGACTTTGCGATTGGTGCTAAGTCCAAATGGAAGCCACATGAATCTGAAAAGGAGGTTTATTGGGTCAGTCACCCTTACAGCCCTGCTCTAGGAGGCATTCTGTTCATGGAGCAGAACATGACTCCTCTCATGTTAATGGTGATTTTCTAAATCCTTCTCGGCTCTAAAGTAATTTGTTAACTTACTTTCTCAGAACATTAGGACACTGGACATTCTTATTATAAACATCATTCTCTGTGTTAATTTTCAATATTTCTTTAAATGACACTTGGTTCTTTATGTGTCATGGCAATGAAGTCATGGACTGATCTGAGTACCTTACTGCTCAGGAGTATGGGCCCTACATGCCACACAAATGTGCAACACATCCACATCTCCACACGCACACAGATGTACAATACACCCACATCCCCACATGCATGCACAAGTGTGCAGTATACCCACATCTCCACATGCATGCACAAGTGTGCAATATACCCACATCTCCACATGCATGCACAAGTGTGCAATATACCCACATCCCCACATGCATGCACAAGTGTGCAATATACCTATGTCTCCCCACATGCACAGGTGTGTCATGCATCTCCACCCACACACACATGTGCAGAAGTGCAGTGTCCCTATCCTCCGCATGCACAGGTGTGCAATGCACCTACACTCCCACAGTGTGCACAGGTGTGCAACACAACACACCCCTACACACATGCACAAGTTTTGTTCCCTACCTTAAACTTCCAAGAGATGGATGGTGTATTATGTGTGTGTGCGTGTGTGTGTGTGTGTATGAATTGTCACCATCCAGATTCTCAGTGTGTGGCTCCCACTTCACACATACTCCCATGGCGTGTCTGAATACACACTCCCTGCTTCCACTCATGATTTGGTCGGGTGGGAACCATTGAGTGACCACGCAAGGGTAATGCTGCTAATTAGCACTGTGGGCTGCAAGCTGCATCCTCTAAGGGCCGGATGCTGAGCTCTCCTCTCTGGTGTGATGGCTTCAGAAGTGGGTCTCGTGAGAGTCTCCTGAGTGACATTAACACACTTAGAGCAAGAAACCACATGTATGTGCATGTGTGTAGGTGTAGTTCTATGTGCATATGTGTGTGTGTGTCTATATGTATGTATGTGAATACATGATGTGTACTTAGGTGAGTTCATGTGTGTCTCTATGTATGCTTACTTGTATGTATATGTATATACATGCATATGTGCATATGTATGTGTGGTGTGTTTGCATGTGTGTATGCATATGTGCATGTGTGTTTATATGTGTGCATGCATGTGCTTCTGTGTGTGCATTAAAATATGTGTATGCGTGTATAGGTATGCATGTGTATTGTGGTATGTGTACATGTGTTTGTGTTTGTGTATATATGTGTATATGTGAGTGCAAGCATGTGTGTGTTTATGCATGTATGCATGTATGTGTGCACATGTATACCTATGTACATGCATGTGTGTCCATGTTGGTACATATGTGTATGTGTATATATAGATGAACACCACTTCTCTTTCTTTTCTCACAGGATACAAATATGAAAACAAGCCGTCAACAAAACTGGGAACTGTGCCCTCATCTGACACACCGAAGGCAACTTGACCTTGAGTTTCTCAACATTCATAACCAGAGGAGGTAGCATTTGCTGTCTAAGCTGATCAGCCCATGGTAGTCTGTTGTGACAACCCAAACTAAAACAGGAATTAACCTCATAAATTTGGAAAGGTATGTATCTTATTGATTCTTGTTTTTGGAAAATTTACTTGATTTGGCTCAGCATATTAATTACTTCTTGTGTTACTCTGGTGAGCCTCGACAAGAAGCAGCCTAGGGCACAGTTTATTCTGGCTCCCAGTGTGAGGGGGGACAGTCCATAAAAGTAAGAAGGCCCAGGAAGAGCAGGGAATGCTGACAACATGACATCCATTCGCAGTCAGGAAGCAGCCAGAGATGAGTATTGATGCTCAGTTCACATCCTCTCAAAGTGATGAGTGCTGGTCTCAGTTCACTTCCTCTCAGAGTGATGAGTGCTGGTCTCAGTTCACTTCCTCTCAGAGGTGATGAGTGCTGGTCTCAGTTCATTCCTCTCAGAGGTGATGAGTACTGGTCTCAGTTCATTCCTCTCAGAGGTGATGAGTGCTGGTGCTCAGTTCATTCCTCTCAGAGTGATGAGTGCTGGTCTCAGTTCATTCCTCTCAGAGGTGATGAGTGCTGGTCTCAGTTCACTTCCTCTCAGAGGTGATGAGTGCTGGTCTCAGTTCATTCCTCTCAGAGTGATGAGTGCTGGTCTCAGTTCATTCCTCTCAGAGTGATGAGTGCTGGTCTCAGTTCATTCCTCTCAGAGGTGATGAGTGCTGGTCTCAGTTCACTTCCTCTCAGAACTGATGAGTGCTGGTCTCAGTTCACTTCCTCTCAGAGGTGATGAGGGCTGGTCTCAGTTCACTTCCTCTCAGAAGTGATGTGTGCTGGTGCTCAGTTCACTTCCTCTCAGAGTGATGAGTGCTGGTCTCAGTTCACTTCCTCTCAGAGTGATGAGTGCTGGTCTCAGTTCACTTCCTCTCAGAGTGATGAGTGCTGGTCTCAGTTCACTTCCTCTCAGAGGTGATGAGTGCTGGTCTCAGTTCACTTCCTCTCAGAGTGATGAGTGCTGGTGCTCAGTTCACTTCCTCTCAGAGTGATGAGTGCTGGTGTTCAGTTCACTTCCTCTCAGAAGTGATGAGTGCTGGTCTCAGTTCACTTCCTCTCGGAGTGATGAGTGCTGGTGCTCAGTTCATTCCTCTCAGAGGTGATGAGTGCTGGTCTCAATTCACTTCCTCTCAGAGGTGATGAGTGCTGGTCTCAGTTCACTTCCTCTCAGAAGTGATGAGTGCTGGTGCTCAGTTCACTTCCTCTCAGAGGTGATGAGTGCTGGTCTCAGTTCACTTCCTCTCAGAGTGATGAGTGCTGGTCTCAGTTCATTCCTCTCAGAGGTGATGAATGCTGGTCTCAGTTCATTCCTCTCAGAGTGATGAGTGCTGGTGCTCAGTTCACTTCCTCTCAGAAGTGATGAGTGCTGGTCTCAGTTCATTCCTCTCAGAATGATGAGTGCTGGTGCTCAGTTCACTTCCTCTCAGAGGTGATGAGTGCTGGTCTCAGTTCACTTCCTCTCAGAGTGATGAGTGCTGGTGCTCAGTTCATTCCTCTCAGAGGTGATGAGTGCTGGTCTCAGTTCACTTCCTCTCAGAAGTGATGAGTGCTGGTGCTCAGTTCACTTCCTCTCAGAGTGATGAGTGCTGGTCTCAGTTCATTCCTCTCAGAGTGATGAGTGCTGGTCTCAGTTCATTCCTCTCAGAGGTGATGAGTGCTGGTGCTTAGTTCACTTCCTCTCAGAAGTGATGAGTGCTGGTCTCAGTTCATTCCTCTCAGAGTGATGAGTGCTGGTCTCAGTTCATTCCTCTCAGAGTGATGAGTGCTGGTCTCAGTTCACTTCCTCTCAGAGGTGATGAGTGCTGGTCTCAGTTCACTTCCTCTCAGAAGTGATGAGTGCTGGTGCTCAGTTCACTTCCTCTCAGAGGTGATGAGTGCTGGTCTCAGTTCACTTCCTCTCAGAGTGATGAGTGCTGGTCTCAGTTCATTCCTCTCAGAGGTGATGAGTGCTGGTGCGTTCACTTCCTCTCAGAGGTGATGAGTGCTGGTCTCAGTTCACTTCCTCTCAGAGTGATGAGTGCTGGTGCTCAGTTCACTTCCTTCAGAGTGATGAGTGCTGGTGCTCAGTTCATTCCTCTCAGAGGTGATGAATGCTGGTCTCAGTTCATTCCTCTCAGAGTGATGAGTGCTGGTGCTCAGTTCACTTCCTCTCAGAAGTGATGAGTGCTGGTCTCAGTTCATTCCTCTCAGAATGATGAGTGCTGGTGCTCAGTTCACTTCCTCTCAGAAGTGATGAGTGCTGGTCTCAGTTCATTCCTCTCAGAATGATGAGTGCTGGTCTCAGTTCACTTCCTCTCAGAAGTGAGTGCTGGTCTCAGTTCACTTCCTCTCAGAGTGATGAGTGCTGGTGCTCAGTTCACTTCCTCTCAGAGTGATGAGTGCTGGTGCTCAGTTCATTCCTCTCAGAGGTGATGAATGCTGGTCTCAGTTCATTCCTCTCAGAGTGATGAGTGCTGGTGCTCAGTTCACTTCCTCTCAGAAGTGATGAGTGCTGGTCTCAGTTCATTCCTCTCAGAATGATGAGTGCTGGTGCTCAGTTCACTTCCTCTCAGAAGTGATGAGTGCTGGTCTCAGTTCATTCCTCTCAGAATGATGAGTGCTGGTGCTCAGTTCACTTCCTCTCAGAGGTGATGAGTGCTGGTCTCAGTTCACTTCCTCTCAGAGTGATGAGTGCTGGTCTCAGTTCATTCCTCTCAGAGTGATGAGTGCTGGTCTCAGTTCACTTCCTCTCAGAGGTGATGAGTGCTGGTGCTCAGTTCATTCCTCTCAGAGGTGATGAGTGCTGGTCTCAGTTCACTTCCTCTCAGAAGTGATGAGTGCTGGTGCTCAGTTCACGTCCTCTCAGAGTGATGAGTGCTGGTGCTCAGTTCACTTCCTCTCAGAGGTGATGAGTGCTGGTCTCAGTTCACTTCCTCTCAGAGTGATGAGTGCTGGTCTCAGTTCATTCCTCTCAGAGGTGATGAGTGCTGGTGCTCAGTTCACTTCCTCTCAGAGGTGATGAGTGCTGGTCTCAGTTCACTTCCTCTCAGAGGTGATGAGTGCTGGTCTCAGTTCATTCCTCTCAGACATGATGAGTGCTGGTTTCAATTCACTTTCTCTCAGAGTGATGAGTGCTGGTCTCAGTTCACTTCCTCTCAGAGTGATGAGTGCTGGTCTCAGTTCACTTCCTCTCAGAGGTGATGAGTGCTGGTGCTCAGTTCACGTCTTCTCAGAAGTTATGAGTGCTGGTCTCAGTTCATTCCCCTCAAAGGTGATGAGTGCTAGTGCTCAGTTCACTTCCTCTCAGAGATGATGAGTGCTGGTCTCAGTTCACTTCCTCCCAGAGGTGATGAGTACTGGTCTCAGTTCGCTTTCTCACAGAGACAGTGAGTGCTGGTCTCAGTTCTACCCAGTCAGAGTCTGCATGCGTGAAAACTGCTTGTAGCCATGACACTTCTGCCCACCACAATTAATCCAAATTAGCATCTTCCTTAGAAGCCCAGAGGTTTGTCCCTTAGGTGACTCCGTCCCTGTAAAGTTCCAGAAGCTCAGGGAACCAGCACTCACTCTGAAGGAAATCCCTGACGTTAAGTAGCAAGATAAATCTGAAGTGACTGATGCAGTCGTCAGCTGTGAAGGTTAAACGGATGCTCATAACTCCTTCTAACCTTTCAAAAAATACAAAACGCTTAGACAGAGCTTTTTCAAGTTTCCCACAATAATTCATACTTTTAAGCGATCAATTAAAAATAATGTGATCTGCCAACGTAAGGCTTGCCTTTGGTCATCCCTTAACGTCCCCATTTGCCTACAATACTTGACCCTTCACAGGGTGGCACAAGTAATGGCAATTGCATATGAATGAGTGCATGAAATGTCTTCGAAGATGGCTAATTGCTTCCTTTTGCCAACCACTTCCACATTTGTGATTCCCATTTGTAAAGGTCTTATGTGCGTTTTTAGAAGATGTTCCCTTCCTTTTGTTACAATCGTTTTCATTTCCTAAATCTCGCTATAGAAACGTGGTCTCTTTCTGTCCGCACACTCTTCCTTCTCTAATTCTCTCCGTGCAGACAGGTGTCTTGTCGTGACACCCCTGTCTGTATTTTGCGGATATACAGGCGTAGCACCCACACCAGACGTGCCAGCTCACTCACCAGTGCCTCGACCGCTGTTACAGGGTTCGAGCTCTGTGCTGATGGGAACCCCTGTTCGCATCATTGGACACTGGGCGCTGTGATGGCGGACACACTCTCGGCACATTAAAAGTCATCCCCCCTCGCGTCTTCTAACCAGTCTTGCGCTCACTCCGGGATGTGCGTCTGTCCTGTGCTAGCACAGTGGACCTGCTAAAGCAGCTGCAGTGGTGCCGGTCTGTGACTGTGCATTGAAGAGTCAGTCCGCTCCTGGGGAAACAAGCTGGCCTTTCTGAGAACTCCTGGTAATTCCCAAGGACAGCACAGCTCCACGCCCTGTGAGGTGATGTCCCCTCTCTGTCTTCTCCGAAGTGCTTTCTGAAACCCCCATCTTCAGCTGCATTGCCCGACCTGTTACTCAGCGTCTGCTTCTCTGCTCATACTTTTTAGTAGCAGATTTTCTACTGAATCATCAGCCTTGGCAATCAATAGATGGTGTGAATCATTGAGGATGGGGACAAAGCGTCACGTGATGGACCTGTGATTGCCTCTCAGGAAAGCCCCCCCCCAGGTGTAAGGTTGGGTGCAGTGCTCAGCTGTTCTGTTCTAGTAGGATCGGGCCCGAGCTAATGACACAGGTCATTTCCCCTCAGCCAGTGCTTCCTGCTCTGTCAGCATCGCTGGTGACGCATCGGCCATGCAGGACTGATTGACATCCTCACACATTTTCAGGCAGGCATGACTGCCACTCGGCGCAGCAGCTGGCATCTAACTAGTGCCACACATGGAGCCCGAAGCGGCATTTCTGTGCCTTCATCACTCTTCTTTCCCATCATCACTATCATCACCTTCCCAGGCTGGTCTTGAACTTGCCTACAAAGCTGAGGATGACTCGAACTCTTGAACTCCTGATCCTCCCGCCTCTTCCCCCCCCCCCGCCCCGGGGTTATGTCTCGTGCCAGCAAGATGCAGCTTTCGTGCTTTGTAGGTACCGAGCCAGCGCTTGGCAGCTGAGCTCCGCCCAGCCTCTCCTGTCACGCTCACCCCACTCTTGAAGCTTAGTCCCTGACGCAGGGTGAGCCCAGCAAGGCACGGTTCGCTCTAGCATGCTGTGCTCCTCAGAAACATGGGAGGCGGATCTTAGACTAATACTCACATATCTAGAAGCACATGGCTGCTCTATCGTGGTCAAAGCCCAGGGCTTGTAAGGGATCCAGCACTGTGGGTTCCTAATCAATAAATATCCACACTCCCAGAAGTTATATCCATAAATATCCATTTAGTTCTAGCCACAAATCCATATTATGTTCAAACCCAAGAGTGCTGTAAATCATTTTAAATATCACCTTTCAGAGAAAAGGGAACTGGGAAAAGATGGGCCACAAGCAGAATGAGGGTGCATTTGCTGTGCTCGGTGGGGCCCCAGGTGTCCCGCACAGCCCTGGGAGTAAGTCTCTGCACCCCACACCCCCTGCACTCTCCCCTCTGTCCGTGATGACTGTATTTTCACGAAAATGCAGGTACCAAGTCCTCCCTGTTTTCTCAGAGATTTTTCTCAGAGATCAAACATAATCCTCTGGGTTTTGAACTTCAGTATCTGTAAAAGCTGGAAGCCATCTTCCCCCATTCTTTACGTGAGGCGGCTGTGACCACAACAAGGCACCTCCTGGCCGTCAGATGGAAGGTGATAGTGGTCCGTTATCTCCCCGTGCACTGCTGCCGTTAGCATGCGCGGCATCCCGGGGCTGGCTGCACTGCTGCCATTAGCATGCGCAGCATCCCGGGGCTGGCTGCACTGCTGCCGTTAGCATGCGCGGCATCCCGGGGCTGGCTGCACTGCTGCCATTAGCATGCCTGGGATCCCGGGGCTGGCTGCACTGGGGCCATTAGCATGCACAGCATCCTGGGGCTGGCTGCACTGCTGCCATTAGCATACACGGCATCCCGGGGCTGGCTGCACTGCTGTCATTAGCATGCACGGTATCCCGGGGCTGGCTGCACTGCTGCCATTAGCATGCGCGACATCCCAGGGCTGGCTGCAGGCAGCTTCCCCAGCTTACAGCTTGACAGACTTCCAAGCAAACCTATCTGTCTTGCAATATTTTATTTCACTCTGTCGGTAACTTCCACCCCTCTGGTTGGTAACACGAGTCACACACTGGGCTTAGGCTAATGCTTTATATTTTTAATTTCCAGTGGCACAGATACATTGTTCTTCTGTGGTAAGCCCCAAACAGCTGGAACCTCTAATTGTTTATGTTCAGCTTTCTCCAGAGAGAGAGAGAGAGAGAAAGAGAAAGAGAGAGAGACAGAGAGAGAGAGAGAGAGAGAGAGAGAGAGAGAGAGAGAGAGAGAGAGCTCAGAGACACGCCCTGTGGCTTCTGCAGGTAAATGATGATGGATGAACAAAGAGCGTCCTGTCCACCTTAATCAAGAAAGCGTGTCGTGGGAGCCCAGGGGCGGCATAAGCATGTGAGATGCAGGTGTGTGAGGCGGCCGGAGTCCGCCCTGTGCGGGAGGTGCAGCTTGGCCTGCAAGACCCCATCTCTGGTTCCACGACCTCCCCAAACAGCGCCTCCTACTGGACTCAAGCGATCAAAACGTGAGCCCGTGGAGATCTTGCTGTGACCGTTGACAACGGGAAGCTCTAGGCTGGGGACTTGCAGCACCCTCAGTGCAGCTGGAACTCAAGGGACAGCCCGTGACTCTTCAGGAGGTCAGCAACAGAATTTCTCACTGATTTTTATCTGACAACGTGACCCTTATTTACAATGGATTAAAAATTAGAATAGAGAAATGTGGTAGTGGGTCTTTCTCCCTGAGTGTATTTCAACTAAAATAACCAGGACTGACTACTGTGGGACTCCGGACAGTAGTCAGGCACCAGCCATGCTGGCGGGGAAGGAACTTTGGGAAGAGCGTGCACAGCAGACACCATCCCGCGTGGCATCTCAGAGGGCAGCCGAAACAGCCAGGAGTTTGCACAGCGCAGTAGCTGCACGTGATCTGTGTACATCAGAAATACCGACCGACAGTTCTCTGTGGTGGTGACTTCGCGGCAGAGGAACTCACCACGGAGAGAAGGAGACTCTCAGAGTCAAGGTTTAGACAGCGGATCCTGTCTCCTTGCAAGTGAGGTCCACTGTTCCGTTCTGTGCTGACCCATCATGGCTTCACACTAAAGCTGTCTGACTTCACCCTCATGTGCAACCTGTTTGAGGGCAGGAGCTATGCTTGGCTCACTATTCCTGGGTGAGATAGGCAGACTCCTCTGGGAAGGCGCTTCACCAGACGGACTCAGCCTTTCTTTCCAAACAAACCACCGAGGAGGGATAACCTGCCCTGGTCCTCACTTCCCTGGTGAGCATGCGAACAGTGCCATGGGAAGGCTGCTTTGCAGACCACCTGCTCGTGGACCACCACCCGCTCGTGGACCACCACCTGCTCGCAGACCAGCCTCTCTGGATCACCCTCTCTGTGGATCACCCTCTCTGTGGATCACCCTCTCTCTGGATCACTTCCTCTGTGGATCACCTCCTCTGTGGATCACCTACTCTGTGGATCACCCTCTCTGTGGATCACCCCCTCTGTGGATCACCCCCTCTGTGGATCACCCTCTCTGTGGATCACCCTCTCTGTGGATCACCTCCTCTGTGGATCACCCCCTCTGTGGATCACCCCCTCTGTGGATCACCCTCTCTGTGGATCACCTACTCTGTGGATCACCCCCTCTGTGGATCACCCCCTCTGTGGATCACCCCCTCTGTGGATCACCGCCTCTGTGGATCACTCTCTCTGTGGATCATCTCCTCTGTGGATCACTCTCTCTGTGGATCACCTCTGTGGATCACCCCCTCTGTGGATCACCCCCTCTGTGGATCACCTCCTCTGTGGATTACCCTCTCTGTGGATCACCCCCTCTGTGGATCACCTACTCTGTGGATCACCCTCTCTGTGGATCACCCCCTCTGTGGATCACCCCCTCTGTGGATCACCCTCTCTGTGGATCACCCTCTCTGTGGATCACCTCCTCTGTGGATCACCCCCTCTGTGGATCACCCCCTCTGTGGATCACCCTCTCTGTGGATCACCCACTCTGTGGATCACCCCCTCTGTGGATCACCCCCTCTGTGGATCACCCCCTCTGTGGATCACCGCCTCTGTGGATCACTCTCTCTGTGGATCATCTCCTCTGTGGATCACTCTCTCTGTGGATCACCTTCTCTGTGGATCACCCCCTCTGTGGATCACCCCCTCTGTGGATCACCTCCTCTGTGGATTACCCTCTCTGTGGATCACCCCCTCTGTGGATCACCGCCTCTGTGGATCACCCTCTCTGTGGATCACCATTTCTCTCTCTGAATCACTCTCTCTCTCTCTGTGGATCAGCCTTTCTCTCTGAATCACCCTCCCTCTGTGGATCACCCTCTCTGTGGATCACCCTCTCTGTGGATCACCCCCTCTGTGGATCACCCCCTCTGTGGATAGCCCCCTCTGTGGATCACCTCCTCTGTGGATCACCCCCTCTGTGGATAGCCCCCTCTGTGGATCACCTCCTCTGTGGATTACCCTCTCTGTGGATCACCCCCTCTGTGGATCACCTCCTCTGTGGATCACCCTCTCTGTGGATCACCGCCTCTGTGGATCACCTCCTCTGTGGATCACCCTCTCTGTGGATCACGGCCTCTGTGGATCACCCTCTCTGTGGATCACCATTTCTCTCTCTGAATCACTCTCTCTCTCTCTGTGGATCAGCCTTTCTCTCTGAATCACCCTCCCTCTGTGGATCACCCTCTCTGTGGATCACCCTCTCTGTGGATCACCCTCTCTGTGGATCACCCTCTCTGTGGATCACCTCCTCTGTGGATCACCATTTCTCTCTCTGAATCACTCTCTCTCTCTCTCTGTGGATCAACCTTTCTCTCTGAATCACCCTCTCTGTGGATCACTTCCTCTGTGGATCACCATTTCTCTCTCTGAATCACTCTTTCTCTCTCTCTGTGGATCAGCCTTTCTCTCTGAATCACCTTCTCTCTGTGGATCACTCTATCTCTGTGGATCACCCTCTGCAGATCACTCTTTTCACCACTCTGACAATTACTTAGGTTCAATGCAGTTGAAATGTCTGAAATTGCAGTTACATCCAAGGGCTAATGAGATCGCTCAGCAGGAAATGTGCCTCTTTGTAAAGCGGGTGAACTGAGTTTGGTTCCTAGAAGCTTACATGGTGGAAAGAGAGAACTGACTTTGTTTTCCACCCATGTCATGGCCTTCTCCCCTCCCCCTACTTCTTTCCCTTTTCTCTCTCAAATAAATATTAAAATAAAATTTTATAGAAATTATTCACAGATATTATTGGATAAAGTTTTTTTTTTGGAAAAACCAAAAGAGCAAGCCTCTCTTTAAGGCCTGGGCAGAGTGGACCAGACTAGAACTCATGCTGGAAGCTGGTTCATGCACATTTAGCTGTTCATTCCATTCTCCCGTCTGGGAAACTTTGCTCAGTGGAATCCCTGCCTTGACTAACTGCATCTCCAAGATGTATCAGGCTGAACTCGGCATGTGATGCTCCGAGTAGTAGAGAACCCATCCATTTCACACCATCCCGCAATGCTATCCTGGGTGGAAATTAACCTGGCTCACATAATGAGCATTCATGGGTTATTAATTACCTCTTCAGGGAAAATGTGCTCATTTTGAAAGGCTTGATTAAAACACAAACTTCTTTAGTTTCAAAATGCAAATGGAGATGTTGGTAATGGGGAAATGATTTCCCATCAGGTCTTAAAACTTGAGATTGTTTTCCTGAACTAGCTGTTCAGGCTTGTTGTGGGCTTCATGGACATCTACATCGAAATGTGTTCTGGGTAGCTTATAAATCACATATGACTTCTCACGGTTTGGTCAAGACGAAGGTGGATTTGTTTCTGGGATGCAGCCTTGTCCTAGGCTCCCAGACATTTGCCTCATGGTAAAGGAGGTAATGATCTCCAGTTTTCTCATGAGAGTTATAATGTAGATTCTTCTCCAAAGAGATGTCTAAACCTGATGACTTTCAATGCCGCCACATTATGCACTAGGATTTCAATATAAATTTTAGGTAATACTAGCATTTAATACGTAGCAGAACTCCAAAAATTAAGCTAGTCTTAGAAGGGAGACTGGGCGATGTGCTGAGATCCCAGGCCTAGGTGGGCTGTTTGATGAAAAACATGAAAATATCGACTTAATAACATGAATGTTTAACTTGAAAAATACTTGCAAATAAACTGTAAGTTTGCCACAATAAACACCAGCATGCACAATTTGTAAACATTAAGGATGCTGTTAGTGTGGCTCTGGGGATATTGTTAGCTCTTTGGGGATGAAAAAAAATATGGCAAAATTTACATCTTAAAACAAAAGAATTATTCTCTATGCAGGTCGTAGAATCAAAGGCAGAAATCAAGCTGTCTGGTGGGATATCTCCTGCCTCTGGCTCCATGGCTTGTGTCTCACAGAGGCTGCTTCTAATTCTGTCTCTCATGACCTAAGGCTCCCATCCCTCCCAATCTCTGTCACTTATGCCCATTTCTTCCTCGCTGTTCACGTGCATGTGTATGCATGGAGTGCATGCATGTCTGTACATGTGTCCAGACGACTGTGCGTGTGTGTACATAGGAATGTAGAAGCCCAAGGCTGTAGGAGGAATCATCCTCCATCCCTCTTCTGTCTGAAGCAGAAAAAGCATGAACACTGCTCCCAGCCAGAAGCACTAGGCTTGGAGAATCGGCCCCCTGCCCAACCCGTGGATAAGAGCACTCCCCCGTGCCAGCAGTCCCTGTGGGGTGAGACACTCCCCCGTGCCAGCAGTCCCTGTGGGGTGAGACACTCCCCCGTGCCAGCAGTCCCTGTGGGGTGAGACACTCCCCCGTGCCAGCAGTCTGAACTGCTCCCCACAACTGTGGGATAAGACATGTTACATCTGGGAGCCACAGTGACCCTGTTGACCACAGTTGTAAATAGGTGGAAATGTAAACTCTTACCTCAACTACCTCTTCCCCATCCCTGATATCCCTATAAAGTGGGCTGCAAGTTAGAGACCTTTATTAGATTCCAAGGAGTTTTTCCAAAGTTGGCCCATATGGATGCGTTTTTCTTTTGTTCTTTTGTCCAAAACATCCCCTCCATCTTGCACCGGAGAAGACTCAATTTTCCCCATTTAGGGGGACGGGAACTTTCCCAGGACATATCTGATTCTCCTGAAATAGGAGAATCTCTCATTGTTATGTTGCATTTCGATGTCAACCTGACAGCTGCAGACTGTTTGGGGGCAGCTGTGGAGGGTTAATGGTTGGAATGGCCCCTGAACCAGTCTGCAGGTCCTTGACTGACTGCTGTGGAGAACCAGCCCATAGTGGGCGGTACTTTGCAGTGGTGGGCGGATAATAGGAGGTGCGAGGAGGAGGGACTCGCTCCTCCCTGATCCGGTGTGGACTTGCTGTGCAGTCCCCTCTGCGCGCACACTGCTCGCCTTCAGAGCGTCTGGCCTTCTTTGCTGCTGCTGCTGCTGCCGCCTCCGTCCTCGGCTGACTTGGAGCTTCCCCTTCTCCACCACGGTGCTGCTGTTCCCGCTGCCCTTGGAGCCTGGTCTCTGGGCCTTGCTGCTGTTCCCTGTTCATCGCCGACGTCGGAGCCCAGCTGTTCTTCACTGACGTCGGAACCAGCGTCCTCGACCCTGCAGAGGAGCAAAGGCTCGAGACCATCTTGGGATCGTTTGGCTTTGGGGAACATTCCAGCCAAGGAAGAGGCTGCTGCAGGCGGCTACCTTGAAGGACACTATTTTTATTGTAAGTTATTTTTTAATAAACTTACTTATATATACTATAGTCTATAGCTTCTGTTTCGCAGAGAACCCTGACTAACATACTCATGAAACCCTGAACTGTGGCTAGGGACAGTGTGCTTCTCTGTGCTCTGGGGATTCCCAGTCTCTGTCTCCCAAGATGGAATTACAGGCAGACAACTACACGGTTGGTCCTTTGCTTGTATGATAAGTGCCTAAGTTGTGGAGGCATCTCTCTTGCTCCTGTTCATTTCACAAGGCTCAGTTCCCCAAGTCAGGGTTCGCATTAAAGGCACAATGACCTCATTCTCAGATATTTAACCAAGCCACACGTGTTTAAGTCTCCTATTTCCATGTACGTTGACACCCATGAGTACTGTGGTGAGGGGCGCTAGGAGCCAGACGTCTCAGGGACACAGCCTGATCCAGGAGAAGATGATTGTCCCAGCCTGCTGTAAGATCTTGGGCCCCATACCGCAAGGACTGCAGGCGAAAGAGGTTTATTGGGGCAAACTGCCAGACAATTCTGGTGATAGAGGAGAACAGCAAGATCGAAGGAAAGTTGGAGGGTTTTGTAGTCTTTGGGTTTATAGGTCAGATGAAGGACAAAGGAGAACGGGTTGTTACCACGTTAGGTCGAATTCTAGCTTGTGGGCGCACCAGGAAGCTGCACCAAGACGCAGTGACCAGAGACTGTGCGGCGGGGCGCAGACATTCTTTCTGCTGTTAGGAAGCCGCATATCAGATGCTTCTGCCAGACGAGTAGCGTTGCAACAGGGCGGCAGAGTGAAGGCCTCGAGAAGGGAACAATCATCCCCTAGTCACGTTTCCATGTAGGAAAGTGTCTGATGCACTCAACTCACCTGGGCCTCGGCGCAAGGTGCTGGCGCCGGGGGCCGAGGTGCTGAGCAGTGCGGCTCATGCGCAGTGTGGTGAGAGACTCCCCGGGACGCAGAGCCTGCTGGTCTGTCCGCCTCGCCCCCGGCTCCCATCACACGGGATTTAAGAATAACATGGGATGAGAGCAAAGGATGTCAGGCTGGCGGCAATGCCGTTATGAATGGGCTAATCTTTAATGACAACCGTATGTGAATAAAATCAAACTATTGCAAAAAAAAAAAAAAAAACCAAAAGAATAACGTAGGTGAAGGAAAAATCAGACGCAATGAAAATCCCCCCTTTGAGTGCTAGAAACCCACAGGCACATTTGTTTGCCTCCCTTATGGAAAAGCCACAGCCGGACTCGATCCACAACTCCTTTGAGTCAGGTGAAATTAATCTGATCTGCAATTAAATGCAAATGTGAATTCTGTGAATTGCCACATAGACTGCTCTGAAAAGACTGTACAAAGGATTGCTTTTGCCTTAAGCATTTATTTCAGCAGAACTGGAAAACTAACACAAATTTATTTAAGTAACCCCAAATCCATGAGTAAGTTTAAGTTGATGTTATTATTTGTGAAATTAGGTATGAATTCAGCTGACTTCTGAGTGCTTTACTTTTCAATAATAGAAATCTGTGTATTATCCAAGTTCCATGATTATCAAGGAAAGAAATGCTGACTCAAATCCTCTGCCTCTATATTGTTTATTTCAGTTATAAAAGACCATGCAAAATTTTAAAGATATTTTAACTGTTTATTTAATCCAAAAATTGAATATACAATTCCTATCTTTATGCACGTTGTTTTCACTCATTTTTGCGAAACAATAATTCATTCAAACTAGATGCCTGAAGATGGAAAGAATGCGGTTTCGCTTCGGAAAATAGTGACACATTTAGATGCTAATTCTGGGCAGGTTGAAGGGTGGAGAATGCATATTTGCCAGAGGAAGTAAGTCATGTGTAAAGTAACCCAGAGCAGACTATAAGCAGCACACTTTCCTGCTGAGCAGCCCTCCACCTGTTTCCTCTGGACCCGGGGCTGGGTCTGGATTCAAGTGTCAGGCAGGGCAGTTAGCCTGACCCTGCCCTACGACCTTCTTCACACCCTGGGTCAAATCCTAGTGTAAAAAGCATTTGCAACAAGGATTCCCAGCTCATCCTGCAGGGCCGGAGGCAGACCCCCACGTCGCCCCTAGCCACGGCAGTGACACTACATATGTAGCCCTGGTTAGTAAAGAAAACATTTTTTTCTATAAATATAGGCAAGTGTCATATTTGATCAGGGTAAAAAAATAAATTTTCAATTGTAGAATAGCGGGCAATAAATATGGGAATACTGAGGTTGGCTGACAATTGATGTGGAATCAGCATTCTGTTAATAAGGCCAAATCAACTGTTTTGGTTTGAAATGGGATTTGCCCCTGGGGAAGGTCCTGGCAACTCTGAGAGGAGGAGCCTTGCTGGAGGAAGGCGTGGGAGGCTGCTTAGCCCCGCCCAGCTTCAGTTAGTCAGCAGCTTGCTGGGCGTGTCCTGCACGACGTCTGTGACGCAGGCCACCCCCAGCTTTCTCTGCCCCCCCATGCTTTTCCTCTGTCATGGACTGTGTCTCCCTTCTGCAGTCATGAGCCAAATACATCTCCCTTTTCTCAGTTGTGTGAGCCTCAGAGGTGTCTCGCGGCCCAGAGAGTAACAGGCTCAGACGCACACGCCCAGGCCTCTCCAGTGAGGCTGACCCTCAGGTCCTTGGTCCCTCGGCCCAGTCTCTGCCTCACACACGCTCAGGAAGCGCAGGTGTGCGGAGAACAGCCACAGGCTCCGTGGCACAGGCCTTCATGACACTTCTGCTTTTTAAAAATTTTTTCCACTCATACAAACTTGATAGGTACCCCATTTCCCTCCCTCCCTCCACCCCTCCCTGGATCCCCTTGCTCCCTCCCCCCTTTTCCCTTTCCTTTCCTCCCCCTCCCTTTCTCCCAGTGGGGGGGGCCTCCCCATTCCTGGAGCATCCTTTAGTGTGCATGCATGACAGTTCTTCTCGGTACTGAAGTCGTGGGGAATCTCTGGGAAGCCCCCACCTCAGACTGACCAGGGACACAGAGACACACCCCCAAGATTCACACAGCAGGTCCTAGTAGCAAGCAAGCAGCATGGCCGTCCCCGGACCAGAGAGGCCACAGCCAAACTAGGCTTTGGGGGTGTTTTCATACGGCAGGGGCTGGTAGTTGGAAAGTACTGACGAGAAGGGGGTTCACCCAGAGGTGGGAGAAAGTCCTTGGGGGACGGTTCCAATTTATCTTAGCTGCAGGTGGATTGGGGTTTGGGTAGAGGTTGCAGACAGGGTGGGGGCTGTGGAGCTGTCCTTGGCAGTACTGAGCTGTCTTATCTGAGTAAACTGGGAACTCTGAGAGTTCTTCGTCTGAACTCATACATGGGGGAGAGAGCAAAGGGGGCAGCTTGAGCCATTTCATGTTTAACATGCCTAATAACAGAGGTGGTCCCTATTAGGCAGTTTGTTGGGAAGGTCTTTGAAGGTCCTGATAGTCATCCCCCACTGCTGGGATCACCTTGGAGGAAGCGACTCTTATCCTCCACAGAGATAAGGTGGCCAACTTCCCCCGACACTTTGTTTATGAAAGGATGTGGACATGAATTCTCCACAGCAGATAAACTGAGTCCTTCCGAAGAAACAGCTTGGCCAGGAGCCCAACCACAAGATCAACTGGGTTGCACCCCAATATGAACAACCAATGAGATATAGGGGACCAAAGCTCCAATCAAGTTTGCAGAAGCTAGAACTAACCGATGAGGAGAAGCCACTTTTCCTGGGCGTGCCTAAGAGCATAAATACACCTGACCCTGGCAGCCATCTTTGGCGCCTGCCCCTCATGGTCCTCCAAGTCTGGGCTTCATGAGCTCTATTCCTTCTCTTCTCTAGCAAGCTCTGCCTTGATCCATTATGCATGTTCTGGTTTTGACCTTCAACCTCCAAACACCACCACTTGTACATGGCAGACCGCAGGTTATCACCCACACCCAGACAGAGCACCGAGTGAAAAAGTCTTTCTGAGAGGGAAGGAGAGAGAGAGAGTTGGGGAGGAGAGTGAGAAAGTCAGAGAGGAAAGTCACCAGCCGCAGCAGAACCCCCTGAAGGACAGCTTTCGAGGTGCACCTCTCCTACCACCATGGAGGCACGGGGGATCGAACTAGGTCTGCCAGGTGTGTGCAGCAGACGCCTTTATCCACTGAGCCATGGTGTGGCTCTTGTTTACTTTTTAAAGGAAAATGAAATACAGCAATGTGTTATGATGCCATTTAACCTTACTCTAAAATGATGTGACTGGACAGAGTTCTCTATAAAAACATATACAACGGGTGCATTTAGTAAGCTGTAATTTAAATCGTTAGCTTGCAGTTGTGCCTGTCAAGCTCAGTAAAATTAAGACAATGAGAAGTTTCTCACGTTTTTTATCTATGCATCTTTACTGCCAGGGGTATATTCATCCTTGACCAATGTTCTCTGCTTTCAACTTAGCTGCCAACAAGCAGAACACAGAGTCGGAACAATTGAGTATTGTGCATTTCTGTTTCAGTAGAGACCAATCTCAACTTCAAGGTTAAGTCACATTTGGTTTTATGTTTTTTATTTATTTATTCACGTATTTATTTATTTGTGCGTATGTGTTGGCGTGTGTGTGTTCTAGAGGACACTGTGTGTGTCAAAGGTGACTTTGGGACTCATCCTGGATTACTTTACTCTTTTTGTTTTCTAGCATTTCCAGAGCATAAGTATAGGCTGCCACCATTTCTACTCAGAATTTTTACATGTCATCTGGGATCTGAACTCAGGTCCTTCTGCTTGTGAGGCAGATTCTTAACTTCTGGGCTATCTCTCTCCAGCCTACTTTGCTTGATTTAAAAGAGAGGCAAGATATTTATATTTCCAAGTGTTCTTTAAGATGCAAAAGGCTTATTTCTATATCAGTTCCATGTCTTTTCCTGCTGCTTGAGCTTGGGGGATTCTTAATCTCTAAGAGTTCATAAAATAAGCCCAACTCAGTCTCCACTAATTACAACTGATCAATATTGTTTTTGGACGCTGACATTCATTCAGATGCTAGAAATTTTCCGAAATCCGGCTGACATGTGAAATTGAAAAAAGACCAATGTGAAGAAGGAATGCACCATTCGCCCTTGTGCCTGCTGAAAAGTCCTGATGTTTGTAGATGCATCAGAAAGTCCAGAGGAAAACACAGCTGAAAAGAACCACTTCAGGACCACGGAGCGAGGCGAGCCCAGGGTTAGAACCGAAGCAAGTTCCCTGCGCAATGTCCAGCGCACTGTTGCCCTCATAAAGTCTAGCATCTGTTAAGGGCACCGAGACCCCTGGAGGCAAGGGATTGACAGCCATAGTAGTAATCTTATGCTTAAGGGGAACAAGAGAAAGGGCTTATGGAAATGCCACTGGGTCCTTATATGTCATCGGAGAGGAGGACCCAGTGGAGAGTTAGGCGCACACAATAAAGGACTCTCTGGGAATTGGGGGGGAGACACTGGGGGAAGGGGAGGGGGGAGGGAGGGAACTGGTAAAAAATTTTAAAATGTATAATTAAATTTTTAATAAAAAAAAAAAAAAGAACCGAAGCAAGTTCCCAGAAGGGTGATGAGACCCTGAACTTGGGCGTCTGAGGAAGGAACAGTTGAGTGATTTGACAGTGAGCTGCTACACGTGTTTTCCTCCTAGGGAAAAATTCAGACTACATCCACACCCTGCATCTTAGGCATCAGGCAGTTGCCTTACTTGGCGCATGGCTGGCTCTACTGGTGACACGTGAGCAGTCTGGATGCCGGGGCTGGGAGCTGCAGGGTGCTACCGACATAGCTTGTCCATCATCCCTCAGAAATGACTCCCGAGACATCTTAGAGCTTCCGCCTCATCTCCCGAAACCCTCATGAATACGAAACTCGTTGCTTCGGTGCCAGCCAAGTCAATTTGTCGACAGACGTCACTGTGGCTACTGTACAAATAGGTTATTTGTTCTGTGGAGATGGGAGCTGTGGACTGAGGGGAGGAAGGGGACGTGGGCAGAGCTGAGACGCCGCGTAGTGAGCATCCACGGATGCCTAGCTGTTCCTTACCCCAAGTAATTAGGGCTCATGTAACATAAGGCAAGAAATGCACAATTCAAGTATTGTGATGCATGTGCAATAACAAAACAGATGAAGTCATACGTGAACACTAGACATTATACGCCATGCAATGCATGTCAGTAAAATGCATCATATAACTAACTGCACATGCCAGACGGGACCTCCATGACCCTCCAGCTGCAGGATTTCAACTGGTTCCCACGGTGTGGGAGGCTCAGCAGCACCTCTGGGCGTCACATCTGCGCCGTCCTGCATGCGGCTTCGGTGTTCTGCCCCCAGCCAGGACTCTCCAGACCTGACCTGACAGAGCTCAGCTCAAAGCCAGCGGCTGCATCTCACAAAGCTGCTCCTCCCCTCCCCTCCCACCTCCACCTTTCCAACCCCCACCCCCGGGCTTGTGGAAGCCTCCATCCCCCGCCGCCAGGCCAGTATCCTCCTGGCCTGGGCACTCTCTGGAACACGACGCAAAACTTTCTGCACACTGCAAGATATAAGGGCGGGTCTGTCCCCTGGGCTTTCTGCAGAGACCCCAAGTCGTGTGCTGCTTCTCGTGGCCTTGGCTGTCACCACTTCCTCTCCAAAGCTTCCAGTCCCTGCAGGCTCCCCGTTCAACGCTGTGGTTCCTCCCCGCTCAGTCCCGCCTGGGTGCTCCCCATCGAGTCCCGCCTGGGTGCTCCCCATCGAGTCCCGCCTGGGTGCTCCCCATTGAGTCCCGTCTGGGTGCTCCCCGCTCAGTCCCACCTGGGTGCGCCCCGCTCAGTCCCGCCTGGGTGCTCCCCGCTCAGTCCCGCCTGGGTGCTCCCCGCTCAGTCCCGCCTGGGTGCTCCCCGCTCAGTCCCGGCTGGGTGCTCCCCATTGAGTCCCGGCTGGGTGCTCCCCGTCCAGTCCCGTCTGGGTGCTCCCCATTGAGTCCCGCCTGGGTGCTCCCCGCTCAGTCCCGTCTGGGTGCTCCCCGTCCAGTCCCGTCTGGGTGCTCCCCATTGAGTCCCGGCTGGGTGCTCCCCGTCCAGTCCCGTCTGGGTGCTCCCCATTGAGTCCCGGCTGGGTGCTCCCCATTGAGTCCCGGCTGGGTGCTCCCCGTCCAGTCCCGTCTGGGTGCTCCCCATTGAGTCCCGCCTGGGTGCTCCCCGCTCAGTCCCGTCTGGGTGCTCCCCGTCCAGTCCCGTCTGGGTGCTCCCCATTGAGTCCCGGCTGGGTGCTCCCCATTGAGTCCCGCCTGGGTGCTCCCCATTGAGTCCCGCCTGGGTGCTCCCCGCTCAGTCCCGTCTGGGTGCTCCCCGTCCAGTCCCGTCTGGGTGCTCCCCATTGAGTCCCGCCTGGGTGCTCCCCGCTCAGTCCCGTCTGGGTGCTCCCCGTCCAGTCCCGTCTGGGTGCTCCCCATTGAGTCCCGTCTGGGTGCTCCCCATTGAGTCCCGGCTGGGTGCTCCCCGTTGAGTCCCGCCTGGGTGCTCCCCATTGACTCCCGGCTGGGTGCTCCCCCATCTTTAGACTACAACTCCTTGGACTCATAGCTCTCTGTTCTAATAAGGATTCCTGCTATTTTGGACTTCATCTTCTTTTTAACTAACATCTGATTTCCACTTTAATCTGCTGTCCATGAACTGCCTACTTCTCTAGATTAGATACACCTGAATTATTCCAAATATAATGCATGGATTACATTCAAGACATGTTGACAATGGAGACATAATGTTTCACACAACTACTGTACACATGTATACTGTGTGTACACACATTTACTGTATGTGTGAGGTGTGTGTGCATATGCATGCATTGCATATATGTGCTGGTGTGTGTGTGTAACATGCATGCACTGTATGTGCGTGCTGGTGTGTTTGTATATGTGTACACACATGCATAGTGTGTATGTGTTGGCGTGTGTGTGTGCATATGCATATACAGTATGTAGTGTTGATGTGTGTATATGTGTGCATGTGTGTCACTATATGTGTTTGTGAGCACACATGAACTGTGTATATGTTGGTATATGTATGTGTGTGCTTATGTGTGCGTGCACATGCACTGTATGTATGTGTGTGTTTGTGAGCACACATGAACCGTGTATAGGTGTTGGTATATGTATGTGTGCACACAATGCTCTATAGGGATGTGTTGGTATGTGCTTGTGTGTGCATGCATATGCAACTGTATGCATGTGTGTGTGCCTGGTATGAGCGCATACATCCCTGGATTTTAAGAGACCTAAGGAAGTTGAGGATTAGCAGCAGTTACTGACATCATGCACCAGGTAAACTCTAGGTGTCAGTTTTGCAACTTTCATCTCTCATGTAAATTGGTTATTTTATCCAAGAAAGACTTGGTAAACAGCAAGCTAACAATTCCCTCTCTGGGGAACTGGCAGTGTTTATAAGTCATTAGTTCAGCTGGTGTTTCTTCTGTGAAATGTATAAATCTTTTCACAGATTAACAAATACTTAGAAAATGATTTATGTGATTAACTAGAATTTCCTAATGTGTTTTATGTGAGGCTTTAATTACTCAGGGTTACTGAATTCAATATATGTGCCAGTCCAGTGTGCCTGGGAGACACATACGTTTCCATTGTAAGTTGCCAAAGCAACACTAATTTATCTCACTTCTATTATAAATGCACATTCTGTGCATTCTAGGGTCTCCATTAAACAAGAAATAGATGTGTTGTTTTCTTACCCTGAGCTGAGCTTTATGTGCCTCCTATGTAAAAGAAAGGATAAAACATACTTTAAGAGCAATAAGACTCTTTGAGGAAGCAAGACCTTGCAGAATTCTAATAAAATTCTAATAAAATCAAAAAAATTAGATGGGTCATTTAGAAGAAATGATAAAAGATAAACAGATAAAAGTTGGTGAGCTATAAACATAACTGTACCAGAGAACATGTAGTTATTCCTCTCCTGTCTAAAAGACTGGCAAACAGAGACACGATTCCTCTTTCAGCGGCCAGCATGGGTTGGGCACACAGTAGTCAGAAAAGAGATGGAAGGGGCTGGAGAGACGGCTCAGAGGACACAGCGCTGCTGTGAAAGCCAGAGGACCCGGGTTCGGATCCCCAGAGGCCAGGCCTGGTGCTGCCTGCAATGCAGCACTGGGATGGAGCATGGCTTCGCAGGCTTATTCCTTCCTGCACTCACACCTGTGGTGCATGCATGTCCACCAAATGTGTGCATGCGTGCGGAGGCCCCCAGAGGTGAGAGTGGAAAAGGAATGTACGTACATGTATATATTGTGATAATTATGCATCATGAGCATGTACGTCACAAACACATACATCTTACTAATACGGAACATGAATGGGTTGTATCTTAAAACACAATATTATAATCAGTGACATATTATAAAGCTGTGACCAGGACCAGACTAACCCCAATTCCATGGCCTCACCCCCCCCAAGTCTCTGCTGCATGTTTTCAAAGGCATTTCCTGTTATTCAAGTGTTTCACCAAGAAAATCTACCAAGACCAACTCTACATTCTGTCAGGCACGGTACATTGTGGAAATTCTCATCATACTAACATAGACTAATATCAATCAATTGCTTCCATGTCCAGTTCTCAGGGTTGAAATCTGCACAGTGCATAGATTTAAAATGGAGAAATTACTGAAGAATCAGCACAGTGTGTATTTCTTATACTAGTAAGAATGGTGTAAATACCGTGTTTACTCTTTACTGAGCCCAAGGTACATATTGCAGAGAAAGATAAATAAATAAATCTCTCCTTATGAACATAAAATCAGGATAAATGATTTTTAAAAATATTTTCAGTGAAGTTTAATGGGCATAAAATTGACTGTACCAAAATGTCTCCATGATTATAAGATTATAAACGTTTTGATATGCAGAACCCGAGGATCACCTGGCTGTCAAGATTGTGAGATGCCACCATATGCCCTGTGCCTGCCCCGCCCTCCCCCTGCCCCATGTTGTGCGCACGCACACTGACACACCCGCCCTCCCCCTGCCTCATGCTGTGCACACACACACTGACACACCCGCCCTCCCCCTGCCCCATGCTGTGCGCACACACACTGACACACCCGCCCTCCCCCTGCCCCATGTTGTGCGCACGCACACTGACACACCCGTCCTCCCCCTGACACACCCGTCCTCCCCCTGACACACCCGCCCTCCCCCTGCCCCATGCTGCGCGCACACTGACACAATTAGATAGCAAGACAAGGGCGGCCCCGAGAAAAGACCCTTCCCAGCGTCGCCAGCCGGGAGCCTTGCTAGAGACTCAAAGCCTCCGTGAACTTGTAAAACATTTGGTTGCTCACTGCTCAGCCATTTTCAGAACTAATAAAAATGAATTACTCGTCATACTTACACACAGAGATACACAGATACATGCATACTACACCCATATATAGACAGACACACCCACACATACACATGCACACACAATACAAACTTGTGCAGACACATACATATGTGCACACACAGAAACACACACACACTGATACATACATACACAGATACCCACAGCCACAGCCACACATAAGCATGCACACATACATGCACACATACAGACTTGCACGGACACATACATCTCTGCACACACAGAGACATACATGCACGTGCACACTCTTTCACACACACCTCATTCATTACCTCTGACTGGCCCTGACTCCAGCCAGGCCGGAAGATGTGGACATTTGAAGGCTTCGTATAAACACAAAATGGATGAGGGAAAATTTCGTCCAACAGTGAGGAGATATTTCCTGTGTTGGCAAACAGCTGGGTGTGTGGTGAAGGAGAATCACCCCAAATCTTTGAAAGTTCTTTCATTTCCTGCAAGTGTGATTATTCTGAAATGTTTGGAGTAGGTACACTCTAGAACCAAATTAACATACAAAACTACAGACACATTTATACAACTTAAATACACATCTCATTACACTAAATTATGACTCATCAGGAGAAAGGCATCAAATGGAAGATGTAGGTTTTGCTGCTGGGTTTTATCAGAGACTATGAAAGTAAAGTTCAATAAAGTTTATTTGAACAAAGTTCTGCTGCTAACTGCCAATAACTTCGTGCTGTTTATACAAAATGCCTATGTAATTTAAGTTGGTTACCATCAAACTATAGAAATTAATTTTATCCAGTGGTTTCTTCATGAATTCTTTGGGACATTCTTTCAAAAATCATATTTCTTTTGTCATAGAAGAACCAAGGTACTGTGCCTCCTTTGGTCTAATTATTTACCAAGCAGTCACATGCATTAAGCATTAGTACTACTTTGCAAACTCTGATACAAAATAAACTGGAAAAACTGGGTAGGGAAGTCCTTGGACCAAGACTGTCTGAAAAAAAATCCATTTTTTCTAAACAAAACTGCCTTCATGGGCCCAGCACCCTCTGGAATGTGTGTGTGTGTGTGTGTATGTGTGTGTGTGTGTGTGTGTATAGAACATACATGTGTCTGTGTGTGGATGGACTGTACATGTATCTGTGTGTGGAATATGTATGTGTTTTGATAATCGGTTTTGGAAAAAGAATACCAGAAGGTCTCACCTAGGTAATTTTTCATAAGACCTTTCTCGGTTTTGGATAAGTTAGGCTGTACATGTGATTATGTGATACGACAATAAATATTTTCCAGGATACCCTCCAGAGTGCCCTTTGAGCTGCGTATTTTACCTTGTATTTTGGAGGTGTCTGAAGTAAGTGGCTCTTCTACAGTTCAGTCAACTGGAAAAGGAACTCATGGCAGAATCATAGTCATAAGTATATAATTAAATGCAAAAGGTTAAATTTTAAATGCTTATAGTTGTGTAAGCCTACATGAGAGTCCACACAAATTCTGGTAAATAAAAAGAGTTTTTTTTATTGTTTATTCAATTGTGTGTGTGTGTGTGTGTGTGTGTGTGTGTGTGTGTGTGAACCACGGATGAATTCGCGAACCACCATAGACGCATCCACCTCCTCCTTGTTTACTCTGCCCCAGGATTCATGGGCTCCGCCCTACCAGGACCGGAAACGCAGGCCGCCTCCACTTCTGCCCGGCGTCTATATGTGGGGTCTAGGATCCGAACTCAGGATCTTCCGCCTGCAAGGCAGAGGCTTAACCCCTGAGCCACCTCTCCAGCCCCCAAATTCTGGTAAATAAATGTCATCATACATCAGCTCACCCTACCTACTGATTCACAAATAGGTCCAAGGCCGACAAAGCTCAGTTATTTTAATTGGCAGAACACAATCTGCCAGGAGAGAATATGGCTTTCATGTTGCCTGCATCCAACACCCCAAAATGTGGCACTGAGGTTGTGAAAACTCTTGAAAAAATGTCAACTTTGAATAGAGATGATTTTTTGAGAAATTGCAGCATTTTCCTCTTCAACCACTAAATTTCAAGAAGCGGCGTGATAGGAAAATAAAGCCACGGGTTCCTTCTGCAGCCCAGATGTGCGATTTGGGAGTCGGCATCGAGAATGAGCAGATTTCTGGGTGGACCTCCATCGCCGACTGTGCAAGAGAAGCTGAGCCCCGTGCAATGGGTATACTCGACCTTGGCGGTGGCGTAACCTGAGTTGACTGGGTGGTGGGCCGCGCTCATAAAGACAAAGACAAGTCCAGATGTGAAACAGTGAGGCAGACAGCGAGAAACAACAGAGAGTGTGGGGTCCTTGAGGAAGTGCACGCACGTCTTTAATCTTAAAGAATGCATGTGCACACACACACACACACACACACACACACAGAAACACAAGCCATTGGCAGGTGGTCCGAAGTGAATTACCAAATGTACATAGAGCTTAGTTATTTTTCAGTGCACTTAAATGCCTGCCCTCACCCCCAGGCACACGCTGCCCTTGACAAGATGAACTCTGTGGCCACTGGAAGCTGCGCTCATCAATACTTTGGGGCCATCCCCTACAGCCTTCTTTCCTGGCAGTCCAGTAAGCTCCACCCATGTCTCTGCAGACGTCTGAATCATGCTTTGCTGCGAGAGATCTTTCCGAGCCTGGGCTCAGGCCGGTCACAGAAGCTTCCGTGCGGCGGGGTCCGTGTGTTTTTGCTTTCTCTGTTTCGTTCCCAAGAGGTCTGAGGCACCTCCAGGTTCCCATCGACCACCAGGACATGCAAGGGGCTCGCAAGGAGCCTGCAAGGATTTCCTCTTTCCAGACGCCTGACTACTGGTTCCCTGACTCTGTCCGTGGGGTTCCCTGCTCTGGTGTGTTCCCCGAGGCTGGGGCAGGGCCGTCACCAGCAGGATGACTCCGCGTCACATCCCTGTCCCTTAATGAGTTTTGTAATCACTCCGACGTGAAGATGAGGAGAAAGGGATAGTGGTGGAAAAGGGTGCAAGAGTTCCAGAAGGTTCCAGAAAGATCCGTGAAGGCTCAGAGTCAAGTACACTGATGGGCTCCACAGCTCGATGAGGAGGGAGAACCAGGGGAGACCTTAAGATGCATGACACGCCCAGTGGATATCCACTGGAGGGAGGGGAAAATCCATCCGAGAGGAAAGACAATTAAATATTGAACAGCCGGCATGTTAGAAGGTCAAGTGCAGTTCTCGGCGGATGGATGGGCTATGGGAACATTAAGAAGTGAACAGCTAGAGACTGTGTGAACCACAGAATCAGGAAACTTGTGTGGGTGGAAACTGGCCAACTGCGTTTAGTGAGATTCATAATGTAAATAGTGGACACACATGTATCCAAAGACGTAAAAACTTCCACTGTAACTCTTAATGCAGTAGATAAATATTTGAGAAGCAACCCATATGCCCACTGATAATAAAAGGAAAATATAAACTGTGTTTAGCCTCTGAAGAGGTAAAGAAAAAGAATACTTTCCAATGGTACACAACATCTCTTCAAAATATCAGAGTTGTCATGTTGTGGATGAAGCAGTAATAGAATACAAGTGGTATTATATGTTTGTAGTGAATTCAAACAGGCAAAACTGATGGATGGTGGAAGTTCAGTTGTGACTTCCAGGGATCCAGGCTGAGACTTTGGGTCCTGAAGATGTCCTCTGCACCGGTCACTATTACAGTCACACGGGTGTGTTTATTTCAGAAGTTCTTTATATTATGTTCTCATGATGTAGGATGTAAACTTTGTATTAAGTTCCTGAAATAAGGTATGAGACACAAAGAGCAATCAATGAGAGAAAGATATCTCATGGTGCTGAAGCTCACAAGAACATGCCATGCATGGGAACGGAAAGAACACGCCACGTGTGTGAGTGGAAAGAACATGCCACGTGTGCATGGAAAGGTGTTCTGGAGACAGGCATGTGTGTGGAAAGGTGTTCTGGAGACAGGCATGTGCGTGGAAAGGTGTTCTGGAGACAGGCATGTGCGTGGAAAGGTGTTCTGGAGGCAGGCATGTGCGTGGAAAGGTGTTCTGGAGACAGGCATGTGCGTGGAAAGGTGTCTTGGAAGCGTGGGTGTTAATGGAGAGATGTTCTGGATGCACATGTGAGTGAAGAGCCCCCCGTGAGGCCTGTACAGGGTCAGCCCCAGCATGCCTGCATGCCAGACATACGTCAGACATACACCAGACATACATGTAGACATACGTGCAGACATATGCCAGACGTATGTGTAGACATAGGTGCAGACATATGCACAGACATACATACAGACATATACCAGACATATGCCAGACATATGTTAGACATATGTGCAGACATTTGCCAGACATAGGTGCAGACATACGTCAGACATACACCAGACATATGTGTAGACATATGTGCAGACATATGCCAGACGTATGTGTAGACATAGGTGCAGACATGCGTCAGACGTACACCAGACATACGTGTAGACATACGTCAGACATACACCAGACATACGTGCAGACATACGTGTAGACATACATGTAGACATACGTCAGACATACGTGCAGACAGCGCGCGGCTGGAAGCGCTCAGCCACACATGCCTGTGGCTCCCTGGGGGAGGGGGCGACTTGCTGTGGGCGGAGGGCTGTGGGACCCTCCGTCCTGCTGACCCAGGCTCTGCGCCGGGACACCCTCAGCTCTCGGGTGGGTGGGCGGCCCAAGCCCGCTCTGGGCCCCAGGTCTCCAGTTGTTTCTGGTGGACGAATGGAAGGATATTTTGACAGGCACTTGATGCTGTTCTTTGGCCCGTCGAACTCTCTGTCAGGTGTGTGAAGACGTCTCGTGGCGTCCTCACCAGCCAGCAGCACCTGCAGCCAGAAGGAGGCTTCTGGGGCTGTCTGGGAAGCGCAGGTGGAGGTGGGGATGGAGTGCAGGCAGCAACCAGAACTTTCCCTTGTTGGATGGCTGGGCTCTGTGGAGGCTGACTCAAAGTGCCTACTGTGTGCTTCCATTCTGTGGTTGTCTAAACAGACCCTGAAGCTCCCACAAGATAAGACCTGCAGAAACCATAGTTAGCTTTGAAAATATCATACCACGTGCAGGATGGGTACTCCCAGCCGTGGGCAGGGTACTCCCAGCCGTGGGCAGGGTACTCCCAGCCGTGGACAGGTAACCCCAGCAGTGGGCAGGGTACTCCCAGCCGTGGACAGGGTACTCCCAGCCGTGGACAGATGCTCCCAGCCGTGGACAGGGTACTCCCAGCCGTGGACAGGTATTCCCAGCCGTGGACAGGGTGCTCCCAGCCGTGGGCAGGGTACTCCTAGCAGGACAGGACTCCTAGCAGTGGATATCTTAGTTCGTAAGCAGATCGACAGTCATTGTGATGAAATGGGATGGATTTGCTAGTCTCCAACCATGAATATCCTGTAGCACTTCCACAGGGGAGGCCACGAGGCTCCGAGAGATATGCCCAAGCCACCACCCCATGAAAGGCCTGGGTTAACCCCAGCAGGACACGGACAAATCAAAAGACACAAGTATGGGAGAAGAAAGGAAGGAGACCAGGGGTGAGGGATGAACAGAGGTGGAGGAGAAGGGAACCCGAATGTTTTAAGTGGTTGAGTCACAGAGAGCGAAAGTCACCAATAAATTAGAAAAAAATAAACCCAAAATCAATACAGTGCAAAAGATTGGCTCCTGGTTCATTTAGCAGCATTCCACACACATATTTTTATCGGAGTATCTCAATAGCTTGCAAAGTGTCTGTGGTGCAAATCCATCTGTTTCTCACGGCATGAGGTTTGTGGGCACCCACGCATCTGTCTCATGAATGGATTTCTCAGTTTTTAATGGCCTATCATCATTAGCATCTTTAATATTAATCAGTACAATGCCTGCCTTTGAATGGAAACACTTTATTCTTCTAGTGAGTTCTGGTCTTGTGGCACAAGACAGACTGCAGCTCTGACGTTTTATAATCTGACAGCTTCCTGACTAATCTGAGCTCGTGAGACGAGGGGGCAAGAGGCCAGAGCCTGGTGGGCTGCTTCCTGCCGGGAGAGGACAGGAGGAGACTGAGAGGCAGAACCTTGTCCAGTGACGGCGGAAGGCGCGTGCTAAGTGAATGTGCAGCAGGATCCAACACACAAGTGACAGAATGCTCTGGGGGACAAGGAAAATTCAGACTGTGTGTCAGAGGGCTTTAAAGGAGGTTGTGTGTGATGATGACTCGTTGTGCATGAGGATGTCCCACTGTGTGTGATGGTGTCTCATCATGTGTGATGGTGTCTCATCGTGTGTGATGGTGTCTCACCGTGTGTGATGGTGCCTCACCGTGTGTGATGGTGTCTCACCGTGTGTGATGGTGTCTCACCGTGTGTGATGGTGTCTCACCGTGTGTGATGGTGTCTTGTGCGTGATGATGTCTCACTGTGTGTGATGATGTCTCACTGTGTGTGATGGTGTCTCACTGTGTGTGATGGTGTCTCACCGTGTGTGATGGTGTCTCACCGTGTGTGATGGTGTCTCATTGTATGATGGTGTCTCACCGTGTGTGATGGTGCCTCACCGTGCGTGATGGTGTCTCACGGTGTGTGATGGTGTCTCATCATGTGTGATGGTATCTCATCGTGTGTGATGGTGTCTCACCATATGCGATGGTGTCTTGTGCGTGATGATGTCTCACGGTGTGTGGTGGTGTCTCACGGTGTGTGATGGTTTCTCACCGTGTATGATGGTGTCTCATTGTGTGTGATAGTGTCTCATTGTGTGTGATAGTGTCTCATTGTGTGTGATCTCATCGTGTGTGATGGTGTCTCACTGTGTGTGATGGTGTCTCATCATGTGTGATGGTGTCTCATCGTGTGTGATGGTGTCTCATCATGTGTGATGGTGTCTCATCGTGTGTGATGGTGTCTCATCGTGTGTGATGGTGTCTCACCGTGTGTGATGGTGTCTCATCATGTGTGATGGTGTCTCACTGTGTGTGATGGTGTCTCATCATGTGTGATGGTGTCTCACTGTGTGTGATGGTGTCTCATTGTGTGTGATGGTGTCTCATCGTGTGTGATGGTGTCTCACCGTGTGTGATGGTGTCTCACCGTGTGTGATGGTGTCTCACCGTGTGTGATGGTGTCTCATTGTGTGTGATGGTGTCTCACCGTGTGTGATGTTGTCTCATCGTGTGTGATGGTGTCTCACTGTGTGTGATGGTGTCTCATTGTGTGTGATAGTGTCTCATTGTGTGTGATAGTGTCTCATTGTGTGTGATCTCATCGTGTGTGATGGTGTCTCACTGTGTGTGATGGTGTCTCATCATGTGTGATGGTGTCTCATTGTGTGTGATGGTGTCTCATCGTGTGTGATGGTGTCTCATCATGTGTGATGGTGTCTCACTGTGTGTGATGGTGTCTCACCGTGTGTGATGGTGTCTCACCGTGTGTGATGGTGTCTCATCGTGTGTGATGGTGTCTCACTGTGTGATGGTGTCTCATCGTGTGTGATGGTGTCTCACCGTGTGTGATGGTGTCTCACCGTGTATGATGGTGCCTCACCGTGTGTGATGGTGCCTCACCGTGTGTGATGGTGCCTCACCGTGTGTGATGGTGTCTCACCGTGTGTGATGGTGCCTCACCGTGTGTGATGGTGTCTCACCGTGTGTGATGGTGCCTCACCGTGTGTGATGGTGTCTCACCGTGTGTGATGGTGTCTCACCGTGTGTGATGGTGTCTCACCTTGTGTGATGGTGTCTCATCGTGTGTGATGGTGTCTCATTGTGTGTGATGGTGTGTCTCACTGTGTGTGATGGTGTCTCATTGTGTGTGATGGGATCTCACTGTGTGTGATGGGATCTCACTGTGTGTGATGGTGTCTCACTTTGTGTGATGGTGTCTCACCGTGTGTGATGGTGTCTCCTTGTGTGATGGTGTCTCACTGTGTGTGATGGTGTCTCATTGTGTGATGGTGTCTCACCGTGTGTGATGGTGTCTCACTGTGTGTGATGGTGTATCATTGTATGTAATCTCATCGTGTGTGATGGTGTCTCATAGTGTGTGATGGTGTCTTACTCTGTGTGATGGTGTCTCATTGTGTGATGGTGTCTCACTGTGTGTGATGGTGTCTCACCGTGTGTGATGGTGTCTCACTGTGTGTGATGGTGTCTCATTGTATGTGATCTCATCGTGTGTGATGGTGTCTCACTGTGTGTGATGGTATCTCATTGTGTGTCATGATGTCTGAGAGAGAAGTTGGAAGTTGGCAGCCAACCTTTAAGTCGGCAGAGCCATCAAACACACTGCTGGACACAGATTGTGGGGGCTTAATTGTTGGTAAAAGAGACACTTGTTGCATCAGTAAGAGTCACACATACATCAGTGTGGGTCATGTATGTGTCAAAATATGACACATACATATAAAAATAGCATATGGCCTTTCTACATTATTCCAATTTACACATTTTAAAAAGTGTGACTAGAGAAACTCAATTAAATAAAAGGGGTTGAAGGTTAGTACTAGAAAAACAGAAAAGAAAACATGCTTATTTACAGACTATCTCTTACTATCTTTACAGACTCTCTTACTATCTTACTTTTTCCCCTGAAAAGTTACAAGGGACATGCAATTCTGGAGGTCTCCAGTATGTTTACTATCCCCAAGCAGCGAGGCGAGTGTTTGGTAGCAATATGATATGCCTCATTCGCAGCCGACACTCATGATCCTTGAAGGGTGAACTAGGGAGAATAGGGAGCTTATAGGGTGTCCTCCTGCTTCCGGGCATTATTGCATCATCACTGAGAAGTCGTGAGTGAGCTGTAGACGTGCGGTTCCGGAATGTAATGCACACATGCTGCCAAGTCCTCAGCTCACTGAGCGAGCGCCTTGCCTGGGCAGGGGTGGCCAGAGAATTTATGTGGCACAGCGTGGCACGAGTCATTGTTTCCACCACAAAAATTAAAGCTTTCCTGTCAGGTTTTTTTAATGATTAAATTTTCATTGTAAGAAATAAAAAATTACCAGAAGGAGAAGGCAATGAATGACCTGCACTTCTGGCTTTCACGTGTCCCTGTAGAATCCCAAGGGCGACTTCGGGAATCACCCTGAATTGCTATGTCTCCTCTTTACTTTGCTCTGGAGTTTCCCAGGCTCCGCCCTCCAGGACCTTGGCTGTACAGGAAGCAAAAGAACAAGACATGGTCTTTCATTTATCCTAATCACTTATTAATTATTCATTTTATCTTACATAGCATTTTAATTGGCCTGAAATCCTTGCTAAGTAAAGAACTAATGAACTAGAAATGAAGGGAGGCAAAGTACCTGTTGCAGTCGCCTGCAACATTGCTGATAAATGACATCACATGGCCTAAGGGAACAAGGGGTTTATTTCCTTACGACAGTCCAGTTACAGTTCTCAGTCCAGCTTGACAGGAGAGCACGCACCACACCAGGGCCGAGGGAACTGGCCACACCATCACTGCATGACGGCTGAGAGATGGACAATCCTTACCGGCCAGACCAGCATGTCTGGCCAAGTGAACAGAAGGATGCCAACTCTCTCAACCAGCTCTCTGTGATTTATCCAGGGCCTAATCCCACCCACCATGGGCTGGGTCTTCCCCAGCAGCTAGACAATCTCCTTCAGGTTTGCTCTGGGCTTAACCATCAACTCTCTACACCTGTGCCCAGAGCTCAAACCCTCAAGAGTCAAGTTGACACCTGTTCTTAACTATGACAGTGCCCAAGCATGAAGACAATATATGAGATTTTAGCTCAAAAACCCTTATCATTAGCAAACGGCTAAATGATATTAAAACACGATATTTTCTGTGGTTACAAAAGTTTAAAGTGTTTTAAAATTCTTTTGAACTGTAAGTGGAAATATAAGCATGAAATCATATGTAAATAGTGTCAATTGAGTGAAGAAATTCTGTTCAATGCAAATTCACGACTTAGTAATGGTCTAGGAACCCTCATGTAAAGATACCATTCTCAAGGGAATGCATAATTAACCACAGTTTGTGACAATTACTTGTCAGCTGCATTTTGGACAAGAAGTATCTTAGATTTGTGTAGTACACCTGTGAGTGAAACCCGTCACATGGAACAGAGCAGTTCTGGAGGAGAGCAGCACTGTGACATGCGCTTGGGCAGTTTTGGGACCTGTTGGAATCCTAGCGAGGACGTCATGCCGCGCTCCAATCAGGAATGCCTTGCTTGGTTGCAGACCCCACACCGCCATAACTGAACATGTAGAAGAGAAACCGCATCTCAGAGCAGCTTTATGTGGCTTCTTACAGGAACCGTGGGAATTCGCCACAAGTCCTGGCAAAAATGGAAGTGATCCCCTCTGATAGCAAAGTGAAAACATTTTGTCCAGAAATTCTTCACAAGAACTTAGACAGTTAATAGTGCATGGTGCTTAATGTTGGAGATACCATCCTTTGACTCTGAACGAGAGCCGGAAAGAGCTTGCCGGGTGAAGCCGACAGTATAAACACTGATAATAAATAGCAAGAGAGGAAAATATTAGTTAAATAAACTGTCAGACACTGTTTACCAAAAATAATTGCTATGAAGGGCATACCTTGGATTTTTGCAAAACTATGAAAGTAAAAGATGATCTAGCCCAGTGGATTGGATGGAAAATAAATAATACAGTGTGAGTCAATGAACGACCTGGAAATACCCAAGTAAAACCATGGCTGGAGATCAGAGTATCCAGCACTCGGCAGACAGCTTAAAGTTAGTTCCAAGCCATAGGCAGGGCGCCTGCAGTGAAGAAGCACTGTCCACAAGCACTTCCCACACTCGTCCACGTGCCGCCCAGGGGTGACGGTCACAGGGGTTCAGTCTGAGATCTGTCGCTTCAGTTCTGTACCAAGAAGGAAACCTGGCATTACAAACAATGAGTTCCAGGGATGATACGCATCTTCTGTCAGGAAACATGGGCCGGGGAAGCCGAGACTGTCCTCAGGCGTTTACTGTGCCTGCTCCTGGGGTTAAGGTGGTCACACGGCAAAACGTACAGTAAGAACTCAACGAAACTTCCCAAATCACATCGCCATGAGGGGAAAGCCCCCAAATCACAAAGCACAGGGAGAAACCCCCCAAATCACATCACCATGAGGGGAAAGCCCCCAAAGCACAAAGCCACAGGGAGAAAGCCCCCAAAGCACAATGCCATGAAGAGAAGAGATTCCACTGCTCAATGACTGTCTTCCAGCAGCTCAGCGTGCACTGAATTCAAGGATTTACTTCATCGCCTCCCATCAGCGTGCATTGACTTCAAGGACTTAGTTCATCACCCTCCCAGCATGCACTGAGTTCAAGGACTTAGTCCATTACCCCTTTTCCCCATGAGTCCCATGATGCTGTTTGTGTCCATGAAGGTTCGCATGGCTACTGGTCAGCAGCCCTAGGAAAGGACCACACACTAGCCCGTGCTCATTAAACTCACTGGGGCTGGTATACACACACGCATATTAATCTTGCACACACGTCTCATATACACACGGACACATGTGTGCACATATGTGCATTTACACATATGCACACACATGCAAACAAGTGTGCCTACATGTACATACATACATACACTTGTGCATACACATGCATGCATATGTGCACATATGCAATGCATTCCTGCATATATACATGCATGTGTACACACATGCACTTATGCCCACACATACACACTCATTCACATTCACCCATTCATTCATGCACATACACCTACATTCATGCATGTACAGTTGTACACACATTCCCTCATGCACACACATGCACATGCATGCACACACTCATGCACACACAATGCATGCACACATGCACATATGCATACATACACATACACATGCACTACACACAACTCATGCACATACAGGCATATATAATGCACATATGCATATGCACACATATACATACACATGTACACATGCGTGCACATGCACTCATGCACACACATGCTCACATGCACACACGTACACATCACGTGGTCTGGTCGCCCTTCCTTTTCAGCAGGGCCCCAGGTTTCGTATGCACGTGTGAGGTCCAGGGTTCAGTGTTCAGCTTCGCGAGCACTGCTTTGTCCCCTTTCTCATCTTCCACTGCCCGTCACCCCGCCTCTCTTCCGCGCCTCCTCCTGCCCCCATTCCACAGACAGGAAGCTGCCGGCTTGTCTGAGTCTTGCTTACTTCACTTAATGCCGGGACTCTGCTCGTGTCCCCAAAGCCCACATGGGATTTGTGCGTGGCCTTCCCACCGGATGGCAGATGCTCAGCCCTGTAAGAAGGTCGGGGACGTGCAGGAGAACAGAGATGTCACAGAGCTGCCACTAGGTATCTCAGCACAGGATATCGCGCCTCTGCTCCAAATCGCCAACGCCCTATATCGTGTCTGCTCCCTGTACCGCCATCGCTTACGCGTTTCCTGCTTCCCGCAGGACCGGCTCTTCTGTCCGCTTGCCCTGTGTCTCCAGAGGCTGTTGTCACTGCGTTACTCCCGGGCATCTCCCTGGTGCTGCCTCATGGAAGTCCTGGGTCAGCGGCCTGGGTGAGTCAGGAGCGCACAGCCTCTCAGGCGGCTTCTCCTGTCGCTCACCTGCATGCGCTGAGCATGCACTGCCAAGCGCCCGGTGACAATGTCCCAGACTTCACTTCCGTCGGGTCCTGTCTCCCGGATGCCATCCTCTGCCTGGGGGTTCCCTTGGTGGGAGCTGAGGCCTCTCACTTCTCGCTCCGGCTGACAGTTTGCAATGATCTAGAAGGGATGCTTCCGCCTCCTTACACTCAGTTTGACTCCTTTAGAAATGAAATTGTCTGCACCTCCATCAGACACCGTCTTTCCCCGAAGTGACCGCGGTGACGGACCATCCCCCCTGGAAAGTTCTTTTGTAACAGTGGCGCCATGCTTTCCAGCATCTGTGCCAGATGCTCCTTGCTCACTTCTCAGCGTCTTTGACATGTGATCCAACTTCCCCAATCACATGCTCTCAAGTCAGGCGACAGAACCTTAGACTACAAAGTCCACGTAGGATGTGTGTTGGGGGAGGACTTGCTCTCTGTGTTCTGCCAGGAGAGTTCTTGTGGGTGACTCTTCTATGGGATGATTTGGGGGACACTCCTCCCTTCAGCTCTCCTAATGAGCGGCTGAATTGCTCCCAATTTGCAAATGAATTATATTTGTTTACATTTAACTCAGCCAGAGTCAGTTTGTGTTTCTTGTAACTAAGAGCCCTCAAAAGATAAAATGCCCACAACAAAAAGCTGTATTTATTTTTTTAAAAAATATGAAGATATAGGAATATGTAAGATGTATCTATGCCTGTATCCATCAATTCCTTTCCCAGAAGAGACTAAGAGTAAGATTATTTTATATGAATATGATATCAGGGTCACTATTTATCACAGCTTCTTGTGGAAAGACGAGGAAGGAAAAATATTCATGAAGTGGAAACACAGCAATTTTAACATCAAAACAATATGAAATACTATGCGTTGGATAATGAAGGCATATTAAGTTCATAACTCTTCCCAGAGGGTCCCTACGATAACAAAGGGAAGGAAGAAACCCTGCACAGGCATCAGCAGTCAGGGGGGCTCTGCTTTAACATCGCGTGTGCTTGCAAAGCAAGCCACGTTCGCAGGCGCAGTTGCCCCCGACATTCCTGCAAGCTCTGGCAGGTGGTCATCACGCAAGACGACTCTCCCTGTGTCTTCAGATGCCTTCCTGCGATTTCTTCTCACGTTTGCAGCTTTCTTTGACGTGGGATCAGGGCCACCAGCAGGCACCCTAGGTCTGCGACCCAGAGGGCTTCGTATCCCCTCGCGGTGTCTGCTCCTGGCACTCCCTGTCTAGGGTCCTACTGAGTTCATCTCACAGCACACAGCTACACGCTTGTGGTGGAGGGGGAGGGGCGTATCACTCGTTCTCCTCAGCTCGCTCACTAGCCCTCCTCCCTCCCTCCCTCCCTCCCTCCCTTCTTTCCTTCTTTTTCTTTCTTTCTTTCTTTCTTTCTTTCTTTCTTTCTTTCTTTCTTTCTTTCTTTTTCCTTTTCTTTCCCTTTGTTTCCCTTCCCTTCCTCTTCTTTCTTTCCTTTACTTTTTTCTCTTTATTTCTTTTCTTTTTCTTTTCTTCTCTTCCTTTATCTTCCTCTTCATTTCTTCTTCCCTCTCCTTCCGTTCCTCCCTTCCTCCCTCCCTTCCTCCCTTTTTTTTCTTCCTTCCTTCCTTCCTTCCTCCCTCCCTCCCTCCCTCCCTCTCTTCCTCTCTCCCTCCCTCCCTCCCTTCCTTCCTTTCATACACTGGAAGAGGGCAGATGAGTTGGACAGTAGCTAAGTGTTTCCTTCAGGAAACAGATGTGGCTCTGTGCAGCCTGCCGGCATGGGAGGGGCACTTCTTCCTCCTTTCCTGTTCCCCTCTCTGCTTTATCTCTTCCTGGCCACCTCTCCTCTCTGCTGCCAAGAACTTTTGTTCTGTCTAGAGTAGCCTCTCTCAATTTTCCAAAGATTCCAAATTTTCCAGGTCTTCTTATGAAAAGAAGAAAACTCTAAGAGATTCTTTCTGATTCTTCTCAGAGGCGAAGAATTCTTCAGACACAGTGTGGAAACTGTTTGAGCAAGAAGAGAAGCTTTAGATAGTCCCTGGCAGCATTCACAGTGAGGCCCAGTGGTCGTGGCAGTGTGGACAGCGCTGAGCTCATGGGCGTGGTCAGGAGGTCAAGGAAGACAAATGGCCACAGCTCATGCTCATTCGCGAAGCCGAAGCGTCAGGTCAGGCACATAGAACACTAGACTGGGGAGGTGCCCGGTGCGGGCAGGAAGGGCAGGGGAGGGCAGGGGAGGGCAGGAAGGGCAGGGGAGGGCAGGAAGGGCAGGGGAGGGCAGGAGAGGGCAGGAAGGGCAGGGGAGGGCAGGAGAGGGCAGGAAGGGTAGGGGAGGGCAGGAAGGGCAGGGGAGGGCAGGAGAGGGCAGGAAGGGCAGGGGAGGGCAGGGGAGGGCAGGAAGGGCAGGGGAGGGCAGGGGAGGGCAGGAAGGGCAGGGAGGGCAGGAGAGGGCAGGAAGGGTAGGGGAGGGCAGGGAGGGCAGGAGGAGGGCAGGAAGGGCAGGAGAGGGCAGGAAGGGTAGGGGAGGGCAGGAGAGGGCAGGAAGGGCAGGAGAGGGCAGGAAGGGCAGGGGAGGGCAGGAAGGTAGGGGAGGGCAGGGGAGGGCAGGAAGGGCAGGAGAGGGCAGGAAGGGCAGGGGAGGGCAGGAGAGGGCAGGAAGGGCAGGGGAGGGCAGGGGAGGGCAGGAAGGGCAGGAGAGGGCAGGAGAGGGCAGGAAGGGTAGGGGAGGGCAGGGGAGGGCAGGGGAGGGCAGGAAGGGCAGGAAGGGCAGGAGAGGGCAGGAAGGGTAGGGGAGGGCAGGGGAGGGCAGGAGAGGGCAGGAAGGGCAGGGGAGGGCAGGAGAGGGCAGGAGAGAGCAGGAAGGGCAGGGGAGGGCAGGAAGGGCAGGAGAGGCAGGGAGAGAGCAGGAAGGGCAGGAGAGGGCAGGAAGGGTAGGGGAGGGCAGGGGAGGGCAGGAGAGGGCAGGAAGGGCAGGGGAGGGCAAGAAGGGCAGGAGAGGGCAGGGGAGGGCAGGAAGGGCAGGGAGGAGAGGGCAGGGAGAGCAGGAAGGCAGGAGAGGGCAGGAAGGGTAGGGGAGGGCAGGGGAGGGCAGGAGAGGGCAGGCAGGGCAGGGGAGGGCAGGGAGGGAGGGCAGGAAGGGCAGGAGAGGGCAGGAGAGGGCAGGAAGGGAAGGGCAGGAGGGGCAGGGGAGGGCAGGAAGGGCAGGGGAGGGCAGGGGAGGGCAGGAAGGGCAGGAGAGGGCAGGGGCAGGCAGGAGAGGGCAGGGGAGGGCAGGGAGGGCAGGGGAGGGCAGGGGAGGGCAGGGGAGGGCAGGAAGGGCAGGAAGGGCAGGGGCAGGCAGGAGAGAGCAGGGGAGGGCAGGGGAGGGCAGGGGAGGGCAGGGGAGGGCAGGAGAGGGCAGGAAGGGCAGGAAGGGCAGGGGCAGGCAGGAGAGGGCAGGGGAGGGCAGGGGAGGGCAGGGGAGGGCAGGGAGATGGGCTCTGGACAGGCAGCCCCAAAGACAGCAGGAATCCCTTCCCACGGGCGGTACTGCTGATACTCTGCGGAATGCTTCCATTGAGGAGGAGAGTAGAATTTGCCAGCACGGGATGAGAATGTTTAAAGAGATGCAGCCCCCTCTCCCCTTCCCACAGGGTAGCAGAGATTCGCCTCAGAAAGACGCGCGAACATCAAGGCGCAATGGCTGAGTCTCTGTCTGGAAGGACTCACTGGTGGCAACACAGCACAAGCAAGGGCAGAACTATGCGGCAGGAAGTGTCACGGGGGGGGGACAGGTAGAGTCAGACACATCTCGCGCTGATGTCCCTTGTACTGGGCGTGAGCAGCGCAGAGCGTGCGCACGTGCTCAGGCAAGAGGAGAAGCTCCGCTTCTATAGGAGAAGCTGGATGCTGTCGGCGAGCAGCTTACACACCCGTCTCACTGCTCCCTGCGCTCGCCGATCGGCAGCTGGCCCTGGGATCTGGCGAGACCCCTAGCGCCGCTCAGCACATGTGTGTCTGGGGGCTGCATGGCTGTGAGGGGCTCAATGCACCGCATGCACTGCATTTTCAGCTTTAGGAAACAGCACAGAAGGCCTCACTTCTCCTTGGTCTACAGAAGTTCTGGACTAAGAGTTGTTGAACCTTGAGTGACTTGGTCACGAGACAACTTTCAACCCCAGAAACTACTTCATTCCGACAAACTCGTGTGTTAGGTGAGAAACGGTTCTAATAGAACTCAAGTTGTCACTTGATCAATTAAAACATGCATAATTTAGCTCACCCCTGACTTAGCACAGCCTCAGCCATGAATATTTTTTGAAAGCCTTCCATCTTCAAATCCCCATCAAGTGTCTCGGGCAAGGTTGACAGTGCAATGTAGACACAGAGGAAGCTAAAGGAAAAGAACAAGAACAGGAGACAGAGAGAGAAAGAGAGAGAGAGAGAGAGAGAGAGAGAGAGAGAGAGAGAGAGAGGAGAAAGAGAGAGAGAAGGGGAGGAGGGAGAGAGAAGGGGAGGGAGTGAGAAGGGAGAAGAAGAAGAAAGAGGGGAGGTAGAGAGAAGGGGGGAGGAAAAGAAAAGGGGAGGGAGAGAGAAGGGGAGGGAGAAAGAAGGGGGAGGAAGGAGAGAGAAGGGGAGGGAGAAGAGGGGAGGGAGAAAGAAGGGGGAGGAAGGAGAGAGAAGGGGAGGGAGAGAGAAGGGGAGGGAGAAGAAAGGGGAGGTAGAGAGAAGGGGAAGGAAAAGAAAAGGGAGGGAGGGAGAGAGAAGGGGGAGGAGGTAGAGAGAAGGGGAGGAGAGAGAGAAGGAGGAGGGAGAAAGAAGGGGGGAGTGGAGAGAAGGGGGAGGAAAGAGAGAAGGGGGGAGGAGGGAGAGAGCGAAGGGGGAGGAGGGAGAGAGAAGGGGGGGGAGGGAGAGAGAAGGGGAGTGAGAGAGAAAGGGGGGAGTAGAGAGAAGGGGGAGGGGGAGAGGAAGGGGGAGGAAGGAGAAAGAAGGGGGAGTGAGAGAGAAGGGGAGGTAGAGAGAAGGGGGAGGAGGGAGAGAGAAGGGGGAGGAGGGAGAAGAGGGGGGAGGGAGAGAGAAGGGGAGGAGGGAGAGAGAAGGGAGGGGGGAGAGGAGGGGGAGGAGGGAGAGAGAAGGGGAGGAGGGGGAGAGAGAAGGGGAGGAGGGGAGAAGAAGGGGGAGGGAGGGAAGAGAAGGGAGAGAGAAGGGGGAGGAGGGAGAGAGAAGGGGAGGAGGGAGAAGAAGGGGGAGGAGGGAGAGAGAAGGGGAGGAGGGAGAGAGAAGGGGGAGGAGGGAGAGAGAAGGGGGAGGAGGGAGAGAGAAGGGGAGGAGGGAGAAGAAGGGGGAGGGAGAGAGAAGGAGAGGTAGAGAGAAGGGGATGGAGAGAGAGGCAGCAGTCACAGCCAGGCACCAAGAGAGAAGGTTCTGGAAAGTGGAAACGTGGAGGGCGCTGGGCGCTCATGTCTCTGTTCAGGTCCCCGAAGAATGAGTGACGGAAGAATGCCTTCCTTAGCTCCCCTGCGCGCCGCCCAGTGGACTCCCTGGTTCCCCAAGCTAGAGCTGGTGTGATATTAAAGCTCTAGCAAGGTGAATAGACATCTGTGTGGCTTCTCCCCAGGAAGACTGCACGAGACAAGCTGCTTGCTGTGTCAGGAGTTCAGTCTGCCGCTCTCTGGCATCGTCGCATCCTTATTATTCACCGATGCTGAGCAGGAAGCCGGAGGCTCCGAGCGTCCTCACGCAAGCACAGTCCACAGCGAGCACGGTGTGCTCGGTCCTGCCCCGGCTCTGGGCCAGTTTCATTCTAAGGCTGCAGGTGCTGTGGGCCGCACCGCACCTGTTCTGAGTTCTTAGGAGCAAGGACCACACGGGGGAGGCTCTCAGCAACCCGCGCTGGGGACCCAGGAAAGAAACACCCAGCTTTGGCGAGAGTGCGAGGCAGGCGTGGAGAGTTACACTCGTTAGTGGGAGCTGAGACGGCAGCTTGGGCCTTCCGAGCGCCCAGAAGCGTTTGGTTTTCAGAACAGAGAAGGGGGAGGGCATCGCTACGACAGAAGCTCAAGCGAGGCGGGGTCAGCAGACTGACTCTGTGTTCAGGAAAAGACAACTCCCCTTAGGGACGGCGTGAAGCAATTCCACCACCGCATGGGTCCTTGATAAGGGTCCTATGCGGATTCCAGATTCAGTGTCTTGAGAACACGAGAACACGGGGGTACTTCAGTCTCCAAGGGCCGGACTGCCACCTGCCCAGAGGAGCGACCTGCCCAGCAAGCCCTGACCCTCTTGGTCCTCCACTTAGAAATGTCCAGGACGCACTTCACCAAAATACAGATTCTGAAGGAAATGCAAAGAGACAAAAATGCAGGGTCTTTACAGTTTTGCAATTACACGTGGAGCCTTCCCGTGGATTCTGAGTGCTGGTCTTCACACAGTCAGAACAGCGCGTGGACCCCCAGGGGTCTATGTGCCCAGGTGCCATCTGCCCTCCCCCTGCGGTGCAGCCCTTGGCAAAGGATCCAAATGCTAGTCGCAGAGCGAGTTGTTCGGCACTAATTTGAACACCTGGATCATCGCAGGAGCGATGAGAACAATTGGAAGAATTCTCTTCGGTGCCGATGAGATTTGCTCAGAAGGAATGCTTAATTTGTACACAAGAGATTCTGCCATCTGCGAGAGAATCACGGCCTGGGAGCCGGGGAGAGGGGGACACAAGCACTGGGGAAAGGCAGAGATCACTCTTGGCGCCTCTGGTCTTAAAAGGGAGAAGCAAGTCCCAGACAGTATTTCCGGCCACCCCGGCAGTCCAGCTGACATTCAGGGAAACCTTCCCTGGACCCCTTCATTCGTGCCCTCTGCAGTGTGAATCTGAAGTTCTCCAAGGGGGCTCAGGGAAGCCCCCCTCATCTGGAAAGGCCTTTTCCCAAGGCCTACTCTGTCACCATGGTCTCTGCTCTTCCCTTCAGATAGAGCAGAAGCAAAGCAAAGGGACAGTATACGGGAGCCCACGCAGGGCAGCGCCTCTGACTGCAGACAGACAGTGGAAGCCCCCCCCCAACTGCGCCCTGATGCTGTGGTCCAGCTCAAAGGTGTCCTGCTTCTGTGGCTTCTTTTCTGTCTTTGGATGTAGGTACCAGCTATGGTGGTCTCATTGTGAACCGCCCCTCACAGACTGGCCTTTGCATCCTTAGCTGGTGCAGAAGTGGGGCCCTGGCTAGAGGAAGGTGTGTTACAGGGGTGGGCCTTGAGGCTGCTTAGCCCACCCTGCTTCCTCTAGTGGTTGCTCTAGCAGCCTGCAGCTGACCGTCAGACCCCATGATCGTGTCTGCAGTGACCGAAGCCATCTCCAGCTTCTCCCCCCATCCCCTCCCCGCCCCTGCCACACGCCCCCTCCATGTGGAACCACAAGCCGAATAAATCCCCTTTCCTTCCCTTGTGTTGGGTTTGAATCGCAGTAGCGGAGAGAGTAACCATGACCCCAGTTCTAGATCAAACATTTCATTAAGTATAAATTTTCCTTCCACACATTGATGCAACCATCCATCGGTCCCTGCCCACCCGATCCACGAGGGTTATTGCCTGGGACCGGGACAAGGTAGCATCTCATAACCACCAGCGTGCAGTGCGTGGTGGGGGCTTCAGGAAGGGCTCGGCAAGGCCCCCAGTACACTTGGCAGGCACGCCCGCTCCTCCTGGTCAGCTAGGCTTCTGACTGTCTCTCACTGGAGTTAGTCTTGAAAAGTGGCCGCTATTAGCACCTCCTTCCTCGTTCTAGCTGTTCTCGCTGTCCCGCAACCTTTCCTTCCAAAGAGCAGCGGGTACCAAGACTCTGGGAGAGTTAAAGGGTCCAGGGCCGGGGGTCTCCTGGATGTCGTCATAGATCAGGGCTTTGGAGTAGTCTCACCTCGTGGGTGTCTTGTTAGTCAGATGAGCGAGAAGAGAGGGAAACTGTGCATCAGTTTTACAAGACCTTTACCAAGAAATAGGCGGAAGCACTATGCCACAGCGTCCCCAGAGAGCAGCGGAACATTCTTACAGCGGGGAATTTGGGTTCAGCTTTTAGGAAAACATTTTTATTCTACAATACGCCCTTTTAAATTGTAGGCTAAAAATAAGACTCTAGGTGCTGCATTTTAAATACGCAAAATGTGGTGATTAAAGAATGATTTACATAAAATATTCATTGACATTTAAAGTCTGTCCTTGGGGCTGGAGTGAATATAATGATATCAGAGAAGGATGGAAATCAGATATAAATCTTCTGAGGAAACATCTCTGAAAAGACCGAGGCAGAGTCTGGCCTCTCCAGGACGCCCAATTGTTCATTGAGGAGAGAATAATCGCCCTTCTCCTTGGTCTGATGAGAACAAGTGACAGCTTTAAGTACCGCACACAGCCAAACTCTGCAAACACTGAGTTTAACTTCGTTTATTCCAGCGCCAACAGATAACTCAAACAAAAACTCTGTTGATCTCAGATGAATTCTTTTAAGTACAAATTGCACCAACAGAACAACTTTGAAGTTGATGCCAACAAAGAGAAAACACCTGTCATAACTATGAAACTATGAATATCATTAGCAATAATTTGTGTTCATTGTTGATAAGGAATATTTATGGCCTTCAGTGCAAACATCCATCCCTAGCCTGATGCTGCATGCCAAGTACTTCTGTCGGATTGTGTGGGGTCAGCACTGGCCTTCTCAGTGCTGGCTAAAAACCTCGAGCTTTCCTGTCAGGTCGCTGAGGCCGTGACTGGAGATTGGAGGGCCCTCCAAGGCTCCCCGACACACAGGACCTTCCTGCTCTCTGTGGGTCTCTGCGGTGCTCTCACAGAACACAGCTTTACTACATGTAGAGTTGCCCAGAATGTTCTAGAAGATTCTAGCACAAGATCCTTGGCTTCTTCTCAGGAAAGTCACATTCATGGATGGCAGAGGTCACCACTCAAGCATAAGATTTTGTGAAGTGTCCCTCAGTACATCCCCGGCCTACTGCAAATGTAATCACATTAAACCTTCTGATTTGTGAACACATAAAATGTTCTATTTATCCACAGCTTCAATTTCTTTCTGTAGCATTTATGGCTTTCACATTACAACATTGGAATTTCTTTTGTTCATCTCATGGTCTCCTATGTTATTTATTTTATGCTCATGTGTGTCAAATGCTCCCACAGCTTCATTCTCTGGTTGTTCCTTCTGACAGGCATTGGATTTCTGTGTATTAATCTTGCAAATGAAGCTTTGCCTAGGTCGACAGTAACTTACACATGCAGCGTCATGATATTTGCAAGTAGATGCAGCTTTGGCTCCTAGCATTTGTTCTAGTCCCAAAGCATTGCTTTTAATTGTATTTTCTTCCTATGGCTTTGATTGGCATGATATAGAAAAATATGTAAATGCATATACATAAATTATAACACACACACACACACACACACACACACACACGTGGAAAAGTAGCTGGAAACCGAAATCTTGGTTTCCTTCTCGATCATCTCAAATAGTTGGACTTGGTGTGGATTTCTCTCTGTTATTTGTTCCTCTGAGTTCTGCGCTCCTCTAACTCCATTTCTTCTCTTGGCTCCACACTTGAATTCCAGGGTCTTAACTTGGGTGGTTGTCATAGTTAGGCATAGGTGTCAACTTGACAGTTGAGGGTTTGAGCTCTGGGCTCATTTTTAGAGAATTAGTCGTAGAGTTGAGCCCAGAGTGAACCGGAAGGAGAGTGTCTAGTTGATGGGGCAGACCCAGCCCACGGTGGGTGGGACTAGGCCCTGAACAGGTGAATGAAAAATACAGGGAGCTGGTTGAGGAAGTTGGCATCCTTGTGTGCACTTGGTCACACATGCTGGTCTGGCAAGTAAGGATCGTCCCTGTCTCAGTCATTACACAGAGACGGTGTGACCAGTTCCCTCAGCCCTGCTGTGCGCGCTTTTCCTTAAGCCGTTTGATGGTCATTTATCAGCAGCCATGCAGGCGGCCGCAGCGGTGGCCAAGCAGGTGACAGTCACATCCTTCACATCACCAACAAGGCCTCAGCTCCCTTCCCATCTGCGTCCTCTCACTCTTCGCAGGCGCTGTCTAAGGTCTTAGATTTCCATCGTCAACTATTTGGGGATGTTTCCAGCGTTTATTGACTGCCCCACGCTGTCACGCCTCTGGCCCACAGTGGGGTCACTGTGGTTTTCTGGGGACCCTGCATTTCAGATGCTGTACTTTCTGATTTTGTATTTCTCATTTTATGATTTCTTCGTGTTTCTTGGAGTGCATTCGATGGAGTGCCACAGCCCCCTTTATTTCCCCTCTTTAAACATGCTTGAAATCAGCATGTCAAAGTTTCTGTCTGTAAACTCCACGCCTGACCCCCTCACAGGAGGTTTTCCATCTGCTTCCGTTCTCCTCGGGATGGGCTTGGACCTTCCACACAAGCTCCACAGTGCTGATTCCCATGCACACGTCCTGTCTGCTGACAGCCCGGTGGGTCACCTGCATCTCTGTTTCTGTGGGTCGCCTGCTGCTCCTTCCAGTGACTGATAGCCTGCCGTGCTGAGGTTTATCCCCCACAGACCTGAGGGCTTGCTCTGACTTCACCTTTGGGTGCCTGCCTGCAGGGCGCCCTGCCATTGGCTTGGTGGACTTGGCTCCTTCCCGGCGACACACAGCTGCTGGGGGCTCTCAAGGCCCGCTGACAACCGATTGGTGCATGCCCTGGAGACCGCACAGCTAGAGTCGGGCTCGATCAGCAGGTGGTCTTTGAGGTCAGTCCTGGATCTCTTGTGATTCTCTATGGTCAGTGGGCTGACCTAGCATAATCTCCAGAAGTGCTTAACTGCTCTCCCCCAAAGCCATTATGTGTCTGAGAAAAGGTCCCTGTGCACCCTGGACTTACATCCTCTTGCCCCCAACCCGGGATGCAGGATGAGTTTCCTGCACGAGTCAGCCAGGCTCTCCTGAGGTTATCGCCTTCTATGGGCAGCAGCAGCAGCAGCAAGAGAGTGATAAATACAGATGCCTGGAAGCAGCTAAGTCTCAGGGGAGGGTGGAGAGTCAGCGCGAGGAGAGGGGGCGCCGGGAGAGGGGGCCGGGAGAGGAGGTGCTGTGCTTTGTCTGCCGGGACCTGGGCTCACGGGTGCAGGAAGAAGGAAGGAAATAGCGGCTTAGCTGCCATTTGCTTTCCTTCCTCTCGCTGCTGGGCTGAAGGGTCCCTCCAACCACCCAGCTCCCATCCTGTCTCCGTCCCCAATGTCTTGCTCCGCTGGAGGGTCAGGTCGCAATATAGGACAGATGACAGATGCTCCACCCTTGTCGTGTGACGTCCACATGAACAGACAAGAGCCTATGATCATGGCGTCTGAATTTTTCGAAATAAGGAGGGAGAGAAGAGAATGGAAGCTCCCGCTTCCTGACTTCCACGGAGCTGCTCAGAAAGAAGCCACTTCCTTGACCGTACCACCAGGCTCTCAGGCCTGTTCGTTCAGCTCCTACTCTCGGAGTGCTGAGCTAATTAGCAGCGGGTAGAGCAGGCGCCTACATGCCGGTCCCGTGGTTCTCGCAGCAGCGGGGAAGCGCAGTTTAATGCAGGCAGTGCACAGTCGGGTCGCGGGAGCAGCGCTTGGAAAGGACTGAGGAGCCCCCGACCACAGCTTCTCTTTCTGTTAAGGGGACTTTGCTGCCTTTGCTCCTTCGGTGCTTATTCAGTGACTCGAAGGCGAGCGAACAGCAAGCCAGTGAAAGGTCATTTTCCATCAGAGGCCACATTTCCTAAGTTACAAATGCTGTTTCTCCAACTTCCTTTGTCAAAGCCTTCTCTCTCCAGCAGCAGGCCAGGAAGACGCGCAGGAGGAAAGCAGGAGATGCAAGGGGAGTAGGAGGAGATGCAAGGGGAGTTTCCGGCTAGCTCAGGGAGCCTAGCTGCTCTCCTGTGGTGCCATTATTTTATGGATGCAGAAGTAATTAAAATTCTTGTAAGGGGACATGCGCTTTGCAAATGTGGCATCCTGGCAGGGAGAACTCCGCAGTTCCTCTTTCTGCTGCCAGGAGATAGCATGGAAACACTAACTTCAGGGGACAAAGGGAGGGAGAACTGTTTTGTTTACAGTTCCAGAGGGCAGATGGTGCATTGTGGAATAAAGGGGTCCTGGGCAGTAAGCTGGAGGCGTCTCAGGTGACTGCAGCCATCGCAGAGGCAGAGAGCAAGCAGCAAACTACAAAACCAACTGCTGGAGGGGCAGGCGGGGCTGCCAACCTCGACACCCCCCTGTGACGTGCCTTCCCCCAGCAAGGCTCCCTCTCCTGAAGGTGCCAAACGTGAGCACTGGCTGAGGATGCAAACCCATGTCAGAGGGCAGGTCACGCGCAGAGAGGCAGGTCACGTGCAGAGAGGCAGGTCACGTGCAGAGGGGCAGGTCACACGCAGAGGGGGCAGGTCACGCGCAGAGGGGGCAGGTCACGCGCAGAGGGGCAGGTCACGCGCAGAGGGGGCAGGTCACGCGCAGAGAGGCAGGTCACGCGCAGAGGGGCAGGTCACGCGCAGAGGGGGCAGGTCAGGCGCAGAGGGGCAGGTCACGCGCAGAGGGGGCAGGTCACGCGCAGAGGGGCAGGTCACGTGCAGGAGAGAGACTGAGCGGGGACTTCACTGTGAAGATGGGGAAGCCTCGGCTCGTGCCCCTGTCCTTGCGCAGAGCCAGGCTTCTTCGTGAGTGGCACGGTCTCTTGTGTGTCCCTTTCACCTCAAGTTATTTCAAAACAAATCCCCGCAGAACTTCTAGAACAAGTGCAATGCTGGCCATCATCATCTCCTTCAGTCAAGCGGAAACGTTATCTTTCATGACTTTCACTTTCTGACTGCTCGGCGGCTCACTTAGCATTGAACGCCAGGCAAAAGGGTGCAGACAGGCGGCTGCCTCTGAATGTCAAGCTGACCTCGGACACTGACAGAGCGGCTGGTTTTACGCCGTCCTTTTGGAGCACCAGTGACTGGCACGCTGGAGAAGCGTTCATGCGAACCGTATTATTACAGAGAATGGGGAGGCCTTGTGCCGCCCTGGCCGCCCAGTGCCCAGCCAGCGCACTGCGTGTGCCATCGGTGGGCAGAAGACCAGCAGATATCCCGCAGAGAGGGTTCCGGCCGGTGAAAATCTCTTCATTTCAAGAATTTCGCACCCAAGTGCTCAGTCAGTCTGGACAGCTTGGTGCCCGGCGGCCTGTGCCCTCCACTCATCCCCGAGCTCTAACGAAAAACTTACGACATAGTGAACTCTACAGCGCGTTTACTACGGGCCCGAAGGACAGCGTGAGTCCACTGCAATTACTCGGAGCTTGGAGTCCTGAAGGTCTCATTCAGTGGCGGTCGGTCATTTGCAACTGTAGCCGTCCTGTCCCGTTAGAGCCCCCAGCATCGGTATTACAGAGAAGCACTGAACGCACCAGAGCAGCAGACGCATTAGATCCCAGCCCTGCGCAGGTGGGGTCAGAGTCCTGGCCACACCTCACATGCTTGGTCACCCCAATACTGTGATCACCCCATACTGTAGAGAATATGGAAATAAGGGGTGCACAGCAGGAGCGCGTCACAAAGCTGACCCTGGTTCCGGATATCAGCTGGACTTGCCCGGGGCAGCAGGTCGGCATACTGGATGTGCCCGGGGCGGGGGCACAAATTCAAGTCGTGGAGAAAGTTCTGTGGCTAAAGTTCCTCTGTAGCAGAACTCTCCTGGAGGCCAGGATTGCAGACTATCAGAAACATGGCCCCGTTGCCAAGACAACGAGATATGCATGGGCATCCTCGAGTCTACAGTGGAAGGTGCCATTAGCTAATTGGCCTAAGTTTAGGCACATCCTGGTGCAGCGGCTCATCTCCATCCTCCCAGCACCCCTGAAATTGAGCTGGGGGATCTCTTGCGTCCACTGCTGCTCAAGGTGTTTCCCTTCTGAGCTCAGCGGTCCAGCTCTGTCACGTGACTCCCTCTAGCTTGGCTGCGAACTTTTGCTTCTCGTACATGTTCAAGTGCAGTGAGGTTTTTCTGTTCTCTGCAGCACAGTACTCTGGGATGTCACCGGTCAGAAAGGTCTGAAGCGGCCTCTAAGTTGGCCTCTCTCGAGCCAGGAGAATAGCTGAAGGATCTCAGAGAGACCCCGGCACTTACAGCTGAGGATCTCTGTGCCCCCTGGAGGCTGGGGGGGCCTTGGGAAGTTGAGCATAATCCTTGGCACTGACAGCTTGCTTCGGCCTCCCACCCCACAGTCTTCTTTTCCTTTCCTGCTCTCGGTAACAAGCTCTGAGCTCTGGCCAAGCAAGCAGAGATATTCCGTGTGGTCGAATGGCCCTTGGCACCTGTTTAGGAAACACTTTTCCCAGTGGCTCTGGCATTATAGATCCCGGGCAGTTCTCTTTCATTTTTTTTTTTTATTTTTTTAAATTTTTTTTTATTATCATTATTTATTCAACTGTGCAGATGTGTGCGTGTGTGCGTGTGTGTGTGTGTGTGTGTGTGTGTGTGTGTGTAGAACCACGGACGAATTCGCGAACCACCATGGACGCCTCCACCTCCTTGTTTACTCTGCCCCAGGATTCACAGGCTCCGCCCTACCAGGACCAGAAGCGCAGGCCGCCCCCGCTTCCGCCTGGCGTCTATACGTGGGATCTGGGATCGAACTCAGGACCTTCCGCCTGCAAGGCGGAGGCTTAACCCCTGAGCCACCTCTCCAGCCCCCAGTTCTCTTTCATTTGACACACACATTACGTTCTTGCTACTGCTCCAGGTGCAAAGATATAAGCAAAGCTGACAAGAACTACGAAATACAGGAATCAAATGTTAGAAAACACTATTGAAATGCTTGAGTATGCCTAAGATTTATAAAATCAGTATTTTCCCAGGGATACAGTAGGACTAAATTTCCTAGGTTTCCTTGATGTTTCTCATGGTAGACATCTAAATTCCAGTCACTGGAATGTTGGCAAGGTGTCAGTTCTCGTCCCTGGGAGCCTGGGCTTGTGAAAACACTGTCCACTTCCTCTGTGGAAGCTTTGAAGTGACTGGAACAACTAACTCTGAGGCCTCGCTCAGAGGGGAAGAGCTTACCACAGAATAGACGCCTCCATCTTCGGACTCCAAGTACAAAAGTGAACTGCCTTCAACTTGGAGACTTTAGGACTATTTTCTGCAGTGGTTAATGTCACCTGAACATCTCTATCTCTTCCAGCATCTTTTTTTCTTTACTTCTCATATATAAATAAAAGGTCAGAATTATTTAGGATCTAAAGAAAATGGGCTGTCAAAATGCAAATCTAAATATTCATCATATCCTTATTCATCAGAAATCACATCCACCTCTGCTTCCAAAACTCATTTTCAATATTCAATGTCTCCTTAATACTCTATTTTCTAAAGGACTGTTTGAGGTTCATGTAAGTACAGACATACCAGTGTATCACAAACAATCTAATTTTATCTTGAAATTGTACCCAGTGAAATAATAGCAGCCTTCTAGACCCCCATCTACCAGCTCTCAGTTCTGTGTGCAGAGCCGCACGTGGGGCCTCTGAATCTTCAGGATCTCTGAATTAAGCCAGCACAAGCGCCTGCCCCGCCCAGCGCCTGCCCACAGCACAGCACGTGCCCACAGCACAGCACGTGCCCAGCCCAGCGCCTGCCCACAGCACAGCGCCTGCCCACAGCACAGCGCCCGCCCCGCCCAGCGCCCGCCCCGCCAGCGCCCGCCCCGCCCAGCGCCCGCCCCGCCCCGCCAGCGCCCGCCCCGCCCTGCCCAGCGCCTGCCCACAGCACAGCGCCTGCCCACAGCACAGCGCCTGCCCCGCCCAGCGCCCGCCCCGCCCAGCGCCTGTCCACAGGATGTGAAACCTTAACATCCAAGAAGCCTGTGCCCGAAGCTTAAAACTCTGAGTAGTTCAGGAAAGGACTGTGGACTCTGAAGTCTATTGAGGAAGCTTCGAGAACCACCTGCGTAAGCCCTAGACTCAGCAGCGGGCCCTGGTAAGAGATGGCAGGTAACGGAATCAAGTTTAGGATTTCATGACATTTTGTAAAATGGAAAAATGGATCATCTATTTATCCATCCGCCCCACCAAGTTCTCACTGACAGCTAGTGTGGGGTGACCCTTGTTCTCGTCATTCTTGATACACCAGTGAATTAAGCAGACAGTTCTTAGGAAACACAAGATTCACATTGAATGTGAAATGTGGCTCCTGAAACCACAGGTATTTATAGGGTTAGATCGACCGTGAAAGGAGGAAGTCTCTTTCACGCAGCAGTGATTTCTAAGCCGCGTTCACAAGAGGCAATACGGAGTCTTTGAATGGACAAAACCGGAGCTCTAATCCTATTCTGCTAGGACTACTGAGAATGGTAAGAAAGATAGTTTAGTCAAGGTGGATTATGACTATTGGGTGTGACCCTGGAATAGCTTATTATTTATGAATAAAACTGAGACTTTGGTCCCTGAAGTCAGGGCTGCAGCTGTGACGTGAATGTAGGTGCTTCCCCTTGGGTAGAGCCCAGGGAAAGCTGCATCTATATCTTAGGGGGAAGACATACGGACCACCAGTGATTATCTAAGTGTGGTCCCATGTCTCTGCCTGAATATCTTTTTTGATATAAATAATAAAACTTTTTACTAGTGTTTGGGCCTAATATATATCATTCATCCTATTTTTCTTCGAAATATTAAATTTTTTCCTGTAATTTTAAAATAATATACATAAAAATACAATTACTTCTCTGTTATCCATACACGAAATATAACAAATTAAAATTTCTTACACAATGTGATACTTATTCAGAACCAATATACAAACAAAGCCAAGATATCAAAATGTAAAACTCTAGAGCAGCAAAACAACACTTTGTGCTGCTTTGTAAGTCATGCTGAAGTTATCGTCTGTCACAGTTAAATACGCGTGTCACCTGGATGGTTGAGGGTTTGAGCTCTGGGACATTTGTAGAGAATTAGTAGTTGAGTTAAAACCAGCGCAAACCTGCAGAGACCGTCCAGCGGATGGGGAAGGCCTGGCCTGCGGAACAAGACCAGGCCCCGAGCAGGTGAATGAGGTGGAGAGAACTGGTGAAGGAAGAAGGCATCCTTCTGCATCCGAGGCCAGACGCACTGGTCTGGTAGGCAAGGAGCGCCCCTGCTCAGCTGTTACGTGGAGATGGTGTGGCCAGTTCCCTCAACCCTGGTGTTGGTGTGGACTCTGCTGCCAAGCTGGGCAAGGGGCTGTCACTAAACTATCATAAGAGAAAATCAAATCCCTTGTTCCTTTAAGCTGTTTTGTCCAGATTTTTATCAGCAATCATAGGTTATAATGAGGAAATTAAAAATTTTATAGGCATATCTTGTATTAAAACAACTCATTGATGCATTGAAATAGATGAGTTCACACTAGGGTTTTCCAAATAAGACATGAGTGAAATAAACATCTCGTGAAAGCAAATTCACATCATTACCCGGCACATTGACCACCCAACCACCTTCTCTTTCAATGCTGATTATTATTTCTGCTGTAACCAATACCAACACCTACCTAGAAAAATAATATTGAAAACACACAATTAACTTGAGCGCTAACTGCTTTCTGTTTAATTGAGAAACAGCGTCAGGTTATCAAAGACCAGGATTACTGAAAAATCTCCACTACAGTACCTTTTTAAATTTCCCTGAAACTTCTCTGTAGAAATTTGAATAGCAAGATTCAGTGTGTTCTACATGCACTGATGTTACATTTGCCTGGATGCTGTGGAAGAGATTTTCCCAGAGCCATGGGACAAGAATGCAGTGGGGACAGGAATGCAGTGGGGACAGGAATGCAGTAGGGACAGGAATGCAGTGGGGACAGGATTGCAGTGGGGGCAGGATTGCAGTGGGGACAGGGATGCAGTGGGGGCAGGATTGCAGTGGGGACAGGAACACAGTGGGGACAGGAACACAGTGGGGACAGGATTGCAGTGGGGACAGGAACGCAGTGGGGACAGGAACACAGTGGGGACAGGAAGGCAGTGGGGGCAGGATTGCAGTGGGGACAGGAACACAGTGGGGACAGGAACGCAGTGGGGACAGGAACACAGTGGGGACAGGAAGGCAGTGGGGGCAGGATTGCAGTGGGGACAGGAACACAGTGGGGACAGGAACGCAGTGGGGACAGGAAGGCAGTGGGGACAGGAACACAGTGGGGACAGGGATACAGTGGGGACAGGAACGCAGTGGGGACAGGAACGCAGTAGGGACAGGAACACAGTGGGGACAGGGATACAATGGGGACAGGATTGCAGTGGGGGCAGGAACACAGTGGGGACAGGAACACAGTGGGGACAGGAACACAGTACGGACAGGACTGCAGTGGGGACAGGATTGCAGTGGGGACAGGAACACAGTGGGGACAGGGATACAGTGGGGACAGGATTGCAGTGGGGGCAGGAACACAGTGGGGACAGGAACACAGTGGGGAACAGGAACGCAGTGGGGACAGGAACGCAGTGTGCACCAGGCTGTCTCCCCAGAGAGGACAGGAATGCAGGATGCTCCCATGCTCCCAGCTGACTTCCGGTTGGCATGAATACATCTACATCTGTGGCTGTTGTAATTTATTTGAACTCAATGAATTGATGTGCTGAAAAAAAATCAATGGAAATATGACAGATTATCCCAAGCTTCCAGATGCCTTCCATTATTTTGAAAAGACTATTTTCTTTTATCTGTAATCAGAGATTGTTGAAGAACTACTTGCAAAACAGTTAACTTCTTCTGCCTTTTACATGCAGAGGATTGGTGACTGTCAAACAAAGCAAAGCGTGTCACTGCTGTGAGGATACACTGCACAGAGAAGCACTTGAGAATCTGCTTCCACGCACTGTATTTACAGACGATCTAGAGAACTTAGACAGGCAGGTCAAAAGCAAACAACAACAACAACAACAACAGCAACAACAACAAAAACAAAGCAAACTGTCATAATTAGGCACAAATGTCAGCTTGATCCTTGAGGATTTGAGCTCTGGGCACATTCGTAGAGAATTAGTGGTTGGGTTAAGCCCAGAGTGAACCTGCAGGAGATTGTCTAGCTGAAGGGGAAGGTCCAGTCCAAGGTGGGTGACTAGGACCCTGAACAGGTGAATAAAATACTGAGAGCTGGTTCAGGAAGTTGGCATTCTTGTATATACTTGGCCAGACATGATGATCTGGCATGTAAGGATTGTCCCTCTCTCAACTGTTTTGTAGAGATGGTGTGGCCAGTTCCCTCGGCCCTGGTGTTGGTGCATGCTCTCCCTTGAAGCTGGGGTGAGAACTGTAACCAGAAGACATAAGTGAAAAATAAAAACTCCTTGTTCCCTAAAGCTGTTTCATGGAGATTTTATCAGCAGTGATGCAGGCAAACTGCAGCACAAACCAACCAAGAACCAGAAAATAAATGTATTTCACCAAGCAGGAGAATAGCAGATAAATAGGTATCATGGTTAGGCACAGGTGTCAACTTGACTGTTGAGATTTTAAGCTCTGGGCACAGTTGTAAAGAATTAATGGTTGAGTTAAGCCCAGAGCAAACCTGCAGGAGATTGTCTAGCTGATGGGGAAGACCCAGCCCATGGTGGGTGGGATTAGGCCCTGGATAAATCACAGAGAGCTGGTTGAGAGAGTTGGCATCCTTCTGTTCACTTGGCCAGACATGCTGGTCTGGCAAGTAAGGATTGTCCCTCTCTCAGCTGTTATGTGGTGATGATGTGGCCAGTTCCCTCGGCCCTGATGTGGGTGCTGCTCTCCCGTCAAGCTGGACTGAGAACTGTGACCGGACTGTAATAAGGAAATAAACCCCTTGTTCCCTTAAGCTGTTTGATGGTCATTTATCAGCAACCATGCAGACAAACTGCAACAGTAGGTATCCTTTTAAAAATGAAATCAACATGATTACATATATTTCCATATATATTGGATTGGTATCGACAAATTAGCCATTTCTGGAAATTTACAATTATAATATGCAAAATGTTGATCCATCATTGACATCTGTTTGAAACAGTTAACTAGGAGCTGGAAGACGGTTCAGGGGGTAAGGTATTTCTCATATGAGTGTTTGTATCTGTGTTCAGATCCTCAAAACTCACTTAAAGTGAGACATGGCGGCACATGCCTTTGAGGTTGGGCCTGGTCCAGAAGCTTCTCCACTCATGACAAGAGCTCTGCAGTTCCGCAGGTCACAAGAAACACAGAGACTCAAAGACCTTTCTCCAACACCTCGGCTGCAAAAATGGTTGTTGGGCTTCCGTAGAGCAACTGCTGTAGAAGATCTTCCTAGGCTGTGTCCTTGTGTGTGTGTGTGTGTGTGTGTGTGTGTGTGTGTGTGTGCAGGTGTGTGCACATGTGTGTATATGTGTTTGCATGTGTGTGATCATGTACACAAGAAAGCACTTGAGTGTGTGTGCCTGCGAAGGCTCAAAGGTGACATCAGGAATCATCCTGGATTGCTCTATGTCTCCCTGGTTTTCTCGGGACTTTCCCAGGCTCCACCTTCCAGGGCCAGGATTGCAGGCCTTCCATATTTGGTTGGCAGTTTCTTCTGTGGTATCTGGCGATCTGGACTCAGTCCTTTTGTTTGGAAAGGCTCTACGTGGGGTGTACATTCCCTGGACAGTGGAAGAGATGGAGTCATATCCCCGGCGCTGGGAGCCCCACGGCTCAGTCACTTGTCCTAATTTCCCTTGATTAAAGCAACAGGCTTTGCATTTCTTCACTGTGGCTTGGGTGTCGCTCCTTGCCTGAGGACAAAGGGGCCCTGAGCTTTCTCGCTGAGGAGCCCAGGGCCTGCACAGCCGCTGCGATGTGTGTGACAGGTCCTGGGTAGCTAAATTTGTTGGAGAAATAAATTAACCCAAATTAGGACTGGGAGCTCATTCTTCTCAAGTCTGCCTTGGAGACAGCAGCTCATGTGGGTGCCATGAGCAGGCCGATCGCCTCTCAGAGTAGCGCCCGGCTGAGGGCAGAGCTGCGCCGGGCACTTCTGCCCCAAAACCCATCTTCCCTTTACGACCCCAGGAAACCCCTCGTCCACTTGCACTCAGGCTATGGTAACTGGAAAGCTTACCCTGGAGTGTAACATTTGAAATCAGAGAAAGGAGGAAATAGAGACACTTTGAAATTGCTATTTGACAGGTTCTCCACTGTGTAGGAAGCAGCTGTGAAAATAAGTTGAAGCAACAAATAGCAAATTACAAACCAAGAACAGCCGCAGCTACGTGGGTCAGTTTCGCCTGACTCAGATCTTGGTTCGACCTTCCGTCTTTCCTCCACACCTGCTGCCCGTCCTTCCTCTGCACCTGCTCCCCAGCCTTCCTCTCCACCTGCTCCCCAGCCTTCCTCTCCACCTGCTGCCCAGCCTTCCTCTTCCTCTCCACCTGCTCCCCGTCCTTCCTCTCCACCTGCTCCCCGTCCTTCCTCAGCACCTGCTTCAACTTCTGCATTTTGCTTGCTCGTCATTCAAATTGGAACTTCCTTCCCCACCCTTGCAGCTTCTACCTCTACTTGCTGCGGTTCTCTGCCAGGGGTAATTGAAGGAATGTTAAGTAGTGGAGTCATGGAGATTCTTCCGAGGCCAGGCAGGGGACAGGGCCCTAGCCGGGTGACTCCAGCGTATCCAAGAGGAGCGCACCCTGCTCATCTCAGAGAATGAATTCCCACAAGTGTGGGTTAAGCGTGGGCTTCCCCCCAGCCAGCGCGTGCACAGTCTCCTGTGGTTTTCTGAACACCAGGCGATTTGTCTTCCCATTAATTTGATCAGCCGGTCACGAGGAACCTTCCAAGATACATTCCTTGTCTGCCTTTCCGTCGTCACTGCTGAATCCTGCTGATGATTTAATACAGCGCCCAGATTTCTCACTGAATGAGATGTCAACGTCTGCTCATTAAAATAAGAGCTTTCAAAAGGAGCGTGTGACTGCAGATACGATAGGACGTGCTTGAGATTCAGACTGTAGCATATGCTCGTGGTATCGCGAGCCTGGTCTTTTTAACATTGCTGTTGGTGGGCGTTTGTGTTTCCCCTCATAACATGGGCGGGTTTATGTTCCTGCTCCTTGCTTATGGCCGTATCATTTCTCTGCAGCAGCTGTCAAGGACAAGACCACGGCGGCCCAGCGGGGGCTTTGGTCGCGCTCTCCAGCAAGCGCTTAGCCGTGCTGGCTCTGGTCTGGGTGGTCTTGGTAAGCATTATCAAGACTGCTCCAGAATGACAGTTGTGCCGTGGTACTAAGTAGAATTGTCCTTTTCTCTAAACCGTGATGCGAAAACTGAGACATGGGGTCTACTGTGATGGAGGACCGTGCCATCCCATGCCCTGCTAGTTAAACAGGTGTCAACTTGACAGATGAGGGTTGAGCAATGGGCACATGTGTGAAGAGTTAGTAGTTAAGGCAAGCCCTGAGCAGGCCTGCGGAGTGTCTGATTGATGAAGTCCGGGTCTGCAGTGGGTGGGACCATTCCCAGGACCAGTAGACAAGACGGAGGAAGTGGGTTCAGTAAGTTGTCATTCTACAGCTGGTTGGTTGAGCAAGTTGTCAATCTACGGCGGGTTGGTTGAGCAGGTTGTCATTCTACGGCGGGTTGGTTGAGCAGGTTGTCATCTGCGGCGGGTTGGTTGAGCAGGCTGTCAATCTACGGCGGGTTGGTTGAGCAGGTTGTCATTCTACGGCGGGTTGGTTGAGCAGGTTGTCATTCTACAGCGGGTTGGTTGAGCAAGTTGTCAATCTACAGCGGGTTGGTTCAGCAGGTTGTCATTCTACAGCGGGTTGGTTGAGCAGGTTGTCATCTGCGGCGGGTTGGTTGAGCAGGTTGTTAATCTACGGCGGGTTGGTTGAGCAGGTTGTCATTCTACGGCAGGTTGGTTGAGCAGGTTGTCATTCTGCGGCGGGTTGGTTGAGCAGGTTGACATTCTACGGTGGGTTGGTTGAGCAGGTTGTCATTCTGCGGCGGGTTGGTTGAACAAGTTGTCAATCTACGGCGGGTTGGTTGAGCAGGTTGTCAATCTACAGCAGGTTGGTTGAGCAGGTTGTCATTCTGCAGTGGGTTGGTTGAGCAGGTTGTCATTCTACAGTACTTTGAACAGACTTGCTGTCTGGCAGATGAGCAATTCTGTGGATGTGGTGTGGCCATCACTTCAGCTCCTGGTATAAGAAGCTCTCCTGCCAAGCTGGACCAAGAGCTATAACCGAGAATCATAAGAAGGAGTGAAGCCCCTTTTTTCCTTCCGCTCCTTAGTCATGAACTGATTGGCCACATGCGACAAAGGACATGCTATGCTTCGGGACAGACCAGCATGAGGTTGCACAGTTACCGTGCAGTAGACAAAGATGTTTCTTAGCAGAAGGAAATTGAGAGACATGATACTTTTACTTTAATTTAGAAAAAGGCTTGTAAGGATTTCAGGAGGTAAAATATTTGGGATTGTAATATCAAGCAGGGGTGCAATTTGCATCATGAAGTGGCCATGAGCCCATGGGGCCAAGAGGTGGGATGCCAGGGTGTGGACATGAGTCCTACCCACGGGCTGCCAGGGCGTGGACGTGAGTGCTACCCACAGGCTGCTAGGGCGTGGATGTGAGTCCTACCCACGGGCTGCCAGGGCGTGGACGTGAGTCCTACCCACGGGATGCCAGGGCGTGGACGTGAGTCCTACCCATGGGCCGCCAGGGCGTGGACGTGAGTCCTACCCACGGGATGCCAGGGCGTGGACGTGAGTCCTACCCACGGGATGCCAGGGCGTGGACGTGAGTCCTACCCACGGGATGCCAGGGTATGATCGTGAGTCGTACCCACAGGTCCGTGCCATCAGCATTCTTAGCTGTGTTAGTATTTAGGAAGCTCATGGTAACTTCAGTGGAACCTTGCTGGAGGAGGTATTGCAGGGGCGGGCTTGAGACTGGCTGGCTCCACCCCGCTTCTGCCACGAGGACTGCTCTAGCGGTGTGTCCTGGCTCTCTTGGCCTTCGTGTCTGTCTGAGGTGCCCTGAGCCTGTTTGCTGGCCGTGGCCTGTCCACATTGCTGAGCTGTATCTCCCCTCTTGAACCATAAGTCCAATAAATTTCCCCTTCTCTCCCCCCAAAATATTAAACAAGAATAACCGGGTTTTCTACCATATTTAATGATTGAACTGTTCATCAATTCTCATTAGCCATTATTAAGTTACTAATAACAAAAAGGAGTAACGTTTTGCTTTGTGGGAAATAAAGACAACAACTTGAGAACATTATTTTCCAGCCCAGATCTTGAAAGTGAATCTAGAATTAGTTAATCGTCTTTGGAAGGTTATTTAAATGCTCCAGAGGCTCGAGGTCAGCTTTTTCTCTTCTGATCTTACTGTCTCCTCCAAATGGCTCCTCCAAATTTAGAGAATGTCCCATTTTCCTTTGTTTTTGATATTCTGTGATACCAATGCATGCCTAATCTCAGGGGTATAACTGAATATACCAAAATGCTTTGGAGTTGGAGTCTTAATAACGCAGAAGACACAAAGATACTTGATCCTCGTGGTAGAAATTCATAGTAAAGAGGGGCTTATAGAATATTGTCCTCAGAATATTGTCAAAAGCCCCTTTTCTCAGGAAATTTTCAGGAAGCCACCAAAAGTTGGGCGGGTGGATGGGACACATTGTGAGCTTCTGTTTTCCTCTCTAACACGTCACGTTTATTCTATTCCTCTGCCGTCAGTGAAGTTCAGTGTTCTGTTCAAATGGAAGGCTGAACAGATGCACAGAGTTATTTCCTGGGCCGTGTACACGTTTGAAGTGTAGCAAGGCCTCTGCTTCACTTCTGCGGATGCCACAGCCGGAGTCTTTTTGTGTTTTACCCCAACAAAAATGTCTAAGGTCAAAATGACCTTTAGAAAAATATGAAGAGGATAAAATGGAGGAAATGTTACACGATGCTGAAAACACAATGTGATAAGATGGTCAGGGGTTGGGAGGGACCCCCTTGGGAGGAAAATCAGAAGGCCTCCCACCACCCTGGGAGAAAAATCAGAGGGCCTCACGGGAAAGCATCTGTCTGTGGTGCTCGGCTTCTGCTAGGAGCAAAGAAGGTTGGAGGACGCTGCGCAGGGAGCCGGGCTGTCTCTGAGAATGCCTATGGCCCGCCCCTGAGGCATGATTGACGGTTACTCTCCGAGGACAAGAGGACACAGGAGCAGTAATTGAAGAGCCCAGGACCAGTGCACTCCAGCCACAATGGTTGTTGACCTGTGACTCAGGGCGGTTCTCCTGGCTGAAGACTGGCCGACCTGCTCTTTGATGGTAAAATTTAAGAAGCCCAGGAGGAATCAGACTCAGAACTTGTCACCAGTGATGGAAAACAGTGAGTTTTAATGTTCCTGCTCGTGTGGGTTCGGATCTGTGACTGAGATTCGTTCTCAATTAAATATTAATGTTGCATGTGAGAATGGAATAAAACAGTGGGAAATCTGTCTTTATCTGTTGGATAAGATTCAAGAATTCCCTGATGTTTTTACAAATACAAAAACCAGCCATCCTAAAGAGGAATCTCTGAAAGACTCTGACAGTAAGAACAGACATTACAGAGCCATGCACAATTATTTCATTAGTATGAGTGGGATGCAGGGCTACATTATGATGTAGTTCTTGATACCAGAGATGCGGCTGTGTGGTTGGCAGATGGGAAGACAGAGGTTTCTGTTTTCCCATTGATATTTTTCATATGAATATCATTTGCATGCTTGTGTTTATTCTATGATTGGTTAATCTAGTGATAAAATAATCTGCAAAAAATAGGCGTTTCCCCTATTCTTTGATAATGCAATATCAACTATGGATTGAGATTTTTCTGTCATGTCATGTGTTTATGTAAGTGAGATTCAGTGTATTCTTCCACATACTTGCTGAAAGAATGAAAGCTTGTTACAACATCAGCAAGTACTTAGATGCAACCGTAGCACTGCCTGCAAAGAGAACTTTTTCTCTGCTCTTTGACTAGTCCTGGTTGTCAACCATCCCAGAAGGAAGCGTTGTGTGCCGAGAGTGTCTCTAATCTATGTGGGTAATGATAGAGTTCAGATGGCAGTTAGCTCTCCGGTGCCTATAGTTAAACCTCAGCAGTTCATTGCTAGTGGGGGCCTATGTCCTCTCCTGCCGCAGGTTGTTGGCTTAGTTTGCAGTACTAGCAATGTGTTGAGCCAATCATGAAGCTGTTGGCTGCCTCTGTAACGTACATGCCACTATTACACTGATGTCATCTCCTGAGTGACTGCTATTGAAACATTCATAGCTGGTGGGTTTGCTGACCACGCTTCTCCCCTGAGAGCCTGCGTCACACCTGACACTATGAAGCTGGCCAGCAAGAAGGAAGCTTCCAGATCCATTCCAGTTTGTTTCCTACATGTCCCGTGACCCTGGTGTCGATGTCTTCAGCAACTGGATCTCACCACCAGTGTCTAGAGGACAACCAAGAGCGAAGGGAAATGTCTATATTATTTTGGGGGCCATTGAGGCCCTTCTGACCAACAGCTCGTCAGGAAGTATTGCATACTTAGAACTGGGAATTTTGTCTACTTGCCTATGATCTCTGGTAGGAAATCTTGGGGCAGCTGTGCTCTTTCATTCTTCCTCTGTCTGTGTTCCCCTGTGTAGGGCAAATAGTCCAACAATTTTTAAATTATATTTTTGATAGGCGTGTACTGTAGAAATTTCTGTTTGGCTGTGTCTTACATCCTTAGTGCCAACTTTTCCTTCCCTCCCTGGCCTACACCTCATGCCTTTTTCCTTTCCTCCTTAAAACATTCCTCCCACTATTCCCATTTCCATCTGTGTTCCTTATTTTTCTCTGCTTGCACACAGGTGATATGTCCGGGTTCAGGAACCAGCATGAACCCGAATCTACAAATGTGGAAATCTGAAGTGGGAGCGGTAGGAATTAAAAGTTTCAGGCTTTGGGTCAGAGGGGATGTCCCTTATCATCCAAGCCAACTTTATTGTAATGTATAGGGTTTTTATAATCAAGAAGCAGGGCCAAATTCTTTACAGGACTATGTAAATCGCATACATTTTGGTTAACAAAGAGAAATCAGGAGTGACACCCAATTGCCGTGGGGCAGACATATCGCCAGGTATGTTAAACATGCATGAATGGGCAATGTATGCCTCAAAACAGTTACCTGGTAACGTCTCACAGGTAAGCAGGAAAGAACTGATAGGGAGGGAGGAACAGCCCAGCCAGTTTCTTAGAGAAACAAAAGCGTTCCAAACGACCTGGAAGTTTTCTCAACTTCCAAGGAGGGAGTTCAGCCTATCATGGTCTTGCAGACAAGAGGCAAACTCAACCACCCAAGGGAGGAGTCACTCAATGGCCTGTTCAGTTGCTAATGTATCATCTAGAGCTCAGGCTTCTGGACCTAGCAACCCCACAGTGATATGGAAGACATTTAGTTTCCTATTATAAGTAAAAAAAATTATATTTTACAGCAATTGTAAGGCAGAGTTTTCCAAACACACTGTTATACCTAAGAGTACTTTTCTTTCACTATGAAAGTGCAAACTCGAAGCACAGTAACTGTGAGATTGGCATCTGGTGATGTAGTAACATCTTTAGTCAAGTGCTCATGAAGAAACGGAGCAGAATGCTGAAAGGAGGGTTATTTTAAAAAGTGGGAGTCTGGCCTGTTTGTCCAAGGGAGATACCGCTCCAAGAACCTTCTTCAGGCACTTTCAAAAATGCATTAGGCAAGTGTTGATTGAAAGAGGGAACAAGATCTGACATGTGAGAATCTTCTCGTAGGGTTAGTGATTGCTCTCAGGGTTTGCCTGGTAATGTCCTCATACCCATGGGAACTGGGTTGCTAGGATGCTGATCTTTGCTTATATCTGAAGTTATTCTTCATCGATGGTCCTTGAATAACTCCAAAGGTAATGCACTTGCAAATTAATCTCAAAGTCACATGAAATCCACCAAGCGTGGAAAGCAGCCAGCACATAAGGATAAAATACTCGCAAAGGGAATGTAGCTCTGTATTTGCTGAATTATTAAGGGATAAAAGCCTGCCACAAAGGGGCACTTCATGCAATGCTTACACAGGGGACGGTGGAAGCAGAGCTTTCAGGATCCACACGCAAATGTGAAAAGGTATTTTGGACCCATGTTCTGAGCCAATGGGTCACAATTACATATTGCCTAATAATTGAAAATTGATGATAAAAATAGCAATTAGAAGACTTTGGCAGCAACGTTCCACGCCTGTGTGCTTTACCCTGCGGTTCTCCAGGGGTGACCTTCCGTCTCGCTGTTGTATATACTAAACTTAGCATGATATTTTTCTTTCTCCTGTTCAAATCTGGCTGGAGAATAATGCTCTTTCCCCCTCTCCGGCCAAGCTTAGCGTGGGAGACAGGTTACTCAGGGATGGAACGGAGATTTCTGATGTGACAGATGTACTCACCAGCAAGCAAGCACACGTGTTTTCAGCTTCTAATGGTGACTTTGTTTGTTCGTTTGAAGTTAAGCAGATGCATATCTGCATCTGCTGACAGTGAAGTTCAAACGTTTGCTTTCCATCTGCTTTCTTTCCATGTGGAGGGCGCTGACCAACAAGACTTCACGGCACGTGCTTTGGTGTCACGTAGAGTTCACGGTGTTGGCCCCAGGGGAACACGGAATGCAGGAGATGTTCTGACCAAAAGAGAGAAGTAGCAGCAGGGGAAAGCACTAGAAGGAGATTGGCTTCAGGATGAACACAGAGATGGTGCCTAGTGTCATGGCGCTCAGAAAGCGAGTGTCACCCATGCAGAGGGGCTTCTGTGCTGAGGGGTCATGTGCCCCCTGTGCCTGTCATGAAATGTGTCCTTTGCCCTGTGACGTAACTGGAGACTTACTGTCCTGCCTCTATGAATACCATGATGTGCTTCCCGTGGTAGAGACGGGAAAGGCAGAGTCTTGCCCTTTCTTCTCCAAGGTGCTTTTAACCCCTGGCACCAAATGAGTTGTAAGTTATAAAGGGCTCGTGCTACTGTCTTCAGCAGAATCAGTAAATGTGAGGTTGATGCTCACAGAGAGGTGGTCTCAAGGCGATCAGAAAAGAAGATGAGGAAGAGATAATTCACAGGAGGCCCAGATAGATGTGAGCATGAGGAGGCTGGATGGGGGGGCATTACGGTCTTGAGTTGTGAGATCACTGAAGCCCCTGGCCCGTACTTCTGAACCTTCATTCATATACAAGGATGTAAATAAGATCTGGGGGGAGATCGCAAGCTCAGTGAAGGGGTCCGGTCAGAGGGAGGAGAGATAGGGAAAGGAGACTCCTTCTATCTTCCAGCACGTGGCAGACAAGCTGACTCCAGGAGGACTTCCCCCTGCAGGATTCCTCAGGTCCTGTGACGTCCTTTTGGCAAAATGTCCTGACCACCTCTTCCCGCAGATGGCGGGCGCCCTGCATGGACTGAACATGCATGCTGGCAACTGCCACACGCACAGGGCATTTTCGTGCCATTCAGGTCCTTTGGCTGGAAGGGTGAGAGCGTTAAACGCTGGGTACCCGCCCCCTGCTCCTAGGATTCATCCTGGGCTCATCATCGTGACTCACATCAGCAGCATTTCAAAGTCACCAAATAATTAATGTCCATCCATATTTATATTACATCACAAGTAAAATAATTGCTCTTGAAAACATAACGCTCATTGTACAACTTCATTGGAAGCAAATAGAAAAATGCTCAGATGGGAAAGTTCTAATAATTCATTCCAGAGCTCTCCAGCGACACTCAAGGATGGAAATGCTTCTCCAGCTGGTAAGCGGGGCACCCTACTTTAAATATATGGCTTTATTTACAAATCATAAAACACTAATGGTTTCTTAATACACTTATTCCTAAATTTGTTTTTGACATCCTAAAATAAATCAACAGTCTCACCATAGAGCAGTCTAATTACCACGTAGGATTTACATTCTCTCATTGCTTCATTAATTACTTGTGAAACCTATATTTTAAAACTTTTGAAAGTTTAATTTGCCCTTTAATCACAACAATTCAATTTGTCTGATTCCCTTTGAGTAGCAGGTCCTCAGAGTGTGCTCAGATGCCCCTGAGCGGCCGAGCGCTCTGTGAAACTGTGTCCCCTAAGGTTCCCTGAGACGTCTTCGCGTGGGGAAGACTTGAGAAGGGTCCAGCACCGTGCTCCATAGCGTGATTTTCTCTGCAGCAGCAGGCAGGAAGCACGCGAGGAAGGGAAGGGATGAGTACATCGACAAACACCTAATGCGCGCGTGGGTAAGTGCAAGTCAAGGAGCATCCTCTTAGGAGGGTCAGACCCTGCCATTCCAAGTCACACAAATATAAGAAACACCCAAGTAAGACCAATTGTCTAGAAATGCTATGTCTGTTCAAAGATTTCTTAAATGTGTGTTGTGTGTGTGTTTGCGTGCATGTGTGTACCAGAGGGCACTGTGCGTGCTTGCGGAGGCCCAAGGCTGGCTTTAGGAATCACCCTGGATTGCTCTACTCCCTTAGTGCTTTGTTGGGGCCTTCCCTGGCTCCGCCCACTGACATTCCCACCCCACATTTTCACGTGGAATTTGGGATCCAGGCGCAGGACTTCTGTTTGCCAGGCAGAGGCTCGAGCCCGAGCCATCTCTCTAGCCCAGAAGTGCAAGCCTCACCTGAATGTTTACCCAGTCGCGTTCTGGCTTTGTACTTGGAAGACACCGAAGCTTGAAGACATAGAATTGTCAGACTCTGGGTGGTTGGGCTCATGCTTTGTAGCACAAAGCTTATCTTGAGTGTGGTAAATAAGCAAGGGAGCACATAAAATATGTTGGGGAGAATAGTGATTGGGAATCATCCATAAATTATCTTCCCATGATCAACCTATACACACACAAAAAAAATCACATTTTAATCAGAAGCCATTGGCAATGTGGAAGGAGACAGCTCCCAGAGACAGAGCCTGGGCTGGTGGAACTGGATGTGAGCCGCGGGCAGGTCACAGGTGGGCTCTGTCTTGGGAGAGGATGAGGATGGACGCAGTGCCTGGGGCCTGTCATCTCCTGCAGGTGACTCCCGTGAACTGAGCTGAAGCTGAAGTAGGGAGAAAGTGATTTGCCGCCTTAACTGCTAAGAAATGGGGTCAAGAGGAGTGTGGGATGTGCGTGAGGTTGAGCTGGCAAGGGACCAGGGGCACGGCCTGAGGAGACACAGCCCGGCTGCACGCGAAGGAAAGGAGACAAGGAACCCGATGGCAGTCTCACCTGTGCTACACTAGTCTACACCCTGCTAGCATTACATCCTTCGACTGCACACGGCCTTCAGATTCATGCGCGAGATACTGTAAGTAACATGTGATTTCTGAATTTCACCATGGCAATTTCAATCTTGCCTTGTTTTAGAATATCTCCTTGAAATTAGCTATAACTAGTTTATTTTTTCAGTGGAAACTGTCTGTCTTGTGATTTTGGAAGTAAACTGAGGTAGATTTTCCGTCTTGCCTCAGTGAACATGAAACCTGCAATTCTAGTCACTCTGTGGCTGAATGTTATTCTACACATGTGAAGCAGCTTGTATTGGTCAGTTGTGCTTAAATCTTCCAAATATTAAAGCTATTTCCATCAAGTCTAAAAGAGAAAGATAGCAGTGTCTAGTTACATTGCAGCATGTGTTACTTTCAGTTATTTCTGTGTGTGTTTGTTATGTATATTTTGGGCTTCTGATGTAGGATTGTGATCGAAATAGAGCTAGGATCTCTAATCCAAGTCTTTTGCTTTCTCTGACACATGCATTCGCAGTTTAACATTCCTTCAGTCAGAATGTAAAAATGATTATTTTTATTCCTCAAGATAAAGGTTCCCTGTGATTGAGCTGTTTAGTCATATAACATTTACTATGAGTAGTGAAGTTATTTTTCTCTCATTTATTTATGCATGCTTTTTGTTTTGTTTCTTCAATTTTGCCTTATATGTAAAATTTTTCTATTATTCAAATGTTTGTCCTCTGTAGACTCCTTATTTGAAAATTTGGTTTGCTTGATGGTGACTGGAGATGACTGGCCTCCTCCTCCTCCCCCTTCGCACCATGAGACAGTGTCACAACATCGCCACCTGCAAGCCAGCCTCTGAGTCCTGCTGTGACCAGATTCCATCGTCCTTTCTTCCCAGTGTTTGGCAGATCAGTCGGCTGCAAGCCTTGTTCCATGCTCTGGGCGTCTCTAGATTCCTGGGACTTCCTCTTGGCTACCTTCTTGGTCTTTCACACATTAGCAACTTGACTCTTGATTCCTTATATGGTTTTCTTTGCATTAACGCCACTTGGTTACTATTGAGATTCTGATTCTCTGGAAAATTCTAAGAGTTGTTAGTATAATGTGTTTCCTGACACTCACGGGTGTTCTTCCTGAAAATGGTAAATATGGTTTTTCTCTTCAGCAGAGTTCATTCTGTCTCAGACACACTCGATTCTCTTCTTCCCGCTATGAGCATCTTTTAATCAACTGCTCCCTTCATTTAAGACCAATCCATACTTGAACCGTTGGACACATCTTCATGTGCTGCATTTTACCTTTCAGCTTTTGGGTTTCATATATTTCTGAGAAATTTACCAAATGCTTCCTTGTGCTTCCTTTGGTTAGTCTGTTTTATTTATCAATATGATACTGAAAGCACTGTGAGATAATTTCATGGTTTAGGTCTTTGTGGGGCTTTCCCATTTTCCTAATATTTTTGTGGTCATATATTTGTAATATATATACATCTTTCTGGAAAAACACAGTGCATTTTTAGAACATTTTATTGTTTCACATATCTTGGGCTAATTTGATACAGACATCAACTTGACGATTGAAAGCTGAAATCTGAGTGCACCTGGAAGGACTGAGGGTTTAGGGAAGCCCTAAAGAAGCCCGCAAGAGATTGTCTACTTGTGGGAAGAACCAGCGCATGGTGGGTGGGACCCTTCCCCCCAGGTGGATATGATGGAGGGAACTGGTAAAGTAGTTTGATATACTTTAGCATATCTTCCCCTTACTCACCAATCCCTGTGGATTGAGTGTGGTCCTGTTGCTGGTATGAGCTCTCCTGACAAGCTGGACCAAGAACTGTAATGGAGAGTCATGAGCAAAATATACCCCCTGTTCTTCTCAGCTGTTCGGTTGTGAATGTATTGACAGCATACAGACATTTCCTAGCTTTATCAATTGTCCTGGAAAGTCAAGCATACTTAGCGTGATAGTTAATCCTGGGTGTCAACTTGACACACCTGGTATCAACTAAGATCAGCTGAGACCACCTGAAAGGATTATATACTCTAGATCCCATTAGAACCTCTGTAGATCTCATAGGAACCTCAGTAGTGGACCATATAAAAGGGAATCACCAAAGAGAAGAGATGCCTTTGTAGCTGTTCTAGGAATCGCTCTTTCTTTTGGCCACCTGGTTTCTTCACTTCTTTGACCTTCTAGCCTTCCAGCTCTCCAAGTCTTCAACTAGACTAAAGACTTCTAGGAATCCTCCAGCCTTCAGCCATCACCCGCTTGACTACTGGACTGAGCAACTACTGGCAGCCGTTGTTGGATTGCCTCTGTCATATCTGTAAGCCAATTCAATACACTCCTACATATATATTTATATATGTATATATATATATGTAGTGTATATATATTCATTGTGTTAATTCTGCATTACTACAGAACCTGACTTATATACTTAGATAGGGTCATATAATTCATACAATGCTATAATTTTATTTTAATCCAATATTCATCTTAGCAGCTCATCCTCTTGGCCAAAGGGATGTCAGCTTATGAGGTATTCATCGATCATCTGTATATCATCTATCACCACCTCTCATTCATCTAAATCTTTCTCCTATCACCTATATATCATCAATCCATCTGTTTACTAGCCTATTATCTGTCATCCCTGTGTCACCTATGTGTGTATCATCTGCCATGAAATTATCATATCCGCACTCATCATCTATTTGGTTCCAGCAAAGCCTCACCTGTCATCGCTTCCTGTGCAGCAGGAGCATGCACACATTTGTTATCTATATTCTGTGTAGATCGTCCATCTGTATTTATCATTTATTCATTATCTAAGGTCTATTTATTATCTACCAATCTACTAACCCTCCATGTAATGCCACCTGCCATCTTTGCATCTTCCTATCATTATCTATTACATAGTTATTACCTACCATCTATTGTGTATCATTTTTCTATTATCTCTTACCTGTCTTCTATCTATTATCTATGTATCTATCATCTATCCACATCTAATGATGTAGATATTATTTATCAGGGATATAATTATCTATTTATCTGTCTATCATCTATGTATCTATATATCTATCTGTTATCTGTCTATCATCTATGTATCTAACATCTATTTATTTATCATCTTATCTATCTATCTACTTATCTATCATATGTCCATCTATCCTCTATCTATGAATCTATTGATCATTTGATCATTTATCTATCAATCATCTACCACCCCTGTAAACATTGTCTTCTATCTAATCTCTCCCTCACTCATCTGATCTGTCTCTTCCTCTGGTTGAAATCCCATCGATTTCAACTTCTGATCAACTTATTCCCCCACCCCCTTATGTTTTCTTTAGCTAGAGATGTGCTGGGAGTGGATTCTTTGTTTTTCCTGAGATGTGCTAAACTCGCTTTTTAAAGGAGTGATTTATTGAGTGTGTCTCAGATGTGCCCCGGGGGTCTAGCTCCTTCTCCCTGTCTCTTTTTCCTGAAGCTTCCTGCCAGACAGCCATGGGGCCAGGAGTAAAGGGGATTGACTCACAGATGAGAAATGAGACTTCTGTTGGGTTTTGTCTGGCTGCGGTTTGTCCTCGGAAAACATTTTTTTTTTCTCAAGAAATAAAGTGCTACTGAATTGCTACTCCTTAGAAAGCTAGAGACCCTTCTCAAATCTCTTTGAGTGTGTGGTTATCTTTGGTTGCCAGGCCAACGTGTCTAATAACTTCGCTCAGCTTTTGTTTATGAACATGTGTACACTTCATTCTTTCTTCGGCCTTCAGCCTAGTGAACTTATTCTGCATGTTTTTAAAATTTAATGACCCCTTATCTGTGTCTACCCAGCCACTGAGTCCGTTTGTAATCTCTCGATCCACCAAGTTTCTGTCTTCCGTTCAAGTCTTCACAATTGCTCTTCCCTGGCGTTTAACACACAGATCTGCCCACGCACAGGTCCTTGTGGTCACCGTGAGTTTTCCTGGAGTTTATTCTGATGCTGACCTGCTCCTGTGGGTCCCATTGCTTTTCCCTTCGTGGGACACATTGGCCTGAGTTCACTCACCTTCATAAGCCGTAGTCCCAGGCAGATGCTCATGTGCACGGGCGTTCACACTTGGTGGATTCTGACTCAGCTTTTATAAGGCTGACGTGGGTCCCTTGGGAGCACAATGCCATCCTGGGCATGGTGTTGACCTTCTGGGGAGACTCAGCCTCTTGTCTGTGGGCCGAGAAGCCCCTCTGGGTCCAAGGTCCTGCCGTCCTCAGACGTCGCACTGCACGCACAGTATCACCCTGGTTGTCCTAGAATGGAATCCCATCATCCACAGAAGGAGGACTAATCCCACTGGCCAAAGCCCAGTGTGATCCCAGCTCACAGCGCCAGGAAGCTGAGCCGGGCCATCTTCCTCCTGTCACAGGTTGATCCCGGCTGGCTCTGGGGTGGCCTCCTGGGGTCCCTCTCACCCGTTCTGCTATGAAGGTCATTCAGGGAAGAGTGGTTTTTGCTGGATCTCGTACCAGCTTGCTAGAGGGCTACAGACAATGCGCGCAGACAGTTTACGGCTGCCATCAGCGAGAGAGCACACGTGACTCTCCTCTGTGAAGAACAGGCTGAGGCTCAGCGCAGGGCCACTCCCTCGGGGCCGCACACATCCCCATAGCCTCCCACTGTGCTGCAGGACAGTTCCAGGAAGCACAAGATAACTCAGAGAGTTACCGCTAGCACTAAAATCATCTTACACTTCAGTACCGTCCACACGACACATAATCCAAAGCATCGGGCCGCCGAGCGGGCCGCTGCAGCAGATCCCAGAACCATACTGAGTCTGCCGTAGAAGCAGACGCTGTTTACATCTTTTTTTTTTAATGACAGTTACTGACAATGACTAAAAAAAAATCTGCATTTTAAAACAAGCTGTTCAAATATTCAAGAATATATTTGGCTTGTCAGGACACTTTTAAAAATGATGCAAGAGATGAGATTTACAAGAAATGCAAATTTTTGAGTTATTAAGACATTTTACTTCTGACTTATGTAAGAATAGGTTTATTGAATGTGTCTGATAATCACTTCTCATTAAATTTTGAGGACATTTTTATCAGGAGGGGGTTTCTCTTTCTTTAAAAAAGTTTTATTTATTTGAGAGAGAGAATAAGAGCGAGCACAAGAAAGAGAGGGTAGATACACATGCTCACACATGGGGGCTTCCAGGGGTGGAACTCGGGTCTCCAAGCTTGCAGTTAGGCATCTTGCCAACAGAGCTGTCTCACCAGCTTTGAGAGATGCTGCTGCTCTTTCATTTTGAAAGTCACCCTGGAAATAATGACAATAGTTAGCTTGCATTGTGTGCCAAATCTTAGTATTTGTGTTTCTTTCAATTGATGTATTTCCTTCAATATAAAAACATTTTATTTATTTGTACTGAGAACCTCCTCAACTGTGTTCTCGTGTCGGGAGCTTGATTTTGACTAGAGAATGCTGAAGAAACCCAATTTCCAGTTTTCCAGAAGGTTCTTCTTAATGCAGCCTCTCTCCCATAGTTGGCAGCAGAATCAGGAGTGGCAGTGATTTTTTAGATGTTCTGTCTATCCATGCCTGCATCACAGCCGTAGAATGCTTGCCTTCTCTGTGCAGAGTCCTGGGTTCGATTCCCAGCACTACATTGACTGAGTGATGCCCTCCTGCCATCTCAGCCTTAGGGAGAGAGGTCAAAGTTAGCTGGGTGAGGTCAAGGTCAGCCCAGGTGTGGTGAGGGTCAGCCTAGGTGAGATCAAGGTCAGCCTGGTGAGGTCAAGGTCAGGCCCAGGTGAGGTCAAGGTCTCCAAAACACCCAGAAAGTTCTACCTGTGCGGATGTTCTATGTGCAGACACATCTGGATGGACCCTTCAGGGACGGGAAAGTAATTAAGACACAAAGCGACAGAATTTGTGAACTTAAAATGAATGTGGTGGATTCTTGGCAACTAAATCATCTCCCTTCACCAGAAGGGAGCAGACGCCAGTGCCGGGGCGTGGCCTCCAGGGGGCGCGCCTTCTGCATGCTCTGCTCTGGGCAGATCTTTTTCAGCATTTTCCTTTTTCTGACCTGGCCATGCTGTCTGTTCACATGGTTATATCAACGACTCCTCCTTCTCACATGCTGTTCTGTCAACGTATCTCCGACGCTGATGGGTGCCCTTAGCTTGGCCTGCCCTTGGGTGGAGATAACAATTCTCTCTCTCCAAAGGAATCAGTCCATGACACTGGAAACCTTCCTGTTCTGCGACCTGCGGAACGTGTAGCCCAGGCAGCTCTGACCACCGCGGTCACCCGTCACAGTACGGCCTGTGCAAACACTGCTAATCAGAGGCTGATCTGCCACGGGCCACAGGCAGCCAGGCACGCCCTGTCTTTCAACTGGAAATACACAGCAAAGTGAGCTTCCGTGTGCATATAATCGCGCCCTGATCATTTTAATTAGAGAATTATAAATACTGTCTAATACCTCAGTCACAACAAACCTGGGTCTCTTAAAGGGAGAAGAGCAGGCAGAATTCCTTGTATTTAATGTGAAGAGATGCACTGTATAAAGACATTCTGATAATTCTCTCCTTTGAGAGTTTTATAGATATTTTCAGCATAAGCACATAAGCACTGGGCACTAGAGGCACATAGAGTCTACTTAGTAGTCAGAATGTCCAAGTCTTGCTTAATCGATCATATATATAATATATGTATGTAATGATTATTACCTAAATTCGAAAGACAATAAAATGAAATCAGTGATTAATATTCTCACTTCAGAGATAGCTCAAGGCCATAATGTCAAGAGGTCTTGATTGTGCTTGGACTTGAAGCTAAGTTAGGAATTTTGGAATGAATGCTACGCAAATGGTGGGAAACTTCCTGCTGGTACAACGTATGCATGGAGCACACTGCTGAGATTTATCAGGATTAACAAAGTAAATGCAAATGTTTCAGGTTGCACATGCACTATGTTATAGCAACTTAAACATACATTAATTTGCTGAGCAGATATAAGGCCCTAGGTTCAATTCTCTGTGATCCAAATATGGTAAAAATATAAAATATTAAAATTAATTTAAAATTATTTGATGAAAAATTAAACAAATGTATTTTTCTATAATATGCAAAATTAAAACCTAAGAGTATTTAAAGTTATTGCAATAAACAACAACAAATAAAAAGTATAGGGTATCATTTCAATAAGGAACAATATAGGGAGGTTTTCTTTTTATTAATTTGTAGCAGCAAAATGACTTACCTGAAAATCCCTCCATTAAGGACTTAGTCATACATTACATGTCGGTGTCCGTGCTAATAAGGCCACATTTCAGATCGCTGTTTGCATGTTCTGTGTTAGGGCCCCTACCTTCTGAAGGCCCAGGGTTCCATGAACAGAGTTTCAACATGTGTGTACTGGTAACTACATATAAGTAAAATCTCTAGGCACACTGGAGAGGAAACCTATGTTGGAAACCCATCTATTAATACAGGGATAAAAAATTCAAAAACATGGATAACTCCACATCCAAGAAATAACAAGAGCAACAGAACGACTTCAGAGTGGGCCAAAGCCAGGGACGTCCACCAAGAGAAGACCCGTCCACGGGCAGACAGGAGACCCGCGTGAGCACAAGGAGTCGTCCTGACTGATGTTGCCTTTCACGGAGCAGAGAAGGAACAGGAGGAGGATTGCTTGGCGAGGCTGTGGAGCCTGGGGCTCCCAGCAAGGCTGGTGGGAGACTGAAGGAGCTGCCAGAAGAGCCTGGAAGCCCCAAGGCACCCCCGTGAGAATGTCCCTACCCCCGTGTCTCCTCTAGCTGCTGAGGAAAGTACTAGAGCCAGTGATTGCACCTGCTTATTCCTCTGGGTTTGCAGCTGACGGCGTGAGGCCAGGTGGGCTGTTCGGGGACCTGCTGCGGCAGCAGCCTGTGCTCCGCTGGACCTCCCCTTGTGGCTGGAGGCGAGGCAGGGAGGTGGGGAGGGAGGCGGAGAGGGAGGGAGGGAGGGGGGGAGGTGGAAGGTGGGGAGGGGGGAGGGGGGAGGGGGGAGGCGGGGAGGGAGGGAGGCGGGGAGGGAAGGAGGCGGGGAGGGAAGGAGGCGGGGAGGGAGAGGTGGGAGGAGGCGGGGAGGGAGGGAGAGAGGTGGGGAGGGAGGGAGAGAGGTGGGGAGGGAGGCGGGGAGGGAGGGAGGCAGGCGGGGAGGGAGGCGGGGAGGAAGGCGGGGAGGGAGGGAGGTAGGCAGGAGGCAGGCAGGGAGGGAGGCAGGGAGGGAGGCAGGATGGGAAGGAGGCGGGGATGGGAGGGAGGCGGGGAGGGAGGGAGGGAAGCGGGGAGGGAGGCGGGGAGGGAGGGAGGAAGGGAAGGAGGGAGGCAGGGGGGAGGGAGGAAGGGAAGGAGGGAGGCAGGGAGGGAGGTAGGGAGGGAAGGAGGTGGCAAGGGAAGCAGGGAGGTGGGGAGGGAGGGGGGGAGGGAGGCGGGAAGGGAGGGAGGCGGGGAGGGAGGGGGGAGGGAGGCGGGGAGGGAGGCGGGGAGGCAGGGGGGAGGGAGGGAGCACATGTGGAACCACTTCTCCTGGGGACCCCGTCCTAGCAGACCAAAGCTTCCTTCATCTTAGCCTCTCCTGGGAACCTCGAGAGATGCCCCCGCATCCCCCCTCACAGCAGTCTCGTAAGGACCCCCCCCAGGGGGGGCAGAAGAATCACGTGTCCTCAGGAGATGAAGGCTTGCTTTCACGAGGGACCGTCGGTTCCCTTCAGAGGAAACCCTGTCACGTGCCAGGGCAAGGTGAGGCCTGCGGAGGCTGTGCTTGCAGAAGCCAGCCTTGGAGCAGTGACATCCGGATGGCGAGGATCATAAGCAGCACTGCGGACGCTGGTGAGCAGCCTTGCTCGACACGGCCAATCTGCAAGGCTCAGGTACTCAGCATCGTCATGTGCTTTAAGCCATGTAACGGAAGCTGTGAAAATGAACGCTGTTTGTTACTTTTGAAAGAAGACATAACTACCAAGCAATAATGGCTCACTATTACCCCAAAATACTGTCCCCCAAATTCCTTCTCATTTCCCAAATGATCTCAGAATTTTTCTTAGAATTTTGAATCCTAAACTGTTGCATTTATTCAATGCAATTCTAAGACATTAAGACAATTTTAATTGACTTGTACATATTATCTCTAGAAAATGACCACTTAAAAAATTTCATGTGTTTTTAGGGCCTGGAGAGGTGGCTCAGGGGTTAAGCCTCTGCCTTGCAGGCAGAAGGTCCTGAGTTCAGATTCTAGACCCCACATATAGACGCCAGGCGGAAGCAGACTGCCAGCCTGCGTTTCTGGTCCTGGTAGGGCGAAGCCTGTGAATCCCAGGGCAGAGTAAACAAGAAGGTGGAGGCGTCCATGGTGGTTCCCAAATTGGTCCGTAGTTCTACATACACATACATGCACACACACACACACATACACATACACACATACATACGCACATGCGCACAATTGGATAAATAAAAAAATTTTAGAATTTCATGTGTTTTGTCTAAATGTAAAAGTCATACCAATTAATGAGGTATCTTGTCCCATGTCAACACATACTTAAACCAAGCAAAGCCCTTTTCTCTGTGAAATCATCCGACGTTATCTCTACTTGGTGAAACCTGCAGGAATCTTCCTTCCTCATTTTGAAGTGTCTGTTGTTGCTACGCTCCTGTCCTCCAACTGGGAGCTTGTGCTCCAGGGCTTTAGCTGCAGCTCAGTGCCGCAGGCCACGTCCCCTCCCCCATCCTCTTTCTACTCTTAAATTCCATGAGATGATCTTTTCCACACAGTCGTTGTCCGGCTGTGCCTTCCACACGGTCGTTGTCCGGCTGTGCCTGGCCATTCCACAGCAAGAGGACACCTCATAGGTTCCATTTCCCGGATGTCCTAAGCAAGGCTGCAGTGAATATGGGTGGGTGGAGGTCTTCCTGACAGATGATGTCATTTTCTTTAGCATGCACCTGCGGTGCTCGGCTGGGTCATAGGCGGTCAAGGGTCAATTTCCCTCAATTTCCCGAGGCCTCTCCCTGCTCTCTCCAGGAGGGCAGGGCTGACGTGGGTGCCCTTCCTCCACCATTCCAAATGCGCATTATCTTCAGTCTTTGCTAGGGTCACGCTTTGGAAGTGAAGAGACATCTCCTTGCCATCTTATGGCTGATGCTGAGCATAATAACTTTGTGCACCTATTGACTCTATATAACCATTTATTTCCAATCAAGTTATTTGGTCTTTTCGTGACTGATTTTTGGGAGTTTCTGGGGTATTCTGGATCTCAGCCCTTAGGGGATGTAGAACCAAGCCTTTCCCGCTGCTCTGTAAGTTGACTCTCTGCCGTGCGCACGTGTGTTCGCTGCAAGAAGCTCTTAGTTCTGCGTGGGTCACGGTTTGCCGCAGCTCGTTTCCCCTGACTCAGGGTCTTCCCCAGAACGCATCCTCCGGTGCTGAGAAGCGCCCGCGCGATGCTCTCCTGTAGACCTGCGTCTTCAGACATCCGAATCTGTCACTCACACAGCTTCTGGATGCGCTTTTCTGGAGACACATAAGATTGTCCAGGGTCTGATGATTGTGTCTTGGTAAACAGCAGCGGGCGAGGCGACGCTTGTGGTTGGTCCATCAGTCTACATATTCAGTCTATGTTAAAGGTAGCAGTTTTCATTTAATATCGTAACTAAACTTATTCTCGATCTGAGGAAATGGTTTCTCTCAAGCTTATTGTGATGGAAGCAGGTCATGGGCTGGAAATCCCACTCATGACTCACCACTCGAATGCAATTACTGCACCAATAAGTAACTTGCTTATGTGCATCACTTCAAACTTAATTGTTTTAGGAGAGAAACTAAAACGTCCATGTCAGGCGGAAGCAAGATATACTTCTGTTTATCATGTCGTTCTCAGACCTGCTAAGGATGAAAAGAGAGAGAAGCCCGCACGCTGCGGTCAGGAGAAGCACTGACTGTGATTGGTCACTTGCGGAGAACACGCCCACCGTCTTGTTTCCCCTGGAATATTGCAAACCTGGGCGCTCAGCATAGGTCCATTCTCAGAAATTCGGCGCTAGAGGGGGGTGGGCGGGCGCCGCCCTCCAGCAGGTCGGGGACACCCAGGGTGGGGCTGCGGGTGAATCCGGTTCCGGTGGATCCGATTCCCGTGGAGTGCGGTGGGCAAAGGTGCATCTTTGGGAAGGTCTCTGGCCGGGGGGCCGAGACCCTCTTAGGTGTCTCGCTGCTTCTCTCTGCAGGTCGGCAGGATGCTGGCGGCCCACGGGGTTCGGGCACCTCCCGGACCTTAGCGCCTCGTTGCGCCTCTACATCCGCGTGTGGGTGACGAAGATCTCCGCGAGCGTGGGGTTCGCAGGGGCGGGGCGCAGGGTCTGGGCGGGGCCGCGGATGCCCAGCCCGCGCCCGGCCCACTCCACGTGTGTGTGGATTGGAGTCGCAGCGCCCCTGGGGGTGACGCGGAGTGGCGGCTTTAGGACCAGGACCCCTCCCCCTCCCGCCCCCCAGCGACTAGGCGGCCTGCAGCGCCCTTCCTCCTTCCTCCCTGGGGAACTAGCTCCTCTCCCCACGCTGCGGCTTCCAGGCGCGGGGCGCGCGGGGACTGTCTACTCCTGCTAAGGGCACAGCGGGGCGCGGGGACTCTGTTCCTCCTAGCTGAGGGCACAGGGTGCCGCCATCATCCCGCCTCCAGAGTCCCCAGGGTAACTGGCAGCTCGGGGTGCCTAGGCTCGTCTCCGCGTCCACCCAGGCTCTGGGCAATGCAAAACCACCCAAAGCTTACTGGCAGCACCGGGGCTTGCAGGCTGGATCTGTTATCCTGGAGATGGGGCGGCCAGCTCTGTGGGATCTGGGCTTCCAGGACCCTCCAAGCTGGGGATCAGGCATGAGCATCACCCAGGGATGCTGCCCCCCTGTCCCTCCCGGCCCTGAGTTACAGTCTCACATCAAACGGTTGTAATAAAGAAGTGGCAGAGCTGCCTGTGGAATCCCACGTCGTGTGGTCGGGAATGTAGGACTGGCCTGGAGTCCGGCCGCCTGCCTCAGTTCCCCTGCGCTGGGATTGCAGCAGGCAATACCAAGTCTGGCTGTTTTTTTTTTTTTTAAGTGTTTTAAAAGCTTCCTGAATGTTAAATTCTCCGTACCTCGACTTCATTCTGGTGTGTTCACCCCCGAGAGCAAACATAGTCCCCAAAGGTCTCAGAACCATTTCAACAGCGCCTCTCCATGAGGTTTGTCGAGAGCAGCCAGTCAAGGAGTCTAACGGCCATTTCATGTAATCGATCAGCCCACGGAACACTTCGCACATCATCAATCAGCCCACGGGTAACACTTCACACCTCACACCTGCAAATCAAACCCCAAGTAGACTCCTGCCTGACCCCAAGACTGCTTGCCTTGGTCGCCACTTGGTCCGAGCGCATGTCCCTCTCTGTGGACGTCTCCCTGGCGAGGGCGTCCTGGAGGAGTTGGGGGGCGGGTTGGTGCGGGCTGCTCGGGAACCTGTGAGTGGGCTCGCGGCCTCTCCCCGCGCGATCCACAGGACGCAGCAGCATCTCCGCCTGGGCGGCGCGTGGCGAGGAGGTGCGGCTTCCAGCCGATTCCCTCCGTTGGGATGATGTGCTGCTCTCCAGTGGTTGGGTTGACAGAAATGTAGATAAATAACTTGGGGCGGCCTCATTTGCACAGGGCAGCCTAGGGTCCCCCACAATCACCTTAGGGGTACCTCATCTGTGTGTGGGCAGTATTGGGTCCTGATCTATCTAACCTACGCTGGCTCACAAGCGGGAAAGTACAGTTTTTTACCTATTTATCACATTGTGAAATATATTTGCCTCACAGGCCGGGTTTACTCTATATCGTTTCACACCACACTCATTTTTTTATGTTCCCATCAAGATTTGATCAGATCCCCCCCCCCCCCCACACACACAGGTCAGAGCCAAAGGAACGGAGGATATCTCCAGAGAAGACACAGTGGGAGGAAAAGGAGGGCAAGGAGAGGGGGGGAGGGAGGAAGAGAGCGAGAGAGAGAGAGAGAGAGAGAGAGAGAGAGAGAGAGAGAGAGAGAGAGAGAGAGAGAGATTGAAGAGCAGGCGAGCGTGTTTTCCCGGAAATGTCCGCTAGAGGGAGACCTGCCGGGCGGTGCACAGGAATAAACACTGTGCAGCAGCTGTCCAGAGGAATTTGACTTAACGCCCACCTCGAACAGCTTCCAGTGAGTGCGCTGAAGGGCACTTTGCGACATCAGATCGGAAGAACGCGACGGGAGCAACCTAGCTGTCCTCTACCTCCGCCGCCTGAGTCCTTTCGGTCACCTTTCCAGCTTCCAGGGAGTCTGCACTGGTCCAGATGTCCAGCTCAGAGTTGTCCCCTCCATACACACAGAAAGGACTCAGAACCTAGTTTCCTGCTTCCAGTGGCGACTATAGGAAAAGAGCACAGAAATGGGGTTTTGCTTTTTCCAAGTATTATCCCCCCGTTTAGTCTGAAGAGGCAAGAATGGCATTCATGGTTCTTAACATTTTAAAATCGAGGTAAACAGACTCAGTTATTCCACACATGATCTTTTCATTATATGTGTAAACCTAGAAGTTGTTCCAAGCACGTTGGACAACATGGCTTAAGCTGTTTCTTCAAGGAGTATTATGCTCCCGTGCAAAAGCTCTCAAATGTTGCTTGATATCTGTGAAAATCATGGGGCGAGGGGCGGACGTCGGGGACATTGCTTGGCTTGGTTATTGGACCTGAACAGAGAAGCAGGAAAAGGGGGGCGCAGGGAAGTTTGTGTGTTTGCTTCATTGGGGATCAAGGCTGTGCAATCTAATTCACCTTAGGTAAGAGGGGATGTCGATGGATGGTGGATTTCAACTAAGTTGACGACTGAGTCTGAGGCGCCGGGGGGGGGAGATGCTCGGGTTCGGGGGGGCCTTCTCGGTTTCGGGGGGATGCTCGGGTTCAGAGAAGCAAGTGTGTGGAGCGCCTGGCAGAGCCGGCCCGGGCGGGCGCGCGCACCGCGGCCAGCCTACTCTCGCGGCGGCCGGCGGCGCCCCGCTCTGCCCGAGCCCCGGCAGCAGGATCGCGTGGGCCTGGAGGCCGGGCTGGGGGGCTCCCCACCGCCGCGCCCGCAGCGCCCCCCTTCCCTCCGCTTCAGCAGCCGCGAGCCCCGCGCGCGCCGCAAGCGGCGGGGCGGGGAGACCTGGCGCTCGGCCCGCGGCTGCTGACGTCCGCCCCGCCGTGGACGCGCCGCTCGGTGCGCGGGGGCTGCCGACTTCGGAGCATCACTTTGCCCCAAGGCACCGGCGCGTCGGCCGCCGCCGCTCGGACCCGGCCCCCCGCCGGGCGCCGCGTGCATCTCGGGGCCCCGCGTCCCCGCCGGCCTGAGCAGGGCCGGCGCGCCCCCACTCGCCCCGCGCGGAGCCCCCCGCGCCCCGCGCCTCGGCCGGCACGCGAGGATCGCAGACTGAGAGGTGCTCCCGGGGGTCGCCCGCGCGGCCACCGCACCTCGGCTGGATTTGGGGGAGCACAGATCTTGTGGGGAGCCGGCACGGCGTCCGCGGCGAATCCGCACCTGCAACTTGTTATGTGAAGGTTCGTCTCCGCCCTGCGCGTGGGGCGGCGGCATCAAAGTTTCTCTCCCTTCCCGGAGGAACCGGGGCTCCGGATCGTCGCTCCTCCCCGCGCGGACTCCCCGGGCCTGCGGTGAGGGGATCGCGGGGCGCGCGGCGCGGGGACCCGGCGCGGTCGGGGAAGCCGCTGTGGCCGGGGACTCCCCGGGCGACCCTCGCTGGGCGTCAGGGCCGGATCGCCCCGGGACGCCGGGGCCGCACGGTGGATGTGAATCACCTTGACGCCGGCTTCGCCTCCGCCGGGAAGTCGCGGACAGGCCCTGCGCCCTGCGGGACCTCGGCTGGCGGCCGCGGGATCCGCGCTCCGCGGCTGCGGAGGAGGCTGAGCCGAGGACGCCGGGGGACGCTCGCTGGAGACTGCAGGTAGGCAAGGGGGGAACCCCATCCTGCCCAGATGGGCTTCCAGAAGGGCGGCTGCTTTCCCGAGCCCACCCAGGCTCGCCTCCTCCTTTCTTTGGCACCCCGATCTTCCCGGGGTCCCCTCAAGACGCTTGACCTCCGCCGCTCACCCGGAAAGCTCGCTCTCCCTCCTGGCGAGGTGGGGACCCCGCGGCCCCGAGCCACGCAAAGCTGCACCTTGCAGAATTTGCGAATGTCCAACTTGATTTCATTTAGTTTATCGAAGGGTGCGTTTCCTGTGGGCAGGAATTATGGGAAATCACTGGCCCCGTCGTGTACGGCCTCCACCTTCCTCCCGGAAAGTAGTTTGTCCGTGTGCAAGTTGTGTTGCTGTGAGTTGGTGAGTGCTGAACAGAGGACACCATTATCTGTGAACCCAACCACAGGAGTGTGTCCATAGGCCTGTGTTTAAAAGGACAGAGGCTTCTCTCCTCCCTGCCTCTCTCTCTCTCTCTCTCTCTCTGTCTCTCTCTCTGTTTCTTCTCTCTGTGTATATGTCTTCCCTCTCTGATAGAGCACGGCACGTTGACAGTGCAAAGGGAACGTGTCATCTAGGCTGTTTCTGGCCTTATCTGAAGTTTCTATTTAAATATCAACCCCTTTTAGCCAAGTGTCAGTTTGGCTTAGACTTCAGCTAGATAGTGTGTCTTCCGTTCAGCATGGTTGAGGGTTCATTATTTTAGCACTGGGGAAAATTTTAAAACTCAATGTTTTAAGGAAGGGTTGGGAGGGGGGGTGTAATGTCCTGGGTGAAAACAGCCCCAAATTAATTTGGAAGGGCCATAGGCTCCCCCAGGAGCTGGGGTGGAACAGTGATGAGAGGAGTGAAGGATCCATCCGCAGCATGCAGTGGGGGGGGGGCAAGGGACCACCAAGGGAGCATTTCTTGAATGACACGTGGGGGAACAGAGTCATGCGGAGGGTTTGTCCGTTCCTCACACGTGCGGTGTGAATTCCAAGATATCCTGTGAAGCACAAGCTCTGATCTCAGTAACCTTTCCTTCTGCCCCTGGGTACCTGGCCCGGGATTGCCTTTCCTTCTGCCCCCTGGGTACTGGCTCAGGATGGCCACTAGTGGAGTTTGGGATGATTGCTTCTCCCTGCCCTCTGCCTGCCTGCCCCTCTCCCTGGCTGCCTCCTCTTCCATCTCTTTCCCTCCTCTGTCTCTTTCCTCCTCCATCTCTTTCCCTCCTCCATCTCCCCCATTTCCCTCTCTCTGCTTCTCTCCTCCCTTCTTGCCACCACCGTCTTTCACTGCCAGGCTCATAGCAGCAGGCCTGAGACCTCAGACTCTGTGTTCTCCTCACAAGGCGGCTCAGAGTCAGTTTTCCTGAATGGAAATAAGTTAAAACCTGGATGGAACATTGTGTATGTGGTAGATGTGGAGCCGGCAAGCTGCCACTCAGGTGGGAGCAGCAGCTGGGTCCCCAGGGGTGGGAAGAGTCTGCCAACAGAGAGTGCCATGCTGTTAGGGGCAGCGGCTCTGCCGAGGGAGAATTAGGTGTGTGTGCATGCGTGCACATGTGTGTACACTGCGTGCGTGCACATGTGTGTATGTGCGGGCATGCGTGTGCACTTGTGTGTATGCATGTGTGCTTGTGTGTACATACGTGTGTGCATGTGTGTGTGTACATACGTGTGTGCATGTGTGCGTGTGTACACGTGTGCATGCATGTGTGAGGATGCACACACATGAACAAGTGAGCTCTCATCTTCAAGAATCAGTCTTGAGATCCATTTGAACGTATTTACCTCCAAGGTCAGATTCTTAACTTTGCAACTACTTTGGAAAGACTGGAGATTGCTAAGAAAACAGGTTTCACTTGCAGTTGTTGGCAGACAAATAATTTGTTCTCAAGAACAAAGTGCTTCGAGTAGGGCACTGACCCTTAGCATATGGCCTCTGGTGCTCCTCATGTTGATGAACCGCCTTCTCCAAGGAAAGAGGTCAGGCTAGTGGGGAATGATCTCCGATTTCCCTCATATTTCTCCTCTCCTAGAATTTACCCTGTCTTCCTTCATAGTGTCATGGCCGTCCTCCACGTGCATGGTGGAGCTGACCGGTGTCCAGTATCCATCTATCATTTGAAATGTGCACTCATGGACCATGGGTAACTGAACTTTTAACTGTAAACATGCTCTAACAGTGAGGTTTTTTTTTTTTTTTTAGGGGGCGTAACTACTGTATTGATCAGCTTGGTAGAAGGTAACTTGAGGTAATCAATGTATTGAACTTGGTTAGATGGTGACCTGAGGTTATCAATGTTTTGATTGGTTAGATGGTGAGAAATCAGTAATCAGTGTGTTGATCGGTGAGATGGTGACCTGAGGTAATCAGTGTGTTGGTTGGTTAGATCCTGAGGTAATCAGTGTGTTGATTGGTTAGGTGGTGACTTGAGGTGTCCTGGTAGCAGTCCTTGCTGGAGAAAGCGGATCAGCGTGCTCCCCGACTGTTTTGCATATTCATCTTTAACCCCAACGGTGCAAAGTATTTCAGGAGCTTCCGTGCGAGACCCAAAGAGGGCCAGTAGCTCGGGCCTCAGGATCTCCCCACTAACAATAAAGTCACAGGGCTGGTTTGCGCCAGAAGCTGGGGCAGTGCTGAGCACAGTCGTCCCCGGGCCTTGATTTCCGTTTCGGTGTCCATGGGATTTCCATGACATTCCTCAGTTCCTCCACGGTCGAGCTGAAAATGGGCCATTAGGTACCTTTTCTCTGTGTGGTATCCGTGGCACTGTGGTATCACAGTTCTGGATTCTTCCATGAGGTGGTTTTCTTACACAGTACCGCTTATGCCCTTCGGGGGCACCGCTCGTGGGTGTCATTTGCTTGGAGAGCTTTTGCGTTGGAAACCCAGCAGCACACTTGGCTACAGAGGAGCTGGCGGCCCCGGGGCCACGTGGCCCCTCCCAGGAGGCCTTCCACGGCGCGTGGTTGGCGTCTGCCCAGCCTCGTGCACGTCGGGTTGGTCTTCACACTCTGTGTGGAGCAGGCAGAGAGATCTAGAAGCTTCTTGGAGGTCACATGGCCCCTCACCGACCGTGTCCACATGGCGGCGCTGTTGCGATGCCTAAGATCCCCAGCAAGCCACAGGGACACGTCTTAGGCCACATTTAAACCAATGGAACAATTGGAATTTTCTTTAATGGCAGATTTTCTGACAATATTCTTAAACCCAAATTAACAGATATCCACAAGGATGTTTTGCTGTCCATTACTGAAATGAATTCTTAGGAAACAAAAGGATCCATCTCTGTCCAAGTGTCTAGTCATGACTGTTTCGTCTCACGTGTGTGTTGACCTGTAAGTCACATCTACAGAAGTGCAGGTCGCTCTCATTTCCGCCCAGCATTTTTATGTGGGATGTGGGCTCTGAACTCAGGTGCTTCTGTTTTCGAAGCTGAGACTTACCCCGAGCCATCTGTCCAGCCTTTGAGAAGATGTGATTTCTTAGGGTGATTTGATGTCTACATATTACTCATCAATTACCATGTCATGTTTTAGATGTCTATGTGATATTCTTGCATTCTTGAGATGACTATAAGCTTAGATCTCAAAATGTGGAAGACAATAGAAAAGGAATAATCGGCAGCTACTTGATAGTTAAGTTCTGCCAGTTCTAACCTTGAGTTCCTCCTCTCCGTTATCTCAGTTGGTCTGCAGACCCGTCTGAGGGGTTTTTCCTTTCACAGCAGACAGACCTCTCAGCTTAGGAAAGTTCTAGTCTTGGTCCAGAGGTGCCACCGTTAGAAGAATGGGGTGTGGACCCAAGAACCCGGGCTGGCTACTCCTGCAAGCTAAGTCGTCAGGACTCCTGGGAGAAGTCAGGCGGACACCATCAGCCAGTCGTGGAACTTGACGGATCTCACGCACGTCAGCTCTGTGGTCTGTGGTCACCGCTGCCAGCAGAAGCTTCCCAGCCTGGTGGAGTTCTCATGCGCATTGTGTTTGTCTTGGCTGGGGGGGGGGAGGTGGATGAGTGTTTGACCTCCTTTTTCTTCAGGAAAGGCAGAAATCCCACTTTTAGCACTTAAGTCATGAACAGTGCTGGACTTGATCCATCAAGATGCAGCACAGTGCAGCCTGCGGGGCACGCGTGCTTCCGAAAAGGAGGTGCATGCATGCATTGGTGAGAGGAAAGCTTGTAAGCTGCTCTTACGGTCTGCAGGGGAAGCATCTGAGTTTTAACCCTCGTCCAAACCCAAGGAGTCCCTTGCTGTTTGCAAATGCCCCGGGAGCCCGAGTGACTCGCTGGTCTTTCCTCATGAGCTCGTATTTGAGGCCCCTGTTCTTGCCTGGCCGGCTGGTGGCCAGTCAGTCAGGGTCAGCTCTGGTCTCCAGACGCTTGTTGCTCTAACACTGGTTCTTAGACCCACTGGGCCTGGCTTCCATCACAGCTGGTACCTCGACTGTGTTCTGGATGTCCACCCAAGTAGCCTGCATGCAGAATCGATGGAGCCCAGCTTCAAGTAGATGTCTGAAGGGCTGTTTGGGGGAAGAGACACGGAAAAGACCTCATTGTGACTTGTCGGCAGCTTTCCGCGTTTGCTGATCTTGCCTCACGTGCAAAGCCCTGCATGTTTAGACAGAAGCGCAGCTGATGACACACGCTGTCTCTGCCACGCACCGTCACTCAGCAACAGCCAAACCCACAACAGACACCTTGGCCTGTCGTCCCAACAGGACAAGGTTGCTCTGAGTCAGTTTTCTCAGGGTTGATGACTTCAATTAAAAAGCAAATTCACAAGGGAGACGTGTGGGCTGCCTCTCAGTGCGTCCCAGCTCCCTGTAACTACAATGAATAAAACAGCACAATGAACCAACTCAAGTTGAATGTCTTCCAGTGCTGTATCCCCTTCGGCCCCCACGCCTGCTGGAAGCTACCCACAAGGAAAGCGCGGTTACTAGAAAATGTTGCTGCTCTTGTCCGAGGACTCAGGTTCTGTCCTGTCTGCATTATAGTCGTGTTTCATGGAGCGATTCTTCTTCCCGCGTTTGCCTCTTTTCCTTCTTTCTAGACTCTCCAATGCTGTTTGGCTTCCTCTATTCAACAGCATCGATTACAAGCTTGAAGAAGATTAACTGAAAGGTTTAGGTGGAAAATTATGTTCTGGCATTGTATTGAGTTCTAAAAGCCGATTAGGAGAGGAGAGAGCTGAGTCCTGGGTGAAGCCCCCATGCCGTAGCCCGAGGGTCCTGCCCACTGCCACGCTGATCTGCAGAGGGTCAAGCGGTCAGAACCTGGCTAATGTGAATGCTCACTCTCTGATCCTAGAGCGCACCGAAGAAGTCCTGGCAGGTTCCCTGAAAACCACACAAATGTGGATCATGCTGGTGCCACCCTGTAGAATCACACTGGCAATCTCAACCCCCAACCCTGCTGCCCAGAGTGCGATGGTGGCGGACTGCTTGTGTTTGTTGATTTACACAACCAGGCATGCATTGTGTGTACTTTTTCAACAGCAAAATGTGAGTGCATTCCTGCACTTTCTAGAACACTGCATGCCATTTCTGCCTTCCATCACAGCAGTGAAGAACATACCTTTGTAAAAGAGACATGTTATTAGTAAGTTCTCTGTAACATTGCGTCTCCATGTGAGGTCTGATTACCTCGTCTACTGTGAACTTAGGAGTACATTCTATGTGTGTGTGTAATGTCCAGTGGCGTCAGAAGAAGTAAATGGCACAGTGTGGAAAGAGAAGGATGGCTGCTGCGTCTTAGCCAGTGACTCCATGGAATGTGGTCTGCTTCTTTAGTCTCTCCCTATGAGAACTAATTGCGTTGCCAAGTTTTCCCAGAGAAGACTGGAGAGGAGACATTCAGGTATATGATAGGAGGCCCTTGGGGGAATCAACATGCTTTTGTGATGTTAACGAGCAGTCTGCAGCTCCTAGGCCCTCGCAGGAGACTGCAGCTCCGATGTGGAAGTGGTCAGGACCACCATGAAGCGGCACAGGAGCTGCAATGAGAATTGAGGGCAAAGCAAGGAAAATATCTGATATGCGGCACGGAGTTCCTGGCTTTGCACCCCGCTGAGCTTCTGCCTTGTGAGTTTCTGGGTGGCTGCATTCAGTTGGGCTTATTAACTGTTCCTGTTGATCTTGGTGCATCTGCTGGTATTTACAAATCAAACTGGTTCGGAGATGAGGACTCACTGCATCTGTCAGCCCGGGAATCATCACACTGGTGGTCATTCTGGGTGTGTGGTGCTGGCTTGGTCGTTAGCTGTTAGACCACTCATGTGGACTTATCCAATTAATCCTCACACTTCTGTACGGTCCAGAGAGCCTATGACCCCGATAGTCAGTGTTCCTGTCTGTGCTTCCCAGCACCGCCAGCGCCCCAGAAACACACTTCCTCTCCAACACACTCAGTCTTCCAGTCATGGGAGATGGGCGCCATGCAGCATGGACCTACCTCTTCCTGGGGTTTGAAGAGAGACTCTGCTCCTAGCAGCTGGCTCTGGGTGTGACCATCCCACTATGACATCCACCCCCTGGCTCAAATTCCATCCCACTCAGAACCTCATCTACTTTTAAAAAAATAATTTAAATGTTTTAAAAAATATTCTCACGATTATGAAAACAGAAAAATAAACAAATAAAATTGAGTCTTCCATCCACAGTGTTGGGCTTGTTAGTGGCCTGCAAGTCTTTGTCAAGTTCTACAATTTAGACAACTTTTATTATTAGATTTACTACATGTATTTTTAGGGTGATAATTTTCTATCAGTCAATGTTTTCCCTGATGCTAAAGTTTCATTAATGTTATTGTTGTGTAAAATTTTGATCTGTTGTTATATTGGGCTATATATCCACAAATGTGTCATTGCTATGCATCAGTCATTAAAATTGATATTTATGCAATTAGAGATGGTCTCCTTTGATAGATGTTCCTTGCACATTAGGGATCTCTCTCCATTGATGAAATTCATGCCCTGCATGCTAGGGGTGACCTTCTATGGATAGTGTGTCTGCCCAGCGTGCTAGGCATGTCCTGCATTGGCCAAGTGCCATGCTAGGGAAGGCCCTCCATGGATAGAATGGTTGCCCTGCATGCCATGACACCTGGTTTTGCTCTCCAGCAACGTGCAGGTGAGTGCTGCACCCTGAAATCCTGGGCATGGGAGGCGGGGTCCAGAGGCCCGTGGCCAAGGCCATCCCACGCTGCTTGGTGAGTCCAAGGCCAGCCTTGGCTGCTGGGCACCTGACTTAAAGACAAGTTTTCCTTTCGATACTTGTGACATGAGCATCTTCTTCACCTTAGAGGTTGGCTTTTCTACTCCTTGCAAACGTGGAAGGTTGAGAAGACGGCCACAGGTCCCTGCAGGGAACCAAGCCCAGAAGCACAGCTTCCCTCAGAGGCCATGTGGACACCCCAACATTCCTCCTCCCCCCTCTGTGCCCCTTCCAGAAACTTCCTTTGGCATCTTATGTGTTTGTAGGATACAATGCTTTTGTTGGAGATGCCTGGACACCGCTCCAGTCCTCAGGAGAGGTAACCATTTGCCACCAGTCGTGAATCTCCCCATCTTGATTTCCTTTCATGTTGGTTGTACAAGGATAAAAAGGACTTCTATTACAAGACAATTTTCACTAGCATGGCTCCATTTCTGATGAGTAATTGATTTTTACTGCTTATTCCTATAGCTCACAGTTTAGTATCTCCCATTTAACTTTTTATAGCATATCTGATGACATGCATTTATCATTTAAAAACCTGTGTCAAGTCTATCCATCTTTCTTGTTATAATTTCTGCCTTTAACTACTTGCATAAAAGCTGAACCATTGGGCAATCATTTTATTATTCACATCGTCTTCTGTCTTTCAGTCTTGTGTTCCGATTAATTGCCACTGAGCTAATTATATTAAAATATTGAAAAAAGATCTTTTTAAAATAAATTCCAAAATAACCAATTATCTTCTGATCACTCCTTTAATTTATAATAGGGAAGTACAATGCAGGTGTAAATTAATGTTCAGATGGAAAGTGATGTGATGATATTTCCGAGATGAAATTTCCTCTTTTTCCTTTGGACAACTTACATATTTCAGTCAGGAGGTTTCATGGGGATGTCACTTTCCTGCCTTGAAAGTTTGTTTTATTTATTGTTAGCTATTCATTTATTCATTTTTTTTGTGTGTGTACACCAGAGAGCACTGTGTGCGCCTTTGAGCAACAAAGGTGACTTGCAGAGTCACCGTGGGGTGTTTCTACCTCCCTTTTGCTTTTGGGGTCTCCCAGGCTCTGCTTTCCAGAGTGGGAAGTGCAAGGTGCCACCATTTGGGCATGCTAGGCAGAAACCCGGAGTCATCTCTCCAGCCCAGTGACTGGCACTCATGTGACTATTGAACAACTTACATATTTTTGTCAGGAGTTTTGTAGAGACTGAGGTCATTTCCCACCTTGACAGTTTTGCTTGACCTGACTGCAGCTCCCCTTGCTAACTCAGCTCCGGCAAGCTGCACCCTTCTCCAGACAGAGATTCAGAAGCAAGCCAAGCCCCTGGTTTGTGTCACCCCTGTGAGTTGAGGCACCGTACTCCAGCCAGGCAAGGCACCTTAGCATACACGAATCACCAAATTTCACACGTCAGCCTAAAGCATTATTATTCCGAAGTCACCAACACAGGGAGCATTTCACAATGTGCTATTCACAGCTGTGTGAGACGAAAGACACTTTAGAAGACAGAGCATTTTAAATATTTTACCATAGATCATTTTGTTACAGAAGTTACATTAGGATGAAACCGGCTAGTGAAACATCTGTCTTGCTTTACCACCCATGTATCCAAAATAGCTGGAGAAATTCCTTCTGCAATCAAGTTTCTTGCTATATGGCATTCTTTCCAGTATGATAGACCCTACAATGTTTCCTATGAGGCAGAAAGCGCTGCTAGGAAATTAATGAGCTGAAATTTGCTGTCATCTCTGAAACAAGGGGAGACTGTCTGCTGGTCTCTTCTGTGGAGACGAGAGCTGGACAGCGAATGTTGTTCTTTCAGGAAGTCCACACACACAGCAGAACGCAGCATGCTTTCTGTCTATAAGAGGTGCACATTTGATTTTACAAGATTTAAACCGCATAAAGACCTGTTCTTATTGACAGAGAAATGTGTAGCATATTTGTTTATTTGTACAAATGAGGGGCTGGGGGTGTATCTAGTCATTAAACTCAGTGTTGATGTTTGTCTCTTGTGTTCTGCTGTGAGCTTTGAGATGAGGCTGTGCAGAAGCAGGAGACTGACACGGGAACACGCAGGTGGAAATCTCATGGATGTACTGGGAGTGGCCAGTGTGTGGGGTGTGGACAGGGAGGGGCCAGCCTGTGGGACGTGGTCAGGGAGGGGCAGCCTGTGGGCGTGGTCAGGGAGGGGCAGCCTGTGGGCGTGGTCAGGGAGGGGCAGCCTGTGGGCGTGGTCAGGGAGGTGCCAGCCTGTGGGCGTGGTCAGGGAGGTGCCAGCCTGTGGGCGTGGTCAGGGAGGGGCAGCCTGTGGGGTGTGGTCAGAGAGGGCAGCCTGTGGGCGTGGTCAGGGAGGGGCAGCCTGTGGGGTGTGGTCAGGGAGGGGCCAGCCTGTGGGCGTGGCCAGGGAGGTGCAAGCCTGTGGGGTGTGGTCAGGGAGGTGCCAGCCTGTGGGCGTGGTCAGGGAGGGGCAGCCTGTGGGCGTGGTCAGGGAGGGGCAGCCTGTGGGGTGTGGCACGCTGGCGCAGAAGGAAGGCGTGTGGTCGCCACCATCTCACACATGACCATCCTATCCTGACTGTTGTGCTTTATCTGTTTTCTCCAAACTACTTAGGCAGTAGAGGTGGAAGGTTGCTTTTCTTTCAGTATCATGTTTTAATATGGAGCATAACTTCTGGAAAGTGGACCGTCTCAGGATGAGCGACCAGTCCCCGTGTCCCAAGAGGAAAAGGTTTTATGCAGAATAAAAGCATTCTGCTTCTCCACTGTTTCCCTTGACTTTGCTTCTCTGTGGGCCACGTGGCACAAGGAGAGTCACACGGTCCTGGGACCTCTCAGTCCCAAGGGGATAACCAAGAAAGGCTACTGTGCATTGAGGCTTCCCAGGGCTGTGGGACCGCGACCCCAGAGGGACTCCAGGGAGAGGCCGAGCAGAAGGGCTAGGGCTGGCTGGGGCAGGCCTGGGCATATTTCTGGCAGGAACAGCCCACGGGTTCCTGAGGACCCGAACCAAAACCTTGGGCAGCAGATGTGGGAGACACAGGTTTCCCAGAGAAATTTAGTCACATGACTAAACTGGGAGCATCCTTCCATCCTTGGTTTGGCAGAGGAATGTGGGTGGCTTCTTTAAATCTTAGGCGCATGTCGGGATGCTCTAAAGCCATCCCGACGCCACGCAGGCCCATCACGGGCAGCGGTCAGAGGGCAGCGCCTACCCGCGTCAGATGCAGAGCGCCGGGTTCAGATGGATGCTCACGGCTTCGACTCCCTTCGCGCACTTTTGGCTGTTTCTGCCAGTTCCTCGTTCTGAGCACTTCGGTGCAAAACACGACACGCATTTGTGTCTTTTCAATTTGTTTGGTTTCATAAAGTCCATGAACACATAAGACATACCCTGTACTCCTAAGTCAATGAAAACATGTCATACCCTGTATTCTGAGCTTTTTAAGTTAGTGATAGAATATTCTGTCTAGATTTTTTTCATTACTTTAATTCACCACTTATTCTCTTTATGTAATAATTACATTAGGTTCCAATAAATTATTTTGTTGTATTAGAGTTATTTTCTAGGTGATTTTCTCTTTTTCTCTTAATGATTTTTATTGTATTTTTTAACTTCTAGATTTTTGAGATAAAATTTCTTTATTATAGTATGTTTTCTTCTTCAAATATAAGCTTATATTTCTTGGAAGAACTAAATATATGTGAAATATCACTAAAAGTGTTGCTTTTTATGATGTATGCTTTTGGACATCTCCTATTTAATTTTTAACATCAAAAAGCACCATGCTATGGTAAAAAGAAAATTTACATATTCGAATGCAGAGTATTGAATAGGTTTAGCCCTAACTCTAAAAGAAATCAATTCCCACCAAGCAGTTATATCTATTTATTTGCTGCAATGTGATGCTGTAGTATGGGCGTATAATTTATACTTTTGCAATCAGATTTCGTAATGATGCTGGTGCATGTGTTTATTTCAAAGATGGAATCAGCTTAATGTGTGTATTGCCTCTGTACATGCTATTGCTGTGTAGAAGAACCTTCAGATCAAGGTTCTTAGCAACGATGAAGCTAACGATATGTAGTTACTCACCACGGTCTTCATGTTGGATGATAGATTTCTGGAATGGAGCCTTCCCCGTGTGACTGGATGCTTTGAGTGACACCTATTCTGCCCGCCACCTGCCTCTACTGTACCAAACTGTCTCTTCCTGTGGTTTGAAATGTCCCTAGGTCTATCACGCAGAGAAGATCTCGGGATGTGTCTGGCAGTACCTGGTTTATTTCACATATAGCAGCATATTGTAAGTTCACCTGTACTGCCCCAAATGGCAGTATTTCCCACTGAAGGCTGCATACTATTCCAGCAGGTATTTCTGTTGTGCATTTATGCATCATCAGGCTCTTGGGGTCTTTACCACTGAGAACCTGCATGTGAGGACATCCCCGCTGCAGACTTATCAAACCTGCAGAGCCCACACAGACGTGAGCCTGTCAGATCGTGTGGTTTCTCTGTGTAGATGCGTTCTAATGTTTACTCACTAAAGGTGTACACATTCCCTATTCCACATCTTTGCCAGCACTGATTTTTCCCATCTTTTTGCTAATGGCCACTCAAGCAAATGTGAAGTGGCTTCCCATGGTGACTTTAGTCTTCAGTCTCCTGGTGATAAGAGATATGGAATGTTTTCCTGCATACCTTCTGGCCCTTGGCACATCTTCTTTTAGAAACACCTGTTTCAGGTTTTAGTTGTGCTAGGGTGGGCCCACGGTTTGTTTCTTCCTGTGATTAAGTTGCTTGACTTCCTGTTGTAAATATTACCTCTCAGCAGATGTGTGCAGTGAGAACACTTTTTCCCACTCTGAAAGTTCTCTCTTCAGCTGCCTGTAATCTTGCCGAGCAAGAGGCTCCAAGTCTGACGTCCCCGGCATCTATATGATGGAATGATGACGTAGGGGCTGAGGCATCCCATGTCCACTCTGAGCTTCCAGCCCTTCTCTTATGCATATTATCTTGATCTCAATTCCATTGTGTGATGCAAAGTCTGATATAAGATCCTAAATCTCCCTCTGCGCCTGGAAGCCTCGACTCCACACGTGTCATTGCTCAGAAATACCTTCCTCTCTAGTGCGCGTGGAGTCCTCAGGGTGGCTTGTTCCTTTCTAGTGAGATCGTTGTTAAGTTTAGGCAGAAGCAACACCAAGTTCCATGAATGACAGAATTCTGTAAAGGTGTTGAGCATCTGCTGTTGATCCCTAATCCTGAAACCTTTTCTCAGATGTGTCTGAGCAGCTTGCCACGTCCCGTGCAGCCCAATGAGTTGAGCTATGTGCATGAATATCTTGCTGTCTTCTGTTATGGTTGCATTTCGATGTCAACTCGACAGCTGCAGACTGTTTGGGGGCAGCTGTGGAAGGTTAATGGTTGGAATGGCCCCTGAACCAGTCTGCAGGTCCTTGACTGACTGCTGTGGAGAACCAGCCCATAGTGGGCGGTACTTTGCAGTGGTGGGGGGATAATAGGAGGTGCAAGGAGGAGGACTCGCTCCTCCCTGATCCGGTGTGGACTTGCTGTGCAGTCCCCTCTGCGCACACTGCTCGCCTTCAGAGCGTCTGGCCTTCTTTGCTGCTGCTGCTGCCGCCTCCGTCCTCGGCTGACTTGGAGCTTCCCCTTCTCCACCACGGTGCTGCTGTTCCCGCTGCCCTTGGAGCCTGGTCTCTGGGCCTTGCTGCTGTTCCCTGTTCATCGCCGACGTCGGAGCCCAGCTGTTCTTCACTGACGTCAGAACCAGCGTCCTCGACCCTCCAGAGGAGCAAAGGCTTGAGACCTTCTTGGGATCGTTTGGCTTTGCGGAACATTCCAGCCAGGAAAGAGGCTGCTGCAGGCGGCTACTTTGAATGACACTATTTTTATTGTGAGTTATTTTTTTAATAAACTTATTTATAAATACATTCTATAGATTCTGTTTCTTCAGAGAACCCTGACTAATACACGTGGTATGACCCAGTTTCATCACTCACTCAACTACGACCAAAGTCAGTAAGATGAAAACCAGGGTATGAGCCGGCGAGATGGCTCCAGGGCTCTGCTCCTTGCTTACAAGCCTGGAGACCTGAGTTCAATCCCTGGAAGGCCACGCAGTCGAAGGAGAGAACTGACTTCTCAGAGTTGACCTCTGACCTCTACTCATGCACTGTGGCCTGCATGTGCTCCATCTCTCTCTGTCTCTATGTCTCTCTCTCTCTCCCTCTGTCTCTTTCTCTTTGTTGTCTTTTTCAAATAAATATAGCAGAAACGTGTTTTAAAAATAAAAATAATAATAAAGAAAGGCCAGTGTGGAGGCTGGGAAGCCCGGGAACATGGATTCCCGTCGTGTCTGCTGGCCTGCGAGTGAGCACAGACCCTCAGACCCTGCGGCCACATCTCTGAGAGTAACCGTCACTCAGTGTGGGCCAGGTGTGTCGCTTACAGCAGAACAGGTGCAGCAGCCACCTGTGCATTAGGCGAAGCTACGCCAGGACTGTGTATTAGACACAGAGAGAAGAAACAGAATGTATAGAATGCAATATATAAAAATAAGTTTATTAAATTAACTTACAATAAAAAATAATGTCCTTCAAAGTAGCCGCCTGCAGCCGACTGGAATGTTCCGCAAAGCCAAAAGACCCCGAGAGGGTCTCGAGCCTTTGCTCCTCTGGAGGGTCGAGGACGCTGGTTCTGACGTCAGTGAAGAACAGCTGGGCTCCGACGTCGGCGATGAACAGGGAACAGCAGCAAGGCCCAGAGACCAGGCTCCAAGGGCAGCGGGAACAGCAGCACCGTGGTGGAGAAGGGGAAGCTCCAAGTCAGCCGAGGACGGAGGCGGCAGCAGCAGCAGCAAAGAAGGCCAGACGCTCTGAAGGCGAGCAGTGTGCGCAGAGGGGACTGCACAGCAAGTCCACACCGGATCAGGGAGGAGCGAGTCCCTCCTCCTCGCACCTCCTATTATCCGCCCACCACTGCAAAGTACCGCCCACTATGGGCTGGTTCTCCACAGCAGTCAGTCAAGGACCTGCAGACTGGTTCAGGGGCCATTCCAACCATTAACCTTCCACAGCTGCCCCCAAACAGTCTGCAGCTGTGGAGTTGACACCAAAATGCAGCCATAACAACTTGACTCTGTGAAAACAACTTGCCCATCTTTCCCACTCCGTGGGGCTCCCAGCTGTGACCGGCCCACCTCATGTCACCGGTCAGCTGAGGGGTTCCTCGCTGAAGACCCTCTGCTCGTCGCCTGTTCTTCCGGGCATGTTCCCCACAGCCCGTCAACGCTGTCCTTGTGGCAATCTGTGAGATGCCCAATCCAACCACTGCCATCAGCGGGTGATGTGTGGGTGGCACTGCTGAGCACCCAAATCCAGACTTCCGAGGAGGCCATGTGACGCGCGGGTCATGACTTGCTTAGTCTCACACTAGTTTTCAGTGGGTTGAACATGCTTTAGGGAACTTTTCAGTTTCAGGCAGTCCCCCGTGATTTCTGTCTCCGTGGTGCAGTTGAGAGGACAGGGTCACACAATACTCCCATTTTCTGTTTCCAGAAAGATCCCTGGCTTATCTTAGAAAAGCGTTAGGTATTGTGGGTCCTTTTCCACATCTGCGGAATCAGTCCCTTTACATCTCAGAGGCAGGAGGGGGGAGCCGTATCTCCAGGTGTAAACCACACACTCTTCGCTATCAGGATGGAGCCCAGGGCGACTCATCTTCCGCTCCCTAGTATGTGACTTTTCATTTTTATTTAAAAATCGAATTCACTTATCTTCTTCTTGATACATATACTATATAGGATCCGTGTGTAATGAATAAACAGACCGCAGAAAATGTGAAAAACTTTTGTAATGACAGTAAACTGAGTTGGAACTGTGGAGGTGGCTGAGCTGGAAAAGGCTTGTGTTCATGTCTTTCTGTACAAGTCTGGAGACCCCAGCTCAAGTCCCAGAGCTCATGCTGGAAGGAGAGAACAGTCCCCAAGGTAGTCCTCCAAGTGTGTTACATGGGCTCTCTCTCTCTCTCTCTCTCTCTCTCTCTCTCTCTCGCTCGCTTGCTCGCTCTCTGTCTGTCTCTGACACAATAAAAATGATTTGATATTAGAAAACTAAAATTGATTTTTATTTTAATGAAAGTGTTATTCAACAATATTTTAATTAGTTTTCTTAAATAGCAAAACACTGTGGGACAGCTCGATGGCTCAGCGGATGAAGTTACTGGTCACAGATCTGGAGACTAAGTTTGAGCCCCAGAAAACCACATGGTAGAAGGAGACAACTGGCTTCTGAAAGTCGTCCTCTGACGCCCTGTGCTTCATGGCTTGCATGCGCGCTCTCTTCTCTCTCTCTTCTCTCTCTCTCTCTCTCAAAAATAAATAAACCAAAAAGAAAGAAAAAATTTACTTCTGTATTAAAAATCACCAAAATGAGTTTTTATTACATCATCTGTAAAATATACTTCTTGTTCCTTTGAGATATTTTTATATGTATTTAAGTCATTGAGTATTTTAAAAGCAAATGTTTCATTTCTTAGCACTTCATAACTAGAAGCAACAAAGTTGGACATTTGTACTGCTTTCAATGAGCGTCTTCTGAGAATGGTTCATGTAAATGTCTTCCTCCCTAAGCCAGACCAGAGACCCAAGCTTGGCTCTTAGAAAGCCTTACTAGGAGCAAGCTTGCATGAAGCATCCTTGCTCGCACACCTAAACATGCTTTAGAATGCATTCCTATGCTGCAAGACACAGCCTTATTTTTGCACCAACAATATCTCATATGCACACATAATATAAGGAAGAGATATAAATGTAACTCATAGAGCAACCGATATAATAAGTTACCAGGTTGACACAGATTAAAACATCGTGTTTGAACAAGTGCTCTGGTAACTTCCCATCAGGCTACTTGGTCAAGTGTGTCAGCAAAAGATCCAGAGAACCAAGGATCTGAATTTCCATATGGAAGAGAAACCACTTGTCTTCCTACAGCAGATGGACATCCTTGCAGGTGCTGCCTGACCTGAGCCCACCTGAAGGGAGGTCACCCTGGAGCCTGGCTGACTGACAGAAGAGAGGGCCCGAGCTCAAAGGGACAGATACAAGCTAGGGAAAAAATTCATTCTTCTGCTCCAAATATTTCATGAAGGTTTTACAACTCTTTGCCTGCTTAATTGACATGGGAAGAACTCATCTGTGAATGGTTTCTCTTTATTTTCTACATGCATGTATATGTCACCCATTCAAAGCATTCTGTATGCTAACATGTAACCTCTGTCATAGTACATACCAGTCATTACAGGCGCTAAGCATAATGCTCATGTTCATTGGTTCATGTATCTTGTTGTCATTTGCAACTGTGACAGTGCACAGCTTGACAGCAATTTTCATTCCAGGAAAATTAAGCCCCCAGCTCTGGAAGATTATATATTATTTATTTAAAATAAAGCAAGTGTACTTCAACATTAGCTTCTCAGAAGAAGGCTTTCAGAAAAAAGATATCAAAATTTCCAACTTGGCTATCTCTTCATATCTTAGCGTTCACTTCAATCAATTAATTTTAACTATCATTTCCTCAATTTTGTTTACTCCTTTACTCTGTGTGTGTGTGTGTGTGTGTGTGTGTGTGTCTGTGAGTGCCAGTATATACGTGTGGGAGGTGGAGACGGGGCACTGTGCACCTATGGAGGCCCGAGGGTGGGGTCAGGAACATCCTGGATGGTTCTACCTCCTCGTTGCATTGCTCTGGGGTTTCCCAGGCTCCACCTTCCAGGGCCGGAAGTGCACACTGCTTCCATTTTTGCTGGGTTCTGAACTCAGGTCCTTCTGCTTTTGAGGCAAAGTCTTAACCCTGAGCAGTGTTTCCAGCACTCAATTTTCTTTTGCCACTGAAAAGGGTGATACTATGACTGTTATGCGTGTAAATATGCTGGCATTCCCATGCAGCAAACCCCTAAGGAGAGGCAACATCCTCGGATTCACTGGGAAGCTAAATGCGACTCCTTAGCAGCTGTACAAATTGAAGCAATTACAACTTCTGCTGAGGTTTGTAACTTTATTACTCCATTTCCTTATTACCAGACATTTTTCACACTAAGATTAGAGCATGTTCTGTTTTCCTTAGAAACACCCATATTGTCTTTAGGTTCCCAAATACTTTTGAGAAATTGAGGTTGGAGGGGTCGGTGGAGCCTGGGGTCTCACTGTTCTCTGACCACAGCAAATGTTCTCACTTGACAAAATGCAAGACTGACTCCTCTTTTAGCGATGTTTAAACTGAAATTAGACTCAAGTGCTGTGGCCGTATGAAGCACACCTTTGTGTGTTTTTAGTGTTTGTACATCCTTTCTTATATTTGTGGTATTTTAGTATTTGTGTATCCTTTCTCACATGTGTAGGATTTTAGTATTGTGCATCCTTTCTTACATGTGTGGGTCATTTTACCGGGATGCTTATTTCATTTGCATTTATTGAAGCCAGTATCCTGTGAGTACCTCAGTGGATGACCCATCATATAGATGGCCATGAGCTCACAGGAATTCTATAGCAGAACATTGACATTTAAGTAAATTTCAATCTGGGATTTGGGCCAACTCAGCTAAGTCCATCTCAGCCGCCGACAACATCTGCTGCGGAGTTCTTCCTACTTAATTGGAGTCTTGCATAATGCCTGGTATGCAACAATAGAGAAACATTGTATCTGCCTTAAGTTGACACAGACTTGCCACAAGGGCAGGTCAAATAACAACACTTCCCACGACAGAAGATGGGTGCTCTGTCCACTGGAGGAGAAGAGGCCAGATTGGCCCACACCCACTCTTGAACGTGCACACCTTAGCCATGTGATGGATTTGCACTACACTGGTGAACATGTGCAGTTCGGTTGTGTGGTGGAGAACCCAGGACTTGAAGAAGCTTCAGAAGAGAAGCAGATCGTTGGCTGATTTGATTTCTGTGCGCATGTGATGTGGCTGACATCAGGAGTGGTCTGCCCAGCCCACGCTTCCCCAGCATTATGCTGGCACCAGCCCGCAGGCAGCACAAAGCTGCTGGTTGACCCTGTGCAGTTTGTTCTAGAAGAAAATATAAGACGAAAGTCTTCTGGTCCTAGCAAGGTTCTTTGTAACATAAGCGTTCACATGTGGTTCTTTGAAACCATGTTGTCACGGTGCACGCCCTCATGGTGCACGTTGTCACGGTGCACGCTGTCACGGTGCACGCCCTCACGGTGCACGCTGTCACGGTGCACGCCCTCACGGTGCACGCCCTCACGGTGCACGCTGTCACATGCACGCCCTCACGGTGCACGCCCTCACGGTGCACGCTGTCACGGTGCACGCTGTCACATGCACGCCCTCACGGTGCACTTCTTTTTGCAAATTGATAAAACCAGGGAGCCTCTTCTCTAACATTCCTGCTCGGTGAGAACGTGAAGTGCTTGTGCTCCTGTGGCCAGCCTGACCCTTGGGGGACACCCTGACAGAAGGAGGGCAACACGGGGGGTGGGGGGTGGACTTTAAGGGAGCAGTGGAGAGAGAGGCCCTCTGAATCCGGAGCAGAGCCTGTGCACTGTGTGGCGCACAGAGCATTCAGCTGCTGTAGGAATGGAAAGGCTGTAAGCACAAGGAGGCCCGCTGCTGGTCTTGCCTCCAGACAGAATGCAGCTGTGCCCCTGGGAGCTCCCTGCACGCTTGGGCACCCTTCACCCGGGCTGAGGGAGAAAGCACTGTTCAAGAATTGTGACTACAAAATGCTTATCTCCAGCATGCTGTTCTCTTGTTTTAAATTAATGTTGCAATTGGCAAAATGCCTTTTATATTAGGCCTTATCCCTCGTTATTTTCCTTTGTGTGTGTGTGTGTGTGTGTGTGTGTGTGTGTGTGGTGCAAGCACGCATGCATGCGTGCATGCATGTGTGCATTTGCATGTGGGTGAGTGCATGGGGATGGGGTATGTACACAAGCACACTTGAATATGTGTGTTGTGGGGATGCAAGGGTGCTAGCAGAAGTCAATCTGCGTTGTGAGTCTGAGTGGCTAGTTAAGTCCAGAGCAGCCACCAGGGCTAACTTGGCAGCCAGCTTGCTCTGGGGCTTCCAGGCTCTGCCTTCCAGGGCTAGAATTACAAGTCGCCGGCTCTACCTGCCCTGCATTTTTAAGTGGGATCCAAAGATCCAAGGGAAGAGTTTTAACCACTGAGCCTTCTCCCCAGCCTGTCCTCTCCCTTAGCTGTGCAAGCATTGTGTTCCTGTGTGCATTTAAGGCCATTCCCACCTTAACAATAAATAGTCTAAACACTTCCAAACCATAGATCCTTGTAAGCATTGTCCTCTGCTTCTGGCTGTCTATGATAGAGCTGCACCACTGAAATCACTGCATCCTGTATTCCACGAATGCAGATGAATGACCGAGCGCATGTTAGATGCACTAGCACCAGGCTGACAGACAGCACATGCTCACTGAGATGAGAGTACGTACTTCTGGCAGAGCAAAAACACATTTACCAGCATGTACACCAGTGTAGCCACGTTTAATCAATGGAAGACACATTTTGTAATACCAAAGCTTAGCTGTGTAAGAGAAAGATTAGCAAAGTTTGTTGCAGCAGCTTTGGGGGGGCACATGTGCCATTCTCTCTAATTAAGAAGATTAGTAATATTAACAGTTAATCCTGCTTTAGATTTTCTAAGGGTTTATCCCACGAGTGATTATGAATTTCCTTGGCATCACGGCAATTATCATCATCCTCAATTTTACAAATGAGGGACTTTTCAGAAAAACTCACTATGTGGCCAAGGCTTTCCCATCCGGTGAGCTCCTGTCCGTGCAGTGCGGAGACGTACTCGAGCCCTGGGATTCGCAATCAGCTCGGAGAGCTCGGAAGGCCACTTGGACACTCGGCGTTGATGACTCTTGGGCAGCTTAGCTGCCATTTGGGGCATTTCCCTGGACGTTAGGGGCAGAGCGCGGTCTGCGGCTGGTGGTGGTCGTTCTTCCCAACAAGAAGCCCGGGTGCTCCGAATCGCTTTGCACTAGATTGAATTCTAGCATAAGTGTCTGGAACACAGCAGTTAGATGAGCATTCCTGGATCTCCTTTGCCATTCGTAAGTTGCACGATCTGCGATAGTCAGGTTCACAGCTGCCTGTCTATGAAGGAAAGTCGTGGAGGGCTGTTGAGTGTTTCTATGATTGGGCGAAATTGTCCTTTTAGCGCCAGACGTGGAATTGGAAAGTGTTCATGGAAAACGATGATTGTGGTGATAAATAGGTGGTGATGAAGCTGATGATGATGATGATGTTGCTGATCATGATGGTGATGATGATGATGGTGGTGGCAATGAAAGTGCTGATAACAGTGAAGATGGGGTAATGGTTCTGATGATGAAGGAAATGATAATGCAGATGACAAATGACAGTGTGATGCTGATGGGGTCATGATGATAATGGTGGTTATGACAATTGTAATGATGAGTTCAGTGAAGATGTTGATGATGATGGTGATGATGATGGTGGTGATGATGATGATGATGGTGATGACAATGATGTTGATGATCTTAATGATGCTGATGATGGTGGTGATGATGATGGTAATGATGATAATGGTGATAATGATGGTGGTGATGATGATAATCGTGATGATGGTGATGATGGTGATGATGATGATGATGATGATGGTGATGATGGTGATGATGATGGTGATGGCGATGATGGTGATGATGATGATGATGATGATGGTGATGATGGTGATGATGATGGTGATGATGATGATGATAATGGTGATGATGATGATGATGGTGATGATGGTAATGATGGTGATGATGATGATGATGATGGTGATGATGATGATGATGATGATGATGGTGATGATGGTGATGATGATGGTGATGACAATGATGGTGATGATGATCTTGATGATGGTGATGATGGTGATGATGAAGGTGATGGCGATGATGGTGATGATGATGGTGATGATGATGGTGATGATGATGGTGATGATGATCTTGATGATGGTGATGATGGTGATGATGATGATGATGGTTGTGGTGATGATTTCCATTGTTTTACTACGTTGACAATGATGGTATCCGTGAAGATGATGTTGAGATGATGATGGTGGTGTTGATGATGGCAGTTGTTATTAAGACAGTGATGGTGATGGCGATGATGGTGATGATGATAGTGATGATGATGGTGATTATAATGATGGTGATGATGATGAGGGTAGAGATAATGGCAGTTGTTATTAAGTCAGTGCTGATAATGGTGTCACTGAGGATGAGGATGATGGTGATGGCAGCTAAGATGGCAGTCATGTATTGGGGAGGATGATGAGCCAAGTCCGACTGGATAGATTAAGCTGAATTGTGACATACATGGAGGTGAGATGTTCTGTTCCATTCAGAGCACCACGTGGCAGTATTTTCTCCCTGAGGGACTAGAAGTCTGAGCTGAGCAGCTGCCAGCACCGCGGTTAGATGTGAGGGTGGCCAATGCAGAGGTTGTTCCTACAGAAGGAAGGGCGGCAAGAGAAGTTTCCTATCCAGTGAAGGTGATTGTAGTCTTCAGGATTGGTGAAGACTGATAGTGTGATTTCTCCAGGTGAGAGACAGATAGGACCTTTATTACAGCCATTTGACCCCTGTGCCCCTACGAGGGGAGTCAAGACCATTGCTTGTAATTCTAAGGATCACACAAGTCACTATGAGCCACTCGATGATCACAGGAGGAAAATGGCTAGTCAGCTTCACAGTTCAGTGAAGTTGGTTTCTACAGTTTTATGAACATGAAGTGGTTCTAATGATATGATATGCAGTAATAAAGTTCACTGGCTACATTGTAAAGGACTTATTTAACAAAATAATAATGCTAAAATTTCCAGACCTAGAAGGCTATTTATACTTGAAATATCACTTTCAAGTATCTAAAATTATCCAATTACATAATATCAATATGGTAATACAATAATTTCCCATGTGTGTATGGCCCAATATATTTCCCACTTTAACAGATCCAACTCTGATTTTCAATAAAAACCCAATGTCGAAGACCAGGTATTTATGTTCTTCTGCATATATTAGGGAATTATTGCTTTTGATGCTCAAGAGACAAAGTCTAGATAGTTAATGATTTTTCTAGGGAAAGTGTGAGAATTAAAATTCTAATTGTTATCACATTTTACATTTACCATTCAATTCCATGGACTTTCCCTACTGATTTGATGTGATATGGCTTTCATTGTATCTAGCTGGTAGAAAATCACGCTCACTTCAACCTCCTCAGAATGATAAAAACTAGAGTCGCTTTTAAAGATAATTCACATTGATTTAAAAACATATTTAGAAATAACTTTGCAATGAGAATGTATTTGAAAGCAGTGATGAGAACATGTGGTGAAAGTAATGTGGTGGAATCGTCCCCACCTGCCAGCCAGCAGAGCCTCCACCAGCTTCAGCACATGAAGACTGGTGAGCAGCATTGTGGGTAATGCTGAGTTCCACTGAAGCCTTTCAGTGGATCAAGTTGAAATCATTGAGTTTTTACAACCATGTGATTTCATCTGCAAGATCTTCAGGTTTATATTACAGATGCCTATCTCACTCACTATGCTTGCACTGCAATTAATGTGCAAGATAAACTGAATATTAAATTTTTACATTTCCATTTTAGTCTCTACTACAGATGCATGCATTTAGATGGAGGCATACCTATTTGTAACAAATGTTTCTTTTAGGAAAGTCAAAATCAAATCTCGATGTTATGGTAGTAATGCTCAAATTTATGGAAAAAGATTCAGAACCTTTTACTTATCACATCAATTGCAAAATGATAACCCAATACAATGGCTTTAAATGTTTAATAATGTTTCACAGATCTTTAAGAGCCAATTACATTTTTAGATTATTAAAGTCTGATATCTACATTCCACTTTCAATGTGATCTTAGACTGTTAATGGAATATCCATCAATGGCAGATCCCATCCCATTAGTGGAATGACCATTCTGAAGACCGGGCGGCTCTGATTGTCTTCCTCCGTTAACTCTTCCGGGTTCATGGTCAAGTGGTTAGAAGAGGCTCAAGAAGGATCTTCATGACTAGCCGACGAGTCAGATGGGTGTCATAAGGCTAATTAACCAGATGTTTTGACTGTAGTCAGTGAAGGTTTAGGGGCTGGGTAACCCCCCCCCCCAGTCATGTGAGTGCTGAATAACCCCTCCCCCTCGCACAGTCCGTCCTGTGTTTCACCTGACAACATATGTGCTTTTCTGGAGCACAGAGCCCCAATTTCTCTAGACTGTTCCAGATTCACAACTCTGTTGGGTTGTGTATTAGTTATTTTTTGACTTGTTGTGGCCACTTACCTGTCAGAAGCCACTTGGGGGAGGACGTTTGTGTGGGTCACAGTGTGAGGCACGCCCTGTCATTTTTGGTGAACTCATGGTTGTGGCAGTGCAAAAGCCTCACTGCATCTCGTCAGGAAGCAGAGGATGGTGACTGCTGATGCTTGGCTTGCTCCCTGGCATACACATGTAGGACGCGTGCACATGAATGCACATGCATGCACCATGCAACACACGCATGTGCACGCACATGGATGCACACATATGACATGCACACACGAACACATGCAAATGCACGCACACACATGTGTATATATGCACACATATGATGCCTGCACACACGCAATACATGCATGTGTGTGCACACATACAACACATGCACACACTTGTAACACATGCACACACGTGTGTGCATGCACATACATGCACACATACAACACAAGCATACACATGTGTACATGCAACACATGTACATACCTGCACACACATGCACATACATGCACACACATCTGTATTTTAGTTGATGTCTTCCTTTAGTTTCTGTAGCTTTGTTCTGCAAAAGTCAGTTGGGCAGAGATCTCAAATTCATCAAGTTTATTTTTTGACACATTTTATCAGAGGCAGGGGACCAAAACGAAGTTAAAAATTTCAGTCCATTTTGAAAGTAATTGTAGCATCTAATATTAACTCATGTCTGTGAAGCAACGCAGCATGCTGAGAGAAAACTTTAGAGTCTCTGAAAGTCAACAAGTCTCTCTCCCATAACCTACCCTGTCAACAGCTGAAGTGGATTGAAATGTTTAACTCGTGAACTGACTGAAGCGCTACTTATAAATGTGCTTCTGAAAACGGCCTTTTCTCTGATAGCTTTTGTTCCCTGTCTGTCCGTGTGTGTATGTGTCCGTCTGTTGTTACTTGCCTTGAGTCCCATCCTTCTCTTGGACACTCACATGTGGACAAATCACCAAGTTTTACAACTTTCCACATTGTATAAATTGTTACTTCTTGAAAATTTATTCCAATAATCTGTCTGAGATGTTCATCGGTCAAAGTGCTCACCCTGTAAGAGAGAGGATCTGAGTTCCGGTCACCAGAACCCGAAGCCCAAACTCGCATCACAGGCAGGATCGCAGCTCCCCACAGTGAGAATCGCCAGAAGCTCTGAGCCAGCACCAGACAGCTTGGCGTTTGCAGCTGGAAGCAAGAGAGTTTGCTCCACTCCCTGGAAGGCGAGGAAAGACACGTGAGGCTGCCCTTTGACCTTCACACATGTGATGTGGTACATTGTATACACACACACATACAAACTTGTGCACACAAATACACAGGAACAAACACATGTATACAAACACATACATACAAACACGCATATGCAAACACATATACATAAACACGCACACATATACATAAACACACACATACACAAACACACATATACAAACACATACACACAAACACACATATGCAAACACATATACATAAACACACACACATACACAAACACACATATACAAACACATATACACAAACACACATATATATACACACAAACTCACGGACAAGTACATATATATACACACATGTGCAGACATACACATAACACATATTCACACACCACATACAGGCACACATATACACACACAGAAACTCAGGCATCACATGCCCGCATACAGACATGGACAGACATACACACACATGTACATATTATCCCATACACCCATCACACACACAGACATACACAACAGCCAAACACACGCACACCACACACACATGCATGCACACGAGTCTTACGTGAAGCATTAACCCAAGGCCTCAGCACACAGTCACCCCCAGGGTGTGGCCGAGAGAAGGTGGTGCGAGTGTCAGTGGCGAGTGAACACTGCCGAGGCTCGTAAACCCCTTTTCAGCCTCTGAGAAACTCATGAGCAACTCGGATACACACACACACACACACACACGTGTTCACATTAACACGTGTAGCACACACGCAGAATAACACTCAGAGGATGTTTAGAACGGTGAGGATGACGGTCGTGGTGGGGATGGTGAACATTTATCCGAGTTTTGTAAGCTTCGTTGCGTGGATGGAATTTAAGATGACAGTATGACTTCTAATGTCGAAGAAGTCGGTGGGAATTATGGACAAAGATGTGTGAGTGTTCCCGGAACTGTCCAGACGAGGACGCGTCTGAATTATGAGCAGCCAATCATATCTCCAGAGGAGAGTCCCCACTGGGAATCAGTTCCTGAAGAGCGATGTGTGGCCTGGGAATCCCACCTGCAAGAAGCCTCCAGGTGCCTCCAGACCCCCGCTCACCCCGCAGGTGGGCGCACTGTGGGGGGAGCAGCAGCTTCTCCCAGGCAACGGTGGGGCTGGAAACTCTGCAGTGTGGGGTGAAGCCAGAGCGACTTTGGCTCTGGAGTGGGAGCTCCAGGGTTCTGCCCGTCACAGCACGTGGCATCTCTGTGCAGACTGTAGTTCAGTTCCCGTCATGGGGCTTCACTGGCAGTCGTCCAGTGGCCTGCAGTGCACAAGTGTGAATTGTCGTGTACCAATGTCCTGGGAGGTCACAAGGTCATTCTGCTACTTGCCAACATCAAGCAGACAGCAACAGGAAGAGGTCCCAGGAGCGGTTTGGGGAAGAGTGTGCAGGGTGAGGCTGCCAATTCCAAAGCCTTCTAGAACCTTCCACAGTCACTAAGTCGCCGTCCACCTGCTGGACATTGAAGTCCAGGGACAGGCTTCTATTCTGTGGTCATTCTCACTTGTCTTGAAAGTAAACTTCAAAGGGGAATTTGGAACATGAAAATTCTCTGATATTTCTGAGCTATTTCCTGTATCTGTTTAAATTCTAAATCCACTTAGGTTGCGTGAAGCAAATCTGCCTCCACTTTCCATTTGCAGATAGTTCTCTTATTAACGAGAGATCGCTGACGGCCCTTTTTGCTCACAAAACACAGGCATTTGGGCAATAACCACAGTTTTCAACTGAAGACTGATAACAAAAGCTTGTTGATCTAGAACAGAACTAACGACTGGAACTCAGCAGCAGCTGAACACAGTTATTATTGAACAAAATATAGCCAAAGACAGCTCAGGAATTTTCACTTAGAAATGCTGCGTGCTAAGGCAGTGTGATTTTGAAGTAGCTTCCTCCACACTTGAATGACTACTACATTTAAACTTCTCATGTTTGTGGGAACCAGGTGAGCTCATCTCTCTGGACCTGGGTCATAACACGGAAGGGATTTAGAAAGCATGTTTGGTAATTTTTCACGTTTTGTCCTTCTCACTATTTGGAAAAATAACATTCCTTCTTTGTTCTCATATCTGTGGCATTTTTTCAATTAAAAGACTGACTTTTTATTATTCATTTTTCATTTGAGAGTTTCATGAGGCTTAAATTTCCTTTTTCTCAGTGGCTCTGAAATCTAGCCACCGAACTTCCTTCTGAGAAAGGAGTGTTCATTATGATACTGATTTTAAATCAATTTTAATTAAGCCCCCGATAACCTGTTCTCCCTTAATCGGAATAGTGTTCTTCATCTTCCCTTGCAAGTTGAGGGCACCATCAAGAGCAACCTGCTTGTATTTTCTTTTTTATAAAGCCTCGCTGTAAAAATGCCTTTAAAATAGTCACACACAAGTAGCAATAAAGTACAGGCTTTTAATAAAATAAGTTTTTAAAGCAGAGCTGCAGTAAACAGTGGCAGGATAAATGTATGATGACTGACTTAATGAGCTACTTCTGCATAACAATATTAAAATTGATGTCCACATATACTTAGTACATCATATAAGGCTCTGCTTTTATATATTTGGTGTAGAAAAAGTAAATCTGAAGAACAAATCTTGGTTAAATAGAACATAAACTCCCAAATACTTGTAAAATGACCTTTTGATATCCTGCAGGAGTATATTAGAATTAGGAAGCACTCAACATCTGCAGAGTTTTAATTGTGAAGTCCGTGAATATATTTAATTGCTTTGGAGAGACGTTGAGATAAAGCCGTGTTAACAGATCTTTACAAGGAAACACAGATGCCGCTTTCTTCTTGTTTCCTTGCAGAAATGACAAAATCATATCTATTCAAACATGTTCAATCACATCTCCTTTCTTTTCCTTCATTCTTCCTTCCTTCCCTCCCCTTTTTCTTTCCTCCCTCCCTCCCCTTTTCTTTCCTCCCTCCCTCCCTTCTTTCTTTCTTTCTCTTTCTTTCTTTCTTTCTTTCGTTCTTTCTTTCTTTCTTTCTTTCTTTCTTTCTTTCTCTCTTTTTTCTTTCTTTCTTTCTTTTTTTCTTTCTTTCTCTTTTTTCTTTCTTTCTTTCTTTCTTTCTTTTCTTTCTTTCTCTCTTTTCTTTTTCTTTCTTTCTTTCTTTTGTTCTTTCTTTCATTCTTTCTTTTCTTCCTTTCTTCCCATCTTCTTTCCTCCCTCTCTCCTTCCTTCCTTTGTCCTACTTCCCTCTCTCTTCTCTCCCTGCCCTCGATTGGTCTCATTGTGTAGCACAGCTTGTCTTTAAACTCATGACATCATCTCTCCACACTGATGTCAGACTCACTGACTCCAACAGGGAGTTTGATCTTTGAAACTCCAAAGATTGAAGGACAGAACTGATTTCTGCAAGTTGACCTGTACTGTGCTTGAGCATGCATTCTCTCTCTCATTCTCAAGTGAGAAACAAATAAACAAACAAAAATGGACTTCTCTCTCATTCTCAAGTGAGAAACAAATAAACAAAAATGGACTTGGACTGTGCTGCAGTGTTACATATGTTACACACACACACACACACACACACACACACACACGTAACATTATATACTTCCTCTTCTCCAAGTTGTGATAATGACACGGGTCAAGACATGTAATATTTCCGTGTCCCATAGCTTTAGTGGAATGTTGAAGCTGTGACTGCCAGGCTAATTTTCTTCCTTCTCTCCACCGTTTACTGAAGAATGCCACAATTTCATGGTGTGTGTTGGTGATAACTTTCTTCAAGGATGTAAATTGATCTGTCCTATTTGTGGTGCCCATATTTACATACATGATCTTGGAAAGGAAAGGCTGAAAAGAATGAATTAGCTTTGGAAACAGCCACGTCAGTCTTTTGGAGTTTATATTTGAAAGGGTCATGAAAAGAAGGATTTCAAGGCATGGGGTGGGTGCACGTGCTGGGAATGTTACTCTGTGGCGCAGCAAGCGAGCAGACACATGCGGAGAATAATCAGGCCATTGTAAACTTGCTCAAAAGATTGGAAGGTAAATGCTTCCGACTCTAAAGAGCGTTATTGCGTTGCCTTGGAAAGGTCTGTTTGAGCCAGAAAATGCGTCATTTAACCTCATGTATTCAATCTAGAAAGATTCACTTAACTTCTTTTGTTTCCCCCCCTTTAATACAGACACTATTATTTGGGGACTTCAAAATTGCTTAGACTATGAGACAAATTTTCCTTCAATTTTTTAAAAAGGAATCTTACTTAAATTAAGTATCTGCAAGATGCAAAGCCAATATTCAAAATAACATCTTTTTCTTCCTAATGATCAAAGCCTTTTTTTTTTTCCGTAGCAAGGCAACAACGTACCAAGGGTAAAATTCAAATCTTGCTGCACGTTTGGCCACAACAAGGACTTGGTAGTGTGACTTGGGCATGCTTGTTCACCCCATGCTGCTATTATGAAGTGTCAGCCATGCATGGGCACATTTCACAGAGATGTGCTGTTTATTTCAGCTGTCTGCGACAGGTAAAACGATGCGTCAAGTGATCGGTTCCACGTGCTAAACAGCAACCCCGCAGAACCCGTTTGCGCAGTGGTCCAGCCTGTGTTTAGCAGGACTCGCCAGGAACGCGGCATGCAGGTAGTGCACGCATCAGCTTGACCTCTGAGCTGGAGTCACTGGAATAACCGCATCAGTTTGAAAGATTGCTATGAACAGCGTCGAAATTGGGGCAGGTTTGGTGTGAATGGTTAGAGTGTCAGCGAAATTTAAATAAAGTCAGCATTGGTTACCCACAGATACGCAGGCTTCCAATGGAGTGCAGGAGAATCCTCAATGCTGTAAGAGAGGGCGTTGCCCACGGGGCCCTTTAGGTTAGCGCGTCACCCAGACTGTGGGGCGGCTGGCGATACCGTGTGAGCGCAGGGTCCCGAGCCTTCATCCTCAAAGCAAAGATGCTTCCTTCTTCCCAGCCACGTCAACAGGCCGGTCCTGCCCAGCCGGGGACTCAGCTCAGCACCCTGGACGCGGAGACCCCGGCGCCTGTAGGCCCTGCGTTCCCAGCCTGATGCTGGCGAGGTCCTGGCGTTCTCCGCCTAGTGCTCCCCGCTCTTCCTCGTGGTGCCGGCTGCAGACCCCGGCTTTCAAAATGCACAGGGGCTGCGGAAGCCCCTCGCCTCGGGGCCAAGTGGGGACTTCCCCCTGGGTCTCCCGAGGCACCTGCGGTCATGCTGGTCGGAAGCCGCTGCCAAGTTTGTGAATGAACTCCCCGCGAGCAGGTCAGTCGCTGCGGCCACATGTCCTCCGTCACCGCTCCTCGCCTGAGCCGCAGACCTTCTTTCTGGCTGTCCGTCAGACACCTACTCAGGCTCCTGTGGATCTCCCCACAGGCTCCTCCATGTCTGCAGAACTAGCTTTACCCAGAGGAGCGCCCCCGGGGTGCCCCACCCCACCTGCTCCCTGACCCCAGGATTCACCCCAGTACTTGCGACAAGCAGGTCCCTCTGTCCATTCGCTGTTCCTTGTCCTTCGCCGACGGTGCCCCTGGATTGTGAGCTCCAAGGCAGAACTCGGTTTCCTTCGGCTGTGGCACCCGGAACAGGGACCTTCTGTAGAAGACACCAGCTACTACTTTTTAGTTATTGTCTACATTTCATAGTATATGAACATTCTAGCTTAATTAAAGTCACATTATATGGGGAAAACCTCTGTTTCCTTTTTTAAAAAAATATTTGTGTGTGTGTGTGTGTATGTGTGTGTGTGTGTGTGTTGTGTGTATCAGAGGGCACTGTGTGTCACTGTAAAGGACCGAGGGTGACTTTGGGAATCATTCTGGATCTCTTCTACCTCCTTTTAGCTTACTCTGGGATTTCCCAGGCTCTGCTCACCAGGGCCAGAAGTAACTCCTGAGCATCTGTCCAGCCTGTTTTCTAATTTGCGTTATTCTCAGGACTAGAAGCAGGCAGGACACGGGAAGTACGCTGCGTCTCCAGTGCATCTGTGTGGCACTGTCACGTCATCGTGGAGCACTGCAGGACGATCCTCTGCTGGATAGAATTTTAAACTATTCCGGAGCACTTATGCCTCTGAGGACACACGAATACGTCCCTAAGCAATGCTCTGCACCCAAAACCAGCAGCAAGTTTGTGGCACTGATCTCCACAGCAGCTTACTCAGGTGTGTTAGTGCACCAAAGAGACGCAGAGCCAGTGTCAGTCTCATGATCATGCGTGCTTGGGTTTTGCAAATTTCTCTCCTACAGAAATAGCTTATATATGCAGCTTTAAATTAGAGGGATGCAAAGGAAGTGGATGGAAAGAACTTGGCAGGCAAAGAACATTCTAGAAGACACATGTGTGGGAGTGGCTTCCCACGTGTGCTGTTACAGCTGAGAAAATGTACTGAGTTAGGTGATAGGCTGCAAGTGTCAGCACCGCGGAAGGCCCACAGTGGCCGTGGAAGGCCCACAGTGACCGCGGAAGGCCCACAGTGACCACGGAAGGCCCACAGTGACCTCGGAAGGCCCACAGTGACGCCCGGCCTCCAGCCTGAGCCGACTATTCTCATGTCGTCACCGGTTTCGAGCCCCTCTGTACTGACTGTCTGTCATAGTTAGGCACAGGTGTCAACTTGACAGTGGAGGGTTTGAGCTCTGGGCACAGTTGTAGAGTTGATGGTTGAGTTAAGCCCAGAGCAAAGCTGAAGGAGATTGTCTAGCTGATGCGGAAGACCCAGCCCATGGTGGGTGGGATTAGGCCCTGGATAAATCACAGAGAGCTGGTTGAGAGAGTTGGCATCCTTCTGTTCACTTGGCCAGACATGCTGGTCTGGCAAGTAAGGATTGTTCCTCTCTCAGCTATTACATAGAGATGGCGTGGCCAGTTCCCTCGGCCCTGGTGTTGGTACGTGCTCTCCCGTCAAGCTGGACTGAGAACTGTAACCAGAAATCATAACAGAATAAACTCTTGTTCCCTTGAGCTGTTTGATGGTCATTTATAAGCAACCATGCAGACGACTGCAGCACTGTCACTCATCTGCAGCGCAGACCTTGGCGATTGTGTTGAAGATTAAGGTTTCACACGTGTGCGAAGCTTTCAGGCTTAGACAATCACAATGCACTTCTCAAAATGAGATATTTTGCTAATAGCTGACTATGGAAGAGTAACAATCAATTTGAAGAGATTTGCCCTAGACAATATTTTGCAAACGACTTCTTTATGACTCATTGACATGCTGTGGAATGCTTCACGGTGGGATCTTGAAGTAGCAGCTATTAAAATTCAATGCCTTTAGTACATTTTTACATGTGGTGTGTGTAGGGCCACGAAATAACTAAGACACCAATAAATCCATTGTTAGTTCTGTGTAACAAAATGTTTATGGAAACCTTTCTGTCACTCTTACAATTGTGCCCTTTGACGAGCTTTGAACATGTCTGAGAATTATGATTATCCACTTTGCTCAGGCCAAGTTGAATGGTGCAAACATGGCAAAGGAAGAATTTGGATCAGAAAATAGTGACATTGTAACAAAGACTAAACAAGTCAGATTTCCTGTTTTCTGACTAGAAATCAATTTATCTTTGGAAATGGTTTTATATTTGTCAGTTTATTTATGAGTATGCAACTTATAAACTCACTGTAGCATAAATCACAATAGTCCGAGAAGATATGTATAGTTTTTTACAAAGAAACATTTTTTACAGTCACATAAGAACCAGGTTTCATGCTTCTCAACCGTTCGTCCCCGACTGACAGAGCTTCTTAGCAATGTGTGTCCTGAAGAGAAAAGTTGCCTCTCGTTCTTACACAGTGCACAGCAGCACAATCTTCCACTCTTGCTCTAGACCGTTTCACAGTGAAAACACTCCCAGCACTTGTGGAGTCAGAGCCACGCTTGCAGTGCCCGTGGATTGGACACACGTGGATAACTAAAATGTAAAGATTGAGGAGTGAACCTGTATGAAATTCTTTTCTTGGAAAGAATGTTGTGAACACTTCTAACTGGGGAGCATCCGTCTGCTTCCTTGCAGCTCTATTTGTCTACTACTAGTTCTTTTCAAGGTATAACATTCCGGGTAAAAATACCCTCAAAGAAAGGTGGCGGGGGGGGGGGGCAAACTGACAGTCTTTAGAACATGGGCATTGTTCATTAATGTCGTATTGACACCAGCAATTTAGCTGAAAACGCTCTTTGCCTGTTTAAAATACACAAAAGATTCATGCTTTTTACCTGCATCTATTCTGTGCAGGGAAATTCAGCATTGCTGGTTATAAGCAGTAGCAGCTTTAGTGTGTGCACTCGTGCCGATGGTCTGTGTCTTGCAGTCACAGCGCGCACATTCTTCGTGGATGGCTGACGCTGTGTTTGGAGCTTTGGTCCACACGCTTTGCTTTCAGCAGTCGCCTGCACATCCTCGCCCGGGTAGCTGCCGTGCTTGCCCCTGTCCCTGGAGAGTCACAGCTGGCCACACACACTCCCCAGCTGCCATGTGACTCACAGACACCTCCGGAAGGATCCCTGTCTAACTGTGGATGACCTCAGGCTGTATTTTCAGTGCTCTGTTTTTCTGTGGACTTAGTCTGAAAATAAACTATTTGAGGAAACCAGAATGACCATCAGAAACGCACCGTGACGGTTTGCTTGTCTTTCCTCGGAACAGTGTGTGATCATTTCACGTTCTTGCTGAGGTCTGTTACTAGAAATAATTGTTTATTTCCTTTCTTTTAACAAAAATTGTATGAAGAGAGCTGGAGAGATGGCTTAGGGCTAAATCTCTGTCTCATAAGCAGAGAATTCCTAGTTCAGATCCCAGATCCCACATAAAAATGCCAGGTGGAAGTGATGACAGCTTGTACTTCTGGTCCTGGAAGGCGGAGTCTGGGAAACTCCAGAGCAAAACAAAGAAGAGATAGAAGCAATCCAAGGTGACTGCCAAAGTTGCCATTAGGCTTTCACAGACACGCACAGTGCCCTCTGATACACACGATACAACACAGAATCACACAGAAACACACACACACACACACAAACAATGAAAACAATGTACAAAGAAACAAAGGTGATTTCTGTCGCCTTTGTCAGAAGTATTTGTGTTGTTGTGTCTTAAGCTTTCTAAAGAAGTGACCTTCTGGAAAGGAGGGTGCAGACAATCTTTTTCCATCTCTGCTTCCTGAAAATGCAGTCTGTATGAGGCTCTTACAGCAAGCGTTAAACACAGGCAATTTAAGCAGCATAGGTGTGTGTCCTAGACGCCCGGCACTTTCCCTTCTTGATTTCCATCCACAGCCTGCCCTATGTTGCTGGGTAATATTGGGCACTAGGCATTTCATTGCGTAGGAGATTTTACTATCATCCAGATCCATAAACCCAACATCATCTTCTAAATGAAAATTTATGGCTGTTCTTCTCAATGGTATATATACACCAGACTCTGAGAATTGTAGCCGCGTGCGAACAGCCTGTCTGGCAACTTTACTAAAGGGATAGTGGGCGTGGTGATGGATGGTGGTGGGCACACAGGGAGCTGTGACTCTAAGGACCACTCACTCTCTGCAGATGCTGTGCAGTCACTGTGTAGAGTCCCACCAGACAGTGGATCTGCCGGCCACTCGGAGCATAGCCTGTGTCAAGTGCATGGTGGATTGGTCCAGTGATGTGGGGTCACCTGAGCTCTGTGACATCTTTTGTGTTCAAGGCTGGGTGACACTGATTCCAGTGGTCTGGAAATAATTCACATTTGACAGCAATCACACACAAGATCTTGAAATTTGGACTTGTTGACATGCTCTCACACTGTGTTGGCGGGAACTGCACGTTCTCACAGTGTGGCAGCAGGAGCTGCATGCTGTCACACTGTGAGCCGAAGGAGCTGCAGGTTCTCACAGTGTGGCAGCAGGAGCTGCAAGTTCTCACAGTGTGGCAGCAGGAGCTGCAAGTTCTTACAGTGTGGCAGCAGGAGCTGCAAGTTCTCACAGTGTGGCAGCAGGAGCTGCAGGTTCTCACGGTGTGGCAGCAGGAGCCGCAAGTTCTCACAGTGTGGCAGCAGGAGCTGCAAGTTCTTACAGTGTGGCAGCAGGAGCTGCAAGTTCTCACAGTGTGGCAGCAGGAGCTGCAGGTTCTCACAGTGTGGCAGCAGGAGCTGCACGTTCTCACAGTGTGGCCGCAGGAGATGCATGCTGTCACACTGTGAGCAGCAGGAGATGCACGTTCTCACAGTGTGGCAGCAGGAGCTGCACGCTGTCACTGTGAGCTGAAGGAGCTGCAGGTTCTCACAGTGTGGCAGCAGGAGCTGCAGGTTCTCACAGTGTGGCAGCAGGAGCTGCATGCTCTCACGCTGTGACAGCATGTGTTCTGCTAGCGACAGTGATTCCATCTTTTCTTCCTTCACTAGCTGTGCACACCTTCCCGTTGTCTCCTTCAAACCTGACTCCTACATTGAAGAAGTTGAAAGCATGGTAACTATTGGCACATGAAGCTGCTTCCACCTCTTCATGGTGTGCCCATGAGGTGGTCCAGATGGGCAGAGTCAGCATCGTGTGAGGGTGAGACAGGGTGCTTCGCTGGGGGTCTTTATGCTCCTGTGGATGGAAGGGTGTGCAGTTCAGATGGCAGCATCAGTGGCAGCGTCATGCGAGGGTGAGTCTTGGGAGAGGGTGCTCATCTCCCTGGAGCAAGACCGCTTCCCACCCCTTCCTTTCACACACAGCACCACTGTGTTCCAAAGCGTAGAAACAGAGCTGGCTTTGGATAAATAAATATAGGCATCCTAGCTCTTGAAGGATTGTGATGCGAGTATTTCATTGCGGTTACAGCGGGAAGCAAGGAGTCTGGTTGGCCCGAGTCTCTGTTTCATTTATTTCAGTTCTGAGAATTGTAGCTTGTGCACCTGACCTGGTTGTAATGAGATAGTTTCAGGAAAAATGTTTAGTGGTGTGGGCAGTTGTTGATTTCTATCTTAAAGAGATTTTATATACATAAAATCTCTTTAAGATAGAAATATATGTGTAATTTATGTATATCTACATATATATTGATTTTCTTGTAGATATGAGCGTCACAGATTCTATTCTGTACAGGTATTTGCACAAGTTTCCCATTGCTCTCTGATACCCACATTCTTTCTTTCATGTATGTGTGTCTGGGATGCATGAATGTGTGTATGTGTTTGTGCAGTGTGCATTAGGAATGTGTGTGTGTGTTTGCATGTGGATGGGCATACATCTGTGTGTGGGAGGTGTATGTAGTAAACGTGAGTGTGTGTCCGTGGAGACCCCTGCCTTATCATTGTGAGCCCGGGTCTCTAATTAAACCAGCACACATCGAGGGCTGGCGTGGGTAGCCAACATACTTTGTAGATTCCCAGGATCTGTGTCTAGGGCTGGAATTACAAGCAGGCTGCCACACCTACTTAATATTTTTACATGGGATCTGGGGATCCTCGCTCAGGTCTTTTGCTTTTGATACAAAGGTTTTAATCATTTAGCTGTCTCCCCAGCCCCTTCTTTAATGTGGATTGTCTTGATTTCCATAGTTCTTCCAAATGATCCTATTCTGATTAGCTTTAAAATTGCATTTAAAAAATAGAAATAATTTTCACAAAGGAAAGTTTCTTATTATTCAAAGCAAAAGTATGATTGAACTTGTGCCCATAAAATTATTGTGATAAAAACAGTTGCTATTACAGCTCATTGTGTATACCTTGCCACATAGTCAGTTAAACTTCCATTTTATCACATAGTCATATACTTATAACTCATATGCATGAACAGCAGATAGATTGCCAATAAGTAGGTCAGCTCAAGAGTCATTGCAATTAGGAGATATTACTTGGAGAAAACTCATTCATGTGTGTGACAATTGCTTCCAAATTACTGGTCACTGACTGTGAGTGGGAGTGGAAGGGTCTTCAGATGGAGTTGAGAGTGTATCAGCCAGCACAACTTTTACACATGCATATAAACATTCAAAAGATTTTAGATAATATTTTGCATGAGATATGCATTAGTACTTGGTCCATAGATAAAGCTAAACAGAGCATTTAACTTCTCCAAGGTCAATCTATTTTCCTTTGCCTTTGAGGTCAGCTTGTTTTACATGTATAAATACTCGAGGCAGAACTTGACAGAGCCCTGGCTCCTACCAGCACTCAGAGGTGGATTAAGAGTCACAGGCCAACCTGGTCATGAATCTTGCTATGAACAAGTAAATATCAAGATGGTCAGCCTAGGATAACCTTTGAGATTATGCGCAGCATGACTGACACCTTGGTATACATCAGACTCTCCTGAGTAGGATCCTTCCGTGTGTCAGCTGGAGTCTGCAGCAGATCTCTGAGGATAAGGGGCATTTGCTCTCCACACTGGGTCACGTGGCTTGTCCTGTTCACAGATAACGAGCCAAGGTTTAGAGGTAAGTTGGATTCAGAATCAAGTTTTAGCTACTATACGTAAGATAAATGATAAACCAGGAAGAAAAGTAGAAAATGCTAAAAATGCCATTACTGTTGGATAAAATGGGGTTTTGATACCTTTGCAATGGAGTGGCCATTTTACAAAAGCCGAGCAGGGCTGCGGATGCAGTTGTGCAGGGCTGCGGATGCAGTTGTGCAGGGCTGAAGACGCAGTTGTGCAGGGCTGCGGATGCAGTTGTGCGTGGGCACAAGGTCCTGGGTTCAGTTCCCAGCACCGCCTGAGCCTCCCGGGGGAGGTGGCCCCACCTCTGCAATCACCTCCCTCCAGAGATTGAGGCAGGGAAGACCAGATAGCGAAGACCATCCTGGGCTTTGCGCTATCTCAAAATCAATTCAAAAGATTTAACACACAGTCTGATTCAAAAACTGCGTCAGATTTCTTTACGTCTTGGTTTCGAAGTTCCTGGACTACACTGAAGCTTGGAATGAATAATCCCGTTCCTTGGGTCTTCGCCTTGGTGGGAGGTCACAGGCGTGCTGAGCCGGAAGCGTGGGGACAACCAAGAATCTGGACTTCTTGGCTGTTACCCTGAAGGTGCAGTGCGTGCCGCCAGCACTGAACCCCACTTTACTATGCACTCAAGTGTTATCTCTGCTTTAATTATAAAAGATGCAATTTAGTGGAAATGCAAGGATGTGCTCATAGGATTGAAATATTTATCACACTTAAATGCAACATGTATAATTGAATTAATGTGTCTCTGCGATGTTTATCCTTTTTATTTTATTTCTCTCCCTAATGGGCTTTTATTGTTATTAAATCACAACTGAAGTGAATAGTATAATGCTCAAAAGATTCTGGTGAGCAAATCTAAATTTGAATTATTCCTAAGGAAAGAAACGGTTTTTAGCATTTCTAAAGTTTTTAAGGGGAAAATCCATTTTGCTGGTGATGAATGTTTCTTTCTGCTTCATTTATGTATAGTTTATTTAAATATAAGTCATTATGTGGCGTAGTTTGTATGTATTTTACATTTGTTAATATTTTCAAAGCATATTTGGAATCGGAGTTCCTTGACAATATCTCAAAGGGCAAATTACAAAACAACCATTTTCTCAGCCAGTAGAAAACTGATTGCAGTAATAAAATATCTTTTCAAAATTACAAAGTAAATTAACTGCTTATATTTGAAGGGATTTTCAGCCTTTAATTAGGAGCAGGAAGATTGTGTGAAGCCTGAGGTTTCCAAGAGAGCTTAGACGTTACTGTATCAATTCCCTGCTACAATACACTTCACTTTTGTTGGATACAAAATGGCTGTTTTCCCACCTCCAGAGAATAAGCTTTCATTATTTCACAAAGCTTGGCAGTAGCCTTAAGATCTTTACAGAGGTAAGTTTCTGTTTTACTGATGTATGAAAATAGGTTCACAATAATGAAAGATTCGTAATCATCTGCACGCGAATCCCTGGACGAAGCATGCTAAGCCTTCTTCATGAAGTGGTCAAGGATAATTGTGGGCCAGCAAGACGCGTCAGTGGGTAAAAGTGGCCACTGCACGAGATCCATCCTTGGAGCCCAGGCGAAGGTGGAAGTGGGAGCTGATACCACAATGTTGTTTCCAAGCTTTCCTCACACACATCGCACTGCGTGGGCATCTGTGCGTCACGTCATGCCCCCCCACGGTGGCCGTGAAAATAGGAACAATATTTTTTTTAAATTGGAACTATCTTGTTATTATCATGGGGTTGAATGCTGTTGGATAGTAATTTGAGAATTTCATTAAGCAACATTTTGGCTGCTACTTTAAGATATTTTCATTTATTCAGAATAAGTCTGAATATGAAATATGCGAAATGAAAATGTTGAAAATTAATAGAAACTTGATGTGAAATGGTATTTATAGCTTTGTAACTTTCAGCTTTGTATTTTACTGCATTTTCGTGTGCATTTTGTGTATAAGAGGATGTACGTGTATGCAGGCATGTGTATGAGTGGGAACGTGAATGTTTGTGCCTGTGGAGGCCCAAGGACTTCACGGGGAATCACCCTACATCGTTTTTCCTCCTTATGGCTTTGCTCTGGGGTTTCCGGGCTCTGATTCCAGGGCCAGGAGTGCGGCCCACCTCCACCTCCTAGCACTTTTAGTGGGATCTGGAGATTTGAACTCAGGTCATTTGCTTGCAAGGCAAAGGCTTAACCACTGAGCCATCTCTGCGTCCGGCTTACTTCATTTTAAGGAGGACTCGGCTGTGCAGTTATTTAACAGCCAAGCACAGACGTTGCAGTGAGAGATCAGGACTGAGAGAAGCTACGCCTCACATTGGGCATTCATCGCGCTGAGCACTGCCGAGCGTCCTCGGGTGTGATTCAGGGCTGGTTGGCATGTGCCCACTCTCAGAGCACACGCTAGCTAGTTTCACCATGCGTGGAAACTCAGACTTTAAACATGTTGACAATCAAAAGGAATAAAGCGGCCGGAGAGCTCGCTCAGGGCTGCAGCACTCCCCGTACAAGCAAGGGGACAGCGGTCGGCCCCCCAGAACCCATGTAACGCAGCGCACACTTGGTGCCTGCCTGTGATTGCACCCGACATGTGAAGAATCCTCCAGAACCAGCAGCCTCGATGGGCCCACCGATGGAGTTCCAGGCTTACTCAAAGATGAACCCTCAAAACGGTGAAGTGGAAGAGTGATTGTGGGGTGTCCAGTGTCACTTCAGCCTCTTCATGCACACACATGTGCACCTGCTCACACATGCACCACTGTACATGCAAAATACATGTGCACACATGTGAAAATGAAGGTAACCAGTTGAAATCAACCTCAGTAGCACCTTCCAGAAGTTACCAAGAACGTTCCAATGATCTGTGGCTTCCTGTTTTCTTTCCTGTATTCCACTTATGACACTTTTGTTCATGGTTTCCTACAAATTGAGATTCTCTTGACTTATGTCATTCAGGTCTCCGGATGGCCCATGAGTTTTGGTAACATGTCACCAGATGCAAGAGTGTTTACAGTCTGAATTCAAGAAGATTTAGTATTCCCTTAAGTGGCAAAATTACTATTTGCACAATTAATGCCTATCTAATTGCTAAGTGAAAATTATACATTTGTGGACGGCTGTGATTGTTTGCATTGATTCTTGCATGAAAGCATGCCTCAGATCAAGCCAGGGCACTCTACACTGTGTTAGGAGCCATGACAAATGTTGTTGTCGATAGTAATTGAGAGAAAATGGAAAGTCGGCCAAGCTGAATTTAGCAATATGATTTATTCTCGCCAATTAATCAACACAGTTAAATCTACAAAGTGTCAGCTGATGTTAAAGGGCAAAAAGAAGACTTTTGATATTCAATGTTACAGTGGTACTGATACTAATAGAAAAGGCTCCCCAAGTCAACACACAGTGTGGGCTTCAGACTGTTGCATTTCAAATATTCATCAGACGTCTGCTCCTTTGTGCTCCTTTGCTTCAGAAAAGAGATTCGTGCCAGGATTTGCCTGCATCGAAATGTGCCAAGATATTATAATGTAGCATACTCTTCCGGAGAACACGACATTCATTAAAAAGCTTTGTCTGAAATACTGGAAGAAAGATCACCTGTCACTTCTTATTATATTTACAAGGCTGAACATCAAAGCATATATTTTAGGAGTGAAGTGAGTCAAGTAGAAAAGAGTCGAGGTTAGAGAGAAGGTAAATATTTACACGGGATCATGCATGGCACTCTCTCTTTAGAGTTGTTTTGTTTTGTGTACGTTGTTCTCGTCAATACAGTGCAACACACAATCCTTCCTCGTGACCAATCGTCGTGACGCCATTTACTGAAGTTTGGACATGCTGTTTGATTTAAGTGATATTTTGAAGATTTGAATATTCAGGAAATACTTTGTCTTTGAAGATGTGAACTAATTTAAATAGCTGCGTGCTTCCCTTCAGGCGCGCGGCCAGCCTGCCACGTTGCACGCACAGGTCCGGACCTGAGGCTCTTCGCAGGTGAATCCCAGGTCCTGGAAGGGTGTGGCGTTGTGAACAGCAGCTTGATGCACCCCAGGTGTCTGTTTATCCAGCATCTCCTTCCTTGGGTGACAACAGAGTCCACGGCGCATTACTATTGTGGCAAGTGAAAGGCAGCTGTGTGAAGACAGGGCCCCGAACAGCAGCGGGAGAGTGAGTCAGATCAGAGCCACTTTTGACCTCGCGCTGATCTGCTCTCCTTCCTGAGAGTCGGGGCCGCCAGATGAGAACAGACTGCGAAATGCCGATAGAACAAGAGAAAGAAAACATTCCTCGCGTGCTGCTGTGGCCGATGGGATCGTCCTCGTCTCCTGCCTTTATTGTTCATGTCTCTGGGCTGCCGGGGGTGGGGGGGTGCGGAAGAAATCATCAGATACGAGAGCTTTTACAAGCTGAATTCAAGAAGATTTGGTTTTCCCTTAAGTGGAAAAATGACTATTTGCACAATTAATGACTCGCGCCTCGGTAAGCGGGACAGTCACTGAGAAGGAAGCACGTCAGAACCCAGTGGCACCCTCTGTGCGAACATATGTGTGAGTTGTGTATGTCTATGCACACATGGAGGTATCGGCATGACTTCATGGGTGTGCAATGTACATGTCAGCATATGCGCATGTGTGCCAATGTTCATATACACATATTCATGTGCACACAGGTATGCATATGCATGCATGTGCTCATGTGCGTACATATGTGCATGCATGTGCTCATGTGCATACATGTGTGAGTGCATGCAAGTGCTCGTGTGTTTGATTCAGACGCAGGTATAAGGGGTGCAGAATTCCTCCATTTCCTCTCCTCTTTTCCCCTCTCTGGCTGTGAACCCACAGACAGACATCAGCTGATGTCTACAAACCTTTCTGAACCCACCCTTCACCTTCCCACTTCCGCGTCATTCACAGCTAAGGAAGAGTGACTTCACGAGTCCCCCACTGAACTCATTTCCAGGGCCCTCCTCCCCCAAGGACAATGGGGGCTTCCCAGGGACAT